>JAUYWH010000002.1:13273910-13291558 GCA_034779795.1 Ctenopoma multispine
CCCCCCCCCCCCCCCCCCCCCCCCCCCCCCCCCCCCCCCCCCCCCCCCCCCCCCCCCCCCCCCCCCCCCCCCCAGGGACACCTTGCAAGTGGGCTGCCACCGAGGACACTGAGGTCAAGTCCCCAGTAGCCTATAATCTCTGGAAATGTGAAGGGTTTAGTAAACATAAAATACAAAAACAATAAATGAATAATCTTTGACAGAAAATTCATGTGAAATATTTTTTTTTAAATGTGACAATATCCACTAGTTTTTTTCACTCAGCTCTAAAAATAAACTGAATATGTTTAGTTTTTAGACCATGCTGGTTGCATGGACGGATTGTGAAAAAAAATGTGTCCCTGGGCTTAGAGAAGGCCCCCTGTGAATCCCAAACTGAAAGAGACACAAAACGTCCACATATGAGACCAACACATTGTTTGCACTCATTATGTTTCTCCTTTTGGTCGTTTTTTCTGTCTTTGTGGTCATCGTCTTTGTCACTTTGTGTCTGTTTTTATTAGTTGTAGGTTTTTTCTGCTTGTGGTCATATTGTGCGTCTTTTGGGTATTTTTGTCTCTTTGTGGTCTTTGTTTGTGGTCTCTTTGTAGTCATTTTGCATCTTTTAACGAAGCTGCGTGACTTTCAAACAATAAATATTAACACTCAATTCATGCAGAAGCTCCAGCCCAGAGGCCCCCTGACCTCTTGGGCCCCTGGGCCTTGTGCCCAATAGGCCCATACAATAATCCATCCATGACTGGTTGAACAAAACAAGCACTGTGTAAATGTAAGCTTGAAAGCTGTGATGAGGATTCTTCCATATTTCTGACATTTTTCAGACCAATTAATTAATTGTGACAACAACCAACAGATGAATCAATCATGAAAACGGTGTCTTGTTGTAAACCATTCTGAATATATTTTAATTTGACTACCTGTCGTCTGACAGAACAGTGAGTCGTTTTCTGTTCTGTATCTATTCCAGCTCTGTAGTACTTGTCCATAGTATGAACTGCCTCTATGATGAGTTTATAACATGTTAATTAATTTTCATACCATTAAATAATTTCCTATGAAGTGTTTTGTAGAGAATTTAAGTCATTTGGAACTAATTAGAGGCTAAATTGAATTAGACTTTTAATTAATTCCTACCAATGAACTGCTTCTGAGCTTCTGAGTGCACAGCAGGTCAGCCGCAAAACATTTGTCTACAACCAACAGTTCAAGTTAAACAGGGAATGAAGTTCATATAATGAATGAATGATTAATACATTTCTACTTTGGTTTAAATTGAGCAATTACTCAAAGAATGTCCTCTGGTAAATCAGCAACTGCTTATACAACCAACCAGTAATGTCTAACTGAAATAACAGCACCTTGTTGTAAGAGCCGCCGAAAAAGCACATAAATAATAGGAACCACGGCTCAGTTCTGTTCAGGAGCTGTAGGTCATGAACAACACCAGGTGTCTGAAACTCTATGAAAGCAACTCAATTAAATTCAGCCATCAATAAGTCTGAGTTTTATACCAGTGCTTTTCCTACTGTGACATATCAGTGTATTTTATATAGAAAAGACTAATTTGTGAAAAAAAGTTTTAGTGTGTATGGACGTCTGTCAAGTCAGTCATATCTGCTATTTTCCAATTAATAAAGCAGGGGGCATGCATGTCAGATGCACAGAGAATAATTTCTTGCATGACTTGACACATTTTTCCTCTGCAGCCCACTTAAGTAAAAAAAAAAATCAATTAAATCTGTGTCCACAGTTGGTGTTGCTGTGCAGGATGTGTAGTGGCAGCCTAGTCTTCCATCAGTGTGCGAGTGAGTACGGAGGCGTGCTGACACCAGAAGCTCAGTCATTATGGTGTGTTTGGGTTATGACGGGGTACTCACACGCCACATGAGGGTGAGGGTGTCTGTACACTATGCGGGGATATGTTATCTTCTGTGGAAGTCTTGACACAGAGGCTCCCAGTGAGAAGAATACAGAAGGAAAAGGGCAACATAGGATCTTTCCCTAAAATATACTTTACATGGTTATTCTTCATCTACACTAGTAACAAAGTTTTCTTCGTGATGTCACCAGTAAACAAATGTTGGGTACAATATCTCATCAGCGGCTCCAAATTTTTTTATTGTAAAATAAACGTCTGAATTCTGAAACAGGTTGGATAAATAATTATCTAATTACAACAATAGTGAGGCATCTGTGTAGTTGCTCATTATAAGACAAAAACTAGATATGTGAGCCTCTTCCAGTCAGAGTTAATACATTTCACCACATTACATGTTTTCAAAATGATTACTGAGCTTTTAAAAGGGAGAAATTCTCTGAGAAATAGACATGGAATATATCTCTTCTGAAATACAGTGTCTGCCGACTGTATCCCAAAAATAAAACCAAAGCATGTTATGAAACAAGCAGGAAGTAATGATTGATAAAAAAGTTTATCTTTTAGTAATTTCTAGCTGACATCCCTTCAGGGAATAGATGAGGCAGAAAGAAAAATAATCTCTACAATCTACAAACTGAAAGGCAAAATGTTTAATGTCAATTTTGGCTTTGGAGGTTAAAATAACCACTGAACTTTCATCCATAATAAAAAAACATCTTCTCATTCAATCTGCCTATTTTCATAGTATTACATAGTATTACAGGTTTAACTATAAATAAAATACTCAGTGTCTTTTTATGTCATAATATTGATCATTTATAGACACAGTCAACAGAGGAAACAAAGAAGAGAAGTCGGCCACTGATGTCCCTAAATTCAAGAACTGGGATTATAAATAGGCCCAGTAACAGGTCACGTTTCCACCACTTAACCCAGAAAAAGATTAATGCTGAAAATACTTTGCATGTGTTACACTAAAGCTCATAAAACCCAGGAAAACATTATGTAACATCTTCCTGTGCAAAACACAAAATATGATTTTAATAAATATTAGTTTCTTTCATCACCAACTAAAATATCTGGCATTAAAAATGTGCGTCTCATCATGACTTGACAGAAAATATCAGCTGTCATTTGCCTGTTGTCTGCCAGTCTTGACTGTTGTGTACAACTAAAACAGAAATGAGGCTGAAGACAATAAATTGAAGACAAAAAAACATTTCTGTGAGTTCATTAGAGGCAGTATGACTGTGTCTCTTTTAGATCCTTTGAATGAAAAAAGAAAAAGTCTGAGAACACCCTTCTGAAAACAACCCAGTTCAAGATAATATACAGCTCAGCTTGGTCAGGAATTAACACCTTTGTGACCAAATTAAAGTGTCCCACATCACAGCCATGTCCCAGTGTCTTATTCTCCTCAGCATCTGAGAAACAGTTTAAATAGGTCAGAAGAAAACTTAAAAATCCTCAAACTATAGTAAAACCACATTCATTCTGCTGCCTTCTACCCACTGGGGGTTAAAACTCAATCATCAGAGCACAGATGGAGGCTCTGCTACTTGTCCTCTCCATCATTGTAGATTTTGTATTTCTCCAGGAACTCAGCATGTTTCTGCCGGAGGATTTCTGTCTGCTTCTGAAAACCGTTAACTCTGGAAAAAGCACATAAGACACCTTAAGACTCAGCTTCATATTGAAGTCAAAACTAATTTAATGTTACCAACCCAACATGCAAACAAAGAGAAAAGTGTTTGCATTTACCTGGCCCTCATTTTAGATTCGTTATAGATTTCAGTGATTAATCTGTCTTTCTCATCCATAAAGTTATTGTGAACTTCTTCCAGTCTCCTAAAGGAGACAAGCATAGAGTTAAGACAGACAGCTTGACAGTTTCCATCTATAAAGTGATGAAAACATGTTGAGCACCACACTGTGTAGGTTATTTACCAGAAGAAGATTATGTGGGCGCCAATGCTGAGAACAATGGCCACGATGCAGTAGCCCGCCAGGTGGAAGTCTCTCTTTCTCCTCTTCTGCCACTTCTCTGCCATTGTCTTCTGTGCATGGGACTGATAAAACTGGTCCCAGTAACGAATGTTGTCCTGAGCCTCCACATTGGTGCTGACATTAAAGAATAATCATGATTAGTGGTGTTCAACATTAGTGACATTGGAAGGAGAACAAAGTTAAAACCTTTACCTACGGATTCTTGTATCAGGAAATGTATATATGTATTTTACTCTTCTTGACATATACATATTTGCATTTTCCTGCTCACTATGCAGCCACAGTTTTGACTGTGTATATTCCTGTTCTAGAGTGAGTGTATGTTTTTACTAGATGACAGTACATCTCAAATAGTTTCACCTGATGTTTAATAAATTTGAAGCATAGTTTGTGCTTTGCATGGATTCAAAAAAGTGTCTTGATCTGTGTGAGGCTCAAACAAAAGCTGAAAGATGAATTTATGTCAGGTGTTATGTTACAGAGATGAATTCTTTGGAGGCTTCAGGTGTGTATTCTTCAGTGGAGAATATCTGTAAGTGTGTTACTGCAAGTAAAGACAAGCTGCATGCCCATACTCTTGCATTAATTATATGCCTTCTCCTGAATTTATTGCTGCAGAACAGTGGAGTTTTTTCCCCAGTTAAGCAGTGTAAGCACAAACTGTGGCAGATAGTGTAGCTCTCCACCTGGCTCTGTAACTGGAGGTAGATCTGACGCCCTGGCTGCCACTGTATGGGTGTCTAATTTTGATGTCGTACTCCTTCCTGCTCAGCTCTTTGCTCAGCACTCTGTAGGCCTCGTTCAGCTCCACAAACTGGCTGTGCAGCGCTGGGTTTGATGGGTCACTGTCTGGGTGCAGCTGTAGTTACACATGATAAGTGAGTCAGTTACAGTAATGATGATGTCTACAAACCAACCAATAAGCCAAAAGATAATCTGGTGCAGGCATGTTCTTTTTTTAACATTTATACTTTATTTGTTAAACAAATTCATGCATATGTGTGCTTTGCAATCAGAACCACACTTTTTCCCTAAACCCTAAAGGGTGAGTTGTTTGACTCCTTAATTACACAGAAACCATAACGTAAATACACATGTCCATCCTTATTTACACTGGAAGTCGCAACATGAAAACAAACAGGAAGTCCACTGTGGGAAATGTTAACAAGACTATCAAAGGCTGCCCTCTTGTGGATATACTGTTTCCTTAAATGCACAACTTGTTAAATGAAGACTGCATGTACCTTCTTAGATTTGTCAAAAAAAGCATTTTTTATTTCCTCCAAGTTGGCATCAGATTTGACTCCCAGGAGATCATAGTAGTTCACATCCTTTCTATGGTGAGAAAGCAGATAACAGGCATTCAGGTGTGTGTAGTGTACATAAACATAATCACTCAGCTGTTTTCAGTAATTCTGATCAAATACAGCACACACAAATAGATATACACACACACACACACAAAATCTACCTGTGTGCATAACTCTGGGAGAGAAGCCGAAGACTACTCCTGCAGCACCAAAAACAACTCCGACAAAGTCGCAGCCGAGCCTCCAACTGCATGATGGAAAATTGATGTTGTTCCACACAGTGGACAAATGCACCAGCACTGCTCGAAGGCAAACCATTACAGGATAAGCACAAAAACAAAATATTTTAAATAAGTTTATGGTGTATCTTATACAAAGCTTTTAGTTTACTTCAAGGACATGACCTAGTTAAGACTTTAAAATTCTGTTGAAGAAGCTGTCCCATTCTAGTTTTGAATCTTGAATTTTGTTTACAGAATTGTTTTAATTAAGCCACATTGGAGGGTTTTCGAGCATGAATAGCCTGTTTAGAGTAATGCCCCAGTATCACAATTGAGTTTAAGTCCAGACTTTGACTACGCCACTCCAAAACCTTAATTGTGTTTGTTTGTTTATAAAACAAAGGGTGCAAATGACTTTTCACAGCACTGATTGTCATTAAAATATCTTGATCCTGTATTATTCTCTTGTTATCCATTTCAACAGAGTCCTTTAGCTTAAAAGAAAAAAAGGTAATACACAGTTGGTAAAAAATACTGTTCCTGTCTTTACCTTTCAGTGTCAGCTCATCTGTTGACATGTGACCTGACAGAGAACAACAGCAGAGAAAGGACAACGCGAGTAAATTGTAAATATCTAAACAAAAAAGAGCCAAAACAAAAGCTTGTCCTAAAATCTCCTTTTGTATCTGCTGAAACACAAACACAACCTGTCATAATGTTGATACCATGCGGATATCTTCATGTCAAGTGTTGTTTTGGGTACTGTTGGTTGTTTTGATTTACTTTGTACAAAAAATTATTTGGCTAACTTACATCCCCAGATACGAAACAGTTGCTGGATTTGTAAATAATTATTATATGACATAGTATCTGTTAAGTTTGACACAAGCAAGGTCAGTGTCTCTTTCCAGTAGGAACACTTTGTTCTACTGTCTGAACAGCAGAGCTAATGCTAAAGCTAAAGCTAACGATACATAACTGCTATATGGCGCTGTCAGCAAACTAATTATTTTCCAACTAGCGATATTCTGTTAAAATTAGAAAACAAACTTGAAACTATACTTCAACGCTGTGACAAGAATAAAACAACTATTTTTAAGAAGAAAAGTGACATACCAGCTGAATTCAGTTTTGTAATAGTGTAACTTGTTGTGCTGAGCAGCCGATGAATAAACGGAAATGCGTCAAGGTAGCCGGAGATAATCAGGAAACGGGCGGTACAGCTTCCAAAATAAAAGCATTTTGTTTTGCATTTTAATAACTACAGTTAGTTACAGAGGAATTAGGCTTCAATGGGCATACGTTGTGCCTGTAGTCAGATATTTGCTAAAATACGAAGGAAAAATCAGTTATTGCGGCATGAGCAAAACTCTAGGCACATTACTAATCAAGTTTAGTGGTTAATTGTGTTTATTGTTAATAACGAGTACGAACCTTGCAGACCCCTATGATGATGAACATCATTGGAAATGATGATTTAATATGTACAAAAGGGAAATTTTGCTACATATTTAGTGGCCCACCCACACGTTTACAAATGTACTTAGCGTTAGTGTTTAAAATGTCTTTTTTATTTTTTTTTATTTCATGAAATAAGTCATTCACATTTAAATAACATCTTTTTATATCTAGCAAGGGTTGCTTTTTCTTCTTTTCATTCATTTAGAATTTAATTTTTTATTTGGATCACAATCTGTCGTAGATTGTAGCAGTTTGACACAGTTCAGACACGCCCATTTCCAGGATTTTAACCCTATACTGTCCGTGTTCACCTACAGAGGTGAGATAAAGGATTTATGCAATGCCCTAAAACGTAAAAGCATGTACTGACATAAATACTTCATCAGTCTTTAAAATAGCTATAGTCTATATTTTACACAGCTGTCAGTACATCAGTTCTGATTATATGAAATCCTCAGTTACCTGCAGTTCACACTTTTGGTCACTGGGTGGAGGTAATGAACACATTTAACCATTTGTCACTAAAAGAAGAAAACACTGCTTTAGCTGGTACTTCCACCTTGAGAGGTAACACAAAGCTATTTCAACCTTTATGCCCAAATTTAGCAGTTTATAATGGTTGTGCAGGCTCCTGTAGTACACGCTACAAAAGACCCGGGACATAGTGATATGATAATAATGTGTGATTTTCACTTTGTCTCTGTGATGTTAGTCTGAGCTCTTCTGTCAGTCCTCAGCTCCAGAATGAATAAAAAGCACTGAAGTTGTCAGCGACTTTGATCAGTTTGCGACATTTAGCTAAATAAATCCGACTGTGTTTGACATGAAATGCTTATCCTACGTTGACTGAAGAGTTAGTCTCGTTTTTAACAGCTGTTAAATAGCTTTATGGGTCATTCTGCGTATTTGAAAGGTAAAACTGTGCAGCACATCTGGACACAACCCACTTCCTGTTGCTGCTGCTCTATTCCTCTATACATTAACACAAAAGCTTAGATTAATTGTATACTTTGTATTATGCTACTTGCTATTCTGGACTAATGTGTTTGTTTAAGAGAAAAAAATGTGTTATTTCTTCAAACAAACCTCTGCGTTGTCCTTGCTCTTTCCTCCGCTGTACAGCATCAAATAAATTTAAATGATTCAGTGGTTTGACAGTTGTCTCAGTGAGCCTGTTGCACACAGATATTACATGTTTACAGATTCAGCTTTTTACAGTGTTCTGCTATTTTTACATGATTTTTCAGACACCAAGAAGTGACAAAGCTGCGATGCTGTGAATATTCAAGTCACAATCCACAGTGTGAGATGATGGACCCTGAGGTGTCTGTGCTGCTGCATTGTGCGGCCTGGAGGGGGCTACTGGAATCTCAAGTACAAGTGGAGCTTTCTGAAAGGTAGGGACATAAATAAGGTCTTATTGGTTCATCTATGACTATAGTTTTAGTCTAGTTTAATATTTTTGCTCTCTAATGAAAAGGGCCACTACAGATGACATAGGTACATACTGTAGATATATTAGGGCAGTGCAGGATGTCTTACAGATACGTTACACCATATAAAAATCTGTCCAACATGCATTTAGAAATTGATAAAACCTAACTCTGTTTTGTCGCTCTTCCCAGATTTAACAGGCGGACCGATCCGTCTCTTGAGAGCCACATCGAGGAGCTGTGGACAGAGAGAGTGACCAAGGAGCCGTGGCTTTTCAACGGGGCCAAATTTAGACTGCACTCCTTCTGCTTTGCCTCACTTAAGTGTCCCTCATCATCCCCTGTTTCTCCTGATAACCCACCCCACACTCATTCATCCCAAGTCCTCTCCTTGGATTGTGTAGAAGATCAGGACACTGATCTTGTGCAGCATGCTGCTCAGAGCAGAAACAGGTCTATAAATGAGACAGAAACTGAGGACGGTGTCTTCGACCAGACTGGGCCGATCCTCACTCTGAGACTCGGCCTAACGTGCTACAAAGACTACCTTGGAACAAACTGGTCTTGTCGAGCTGAAGAGTTGCGTCAGCGTGCGGAGGTGGAGTTCAGCGATCCCCTAGCATTGTTGTCCCAGCCTCTCGGTGTTGGTGCTGTCCTGTGTACAGATGATGGACAGGTGGTGTTGATCAGAAGGAGCCAGAGAGTGGCAGAGGCAGGGGGGCTCCTGGACATCCCTGGAGGTCACCCAGAGCCAAAGGTGGAGTAAATAAAATGAATTAAAATTATATTCTTGATCATTTCAACCGTAACTGACTTTTCTCAGGTGGTGTGTGAGCATCTGGGCCAGGAGGTGTGCGAGGAGCAGATCAGTGTAGTCATGATGCAGCAAAGACCAGAGGCCGTCGTCTCTGAGCTGTTCTCATCTGTGTGCGCAGAGATCCGAGACGAGGTTTGTTCCTATGTATCTGCATTGAAAGTCAGCTTACAACTTTTGAAGTCATGTCAAGTTGATATTTAGCTTAAAGGTTAATTATTATTTTCCCGGTCGTTTATCTGTTTGTCTCCAGGTGAACGTTCCTCTGAGCTCCCTCGGACAGCCGGTCCTGATGGGTATCGCTCTGAATCACACCAGTGCTGGAAGACCAAGTGCTGAGTTCTACGTCAGGTACCTGCAGTTTTAATCCTCATAACAAGTTTTGGCATTGTTTTCTCACTCTTTACTTTCTCACAGAAGTGAAGGGTCGCACTTTCCACGGTCAAATTGAATGTGTCCTGTTTCCTTGATTTTATTGTATTTGTTGCCAAATTTAGAAAGCACTGGCAGCAAATTAGCCAAGTTGCGTTTATTTTTCTAAAGTAACAGTATTTATTTGCTTTGTGCAGTGGCCGTGAGTCTGAAACACAATACAATGACAGAAAAAAGCCCCTTTCAAACTCGTTTACATCAGTCTGACGGGTCTTAACTTGAACATGTGAACATGTCAGCTTCAACACAGCACAACTGTATGCAGTCACATTAATGGACACAAAGTTTACTCTCACATACTACTGCCATACAGTCTGTTTCTAATACTTCAGTTAACACATTACACAAAAGGCAATTTGTTGAACAAATCAGAAAACAATAAAGAATCTTAATCATCTTAAGTTAAGCCCTGTAACAAACAATTATTTACCTTTCAGAATGATTGTAGTGCTTTTTAAAATATTGTTTATACATTTCTAAATAAATATTTCTAATTTACTATTAATGAAATGTTAGAAGCATTTTATTAGCATCAGTTTGGCACTTCAGGGCCACCACAGTATTAAACATATGTGAGAAAACTACTGCACTGTACTGTATGTGTATTTAGGGGTATATAATATGAAAACTGTCCCAAGTGAAGAAAGACTTTTACATTTATCAGTTGAGATTGAGAGACATGAACAAGAAGGTGTAAAAAGTTGAAACAAAAAACAAAATCAGGCAACTGGTGAAAGACTGTGGAACATAATGTAACATGGAGTTATTTCTATCTGTTTGTCCTCAGCTGTTCACTAACATCTGATGAGGTGAGAAAGTTGTACTGGAAAGGAGGAGCAGAGGCCAACGAGTCCACAGACGTCATCTTCCTCAGCAGGAAAGTAAGTAATTCATTAACACTCCAGCGCAAACTGTGTTTAAAATAAAGTAGACTAAGAAATATGTGTTCACTTTACCAGTTTGCAGGCCGTGTCAAGCTTTAAAAGCAAAATAACTGTAAAATCAAGTCTGCATTTTTTAGCTACAAATGTTATGTTGAATGAATTTTATACTGCAGCAAAGTCACTAATAAACACTTAACATCGAAGTCACTTCTGTCAACACAAATGTTGTAGTATATAGTTCTGGCATTTTTGGAAAATAAATATTCATTTAATCCAGCAGATGTATTTGTAAAAAGACTTGTATTTAAATGCCTGTTACCTATGATAGTAGATGCATAATTACCTGTAGAGCAAAATCCAGAATGAACTTTGTTTTGGCAGCTGCATAAGGAGAAAAATACAGTTTATCGCAATATGTATTTAAAAATGACGGAATTTGAGGCAACAATCTAATCACGTCATGGTGAGATCTGAATCTAACAAAGGTATTAAACAGTTTTAAGATTAGATTTTGTTTTGTAGCAGGTGTTGGAGCTAGACAGAAGCAGCCCTATGTGGTCGGACCTGTGTCCTTCAGCTAAGGGAGCCGTGCTGCTTTATCAGATTGTAAAACCAGCAGGTGATGTGACACACATCTGACGACTCCAGAAAAATGAGCCAGATGATGAAGAAACAAAAACACAAAGAGAAACCTTTACAGTAAAGTTCAGGGATTTATTTTCTTTAAGCACCCTCCAACCAATACCAGTGATAAAACGGTGTAAAATGCTGTATTTTCATCCTTGTACAAAGTACAAAAAGTTTTTATATATTTTGAATAAAAATCTTATAAACTAACTTAGTTTTTGGTGTCAGTTATTAACAACACGAATAATCTTTGATTGGTTAAAGCACAGAGTGCAACAAATACTGAATTATGTAGTGATGATTTATCCAGCTTAGGGTTGGGCGATATATCCATATTTTAAAATTATCTAAATGCGATATGAAATGAGATGCTATCGTAAAACTCGATAGAGCTCTTTTGCCTCTTTCCTGTTTTGTTGTCCAGCAACTCACAGACAGCGCCGCCCACACCGCCGCGCTCCCCCTCTGAACACAGCTCACAGCCTGGCCCTTCACAGCGCTTCAAGAAAGCAGCGGAGAAAGGAAGAAAGCAGGAGGGGCGGTGAGAAGGAGAGGAGCAGGTTGGTAAAGGTAAAAGCAGTGGCTCAATCAAAACTAGACTCAGAGAGTTAAAAAAGGGAAAAGTGGAACGACATTACCAAATCTGGAACATGAACATTTGTCTCATGGTTGTATTTTTGTAATTACTTTATGGGATCAAAAAATATCGAGAATTATATCGTATATAGCCATTCAGCTTAAAAATATCGAGATATGAGTTTTGGTCCATATCGCCCAGCCCTAATCAAGCTCTTTTTAAAAAATTTAATAATACTCTATCGTCTTTGTAAACACAGATTGTGCAGCAGCATCTCTTTCTTCTAGCTCCAGCTTTCTTCACCAGTAACCCTCATAACCGCTGTAACCAAAGCCTCTGTTGAAGTAGTAGCCATGGTCCTGATAGGCCGCGTTCAACTGAAATTAAACACAAAAGGACAATGTGATTTTATTTAAGGTGGTTGTTACCGTGTCACTTAGCATCTAACTAGCTGAGCTGCAGGCTGGTTTTTAGATTTAGTCTATAAATACAATGTAAAATGTGCTCTTAGATAACCAAAATACAAGCTAGATTGTTATTGATTTATTGTACACCTTAAACTGCTGCTAAGTTGATGATAACACACCAGCTCCAAATAAACAGTGATGTTACTGTGACGTTTTTGTTTCACAGTTGCACATTACTCACATATCTTGGCTGCTGGCTCCATGGCTGCAAGTTGAGTTTTGTGTCACTCCACGCTACAAAAGACAGAAATCAAAATCACATCAACTAACATCTTTAAATATCAAGTCTCAGAAAATTCTGTAAATTATTTCATGCTGACCATTTGTCCTACTCCACTGGATCCTGTGTGAGGGTAGAGAGCCGTGAGGGTGGGGTCTTTTGTTGTAAAGTCTGGGTTTCTTCTTCTCTTGTTTGAGGATGGGGGGGAGCAGTCTGTGAGCCTCGTCCTTATACTCCTGCAGGAGCACTTGCGCCTGTTCCTGAGGTAGCTCTGTGTACTGCAGCTCCTCCAGCAGGTCACTCTGCTGCTCAGGAAGACTGCAGCTTACTGGAAGAAGAGATATTACATACAATAATTGATGTGCAACCCTGCAACCTACACTAGATCTAATCATAAAACATCATTCTCTCTCTAAAAGCAATTCGAGTCACTCCATACAGAGAGAACACAACAGTTTAACCCACATGACTGTGTTGGAGCACAGTCACTGAGACATCCTCTTATTAAATCACTTAAATGTTACATTTCCTATAAAATAAGCAGGAGACATACGTTGGAGCTTGAGGAGTGCAGTCCCAGGGATCTGCTCCCTGTCATTCATCTGGTGCTGTGACAGTCGTCTCTTCCACTCGTCTGCTGAGGGAAAGATCACCACCACCCGTCGCCTAAAGCCTGTGAACAGCTGCAGCTTGTATCGCCGTGCAGAGAAGAGGATGTTGCACTGGAAACAAAGAGTTGACAGAAAGGTCATGCTGACTAAAATCTAGTGTTATAGAGGCAGGTGAAGGATGACTTGGTCATGTTTCAGTGCATGACTTACTAACAATGTCAACAAGCTAATGACCTAATGTGACTTTAAACTTGGATCTGACACTTTGTTCTCTAACAATTGTTGACATGAACCATGTATGTATGAACCAACAATTACATTACCCAGCAAATATTATATAATAATTAGGGATGTCCAATATTATCGGCCCTGTTTAAAGTTTAAGTATGCATGATAGGAGATATGTGATGTAAGTTACCTAAAATGATTTAGATTTTCTTTTTTTTATGAGGGGGCACCCCCCATATATTGGTATTGGTTTATATCGGTATCAAAAATTAAGAGTTAGACAATATCGGTATATCAGTAAAAAAGCCACTATCATCCCTAATACAAACATCCCTAATAATAAATATTTCTATAGTTCTATAATAAAAAAACAACTGTTGGCCAGATAAAAGAAGGAATTTTAATGTTTACTTTTGTGACATTTCTCACATAAAAACATTCCCAGATTAAAAATCACTACTTGCAATCATAGTTAATTTCACACGACACTACTGACAGAGTTAAAGTTTAGTAGGAAGTTACCTGGTCGAGGATGTAGTTTCCAGGAGTTTGAGCAGCCACCTTGATTAAATTAGTAAGACACTGAGAGGCCTGTCGCAGCTTGCTGTCGCTCTGTCCACCACTCTGCAAACACACATGTTGAACATAGTTTGACGGGTTGGTTGGAAACTAAACATCATCTTTGAAGGTGACTACAAACCGAGTGGAATATGGTGGTCTGACTCACAATCATACATGTGAGCAGCTCCTCTGTTCCCAGCAGCTTGTAGTGTTTGTCTGGGTTCTGCTTCATGTGAATCCTAGCCCAGTGGCTCTTCCCAGAACCAGGAAGACCAACCATCAACAACACCTGAAATAAGAGAGAAAAGATCAAAGTTAACTGTCTGGAAATAACCAACAATGAACTCAACACTCAAGAATAAAAAAAAAATTTAAGAAAAAAGTATAAAAATGCTTCTTCATGAGACCCAATGTTTCCATCTTTCACAAATAAGTTTAGTGTACGAAGCACCTGCCTATTTAATTCAATACAGATTACACACCTTCTTCAAAAGCAGTTTCCTAGTTCACGAAAACAAAACGTATTGTTTATTGTATCTATGTGTTAAAAACATGTCCAATTATATGAGTACTGAATTAAAATATTGCAAAATTATCCAGCATTTGTTTGGTGATCACTGTGACAATAATTCCTCTACACTTTTCTGAAATGGAAAGGTTAGATGAAGGAAATACTGAACTATATCAAGGTTGAGATATTGAATAGAGCTGTCTAAAAATATTCTTATGTGATCACATAAAACCACTGGCACTTCTTCCCTGTTGTCTGAAGCAGTTTTATTTATAGTTTATTTGTGTTACTTTATGCAGTAGGGTGGACTCAGTGGGTTTAAATGCATGTTTCTTTGTCAGCTGTTACATTTAGAAATACATTAGTTGAAAAATACTTTGGAATGAAACCCAGCTATTGTCTCTTACCTCACACTGTGCTCTGGAAGAAGGAGCCAATGTGGAACGCACCTTCTGCCCAGGAGGGAGTGCTGCCAGCATTGTAAACCCTGGAGGACAGGGGTACCAAGGAGGAGCTGTGTGGTCCAGAAGAAACCTGACTGAACAGCTCTTACAGACGACATGAGGAAACAGAGGACGGCCCTGCAGCACTGTGGCACCCAGTGAAAAGGCCACACCAATGAAACGGCCATTCTTATGAAAAGACAACTGAACGGCACCATCTGTGGCGAAAGACTGTGGGTGTGCAGGTGTAAACATCACACTTGGCAGAGATTTGAGAGAACTCTAAAACTGGATCCTAAAGAATATAAAGAAAAGTTTAACTCACAGCATAACAGCCAACAATGTCACCCTCTGACAAAGGTTCTCCAAACTCTTCTTCCTTTCCACCAGACACTTTATTACCGCGTCTATCATAAGCAAAAGAGAGCTTGTCCTCACCTGGTGTGAGACAGATAAGAGCATGTTACCATTAAAGAACAAAAATATAAAAAGGTGACTCTGTTCCAATAACTTTGTCTTGGGACAAAAAAATAAATAAATCTAATAATGAACCTAATCCTTACCCAGCACCAGAGAGCTGTCGGCTATGGACCAGCCTACTCTCAGACCGTAGGGCTCCATGACTTCTTGTTCCTCCAGCTGTGTAGGCAACAACTTCCTCTCCATCCTCACTTCAAAGCCCACCCTGCCTTGCAGCACCCCGTGGGTGAGCCTGCAACCTGACCACAGTGAGGGGAATGTAGCCCAGAACCGTGGCTGCCCATAGGATCCATCAGGACCCACCTCAAAGTGGAGGTGGCTACCACCTGTGCAAACAACAAAGAAAGTTTATTATTCAAAATGCCTCTGCACTGCTGTTAGTTAACTTTTTAACAACAAATGTAATCTTCTGGGACTGATAACAGATTGAAAATATAATTGTGCTTTATGAGGTTTTTATGTTCCCACTCCTAAAAAGGTCATAAAGGTTGTGTGTGTTTTCCTAAAAGACTCACACGAATCTAATCTGACTTTATCTTCATCTTCCTCCTCTGCCTCGTCTCTCTCCAGCACAGGCTGTGGTGATTTGGCTCTGGTTGAAAAAAGGCACACATACTGTTCAATGAGACATTTTTCATTGCAAGTCAGATATGGAAAAAAAACCCATAAAGGAAATTATTATCGTCTACTTGGGGAGAGTTTTCAACCCACACAAAATGATGTTTCCAATTCAGACAGGGCTCTTTTCTACATTGTTCTTCATGTCCAGGGCTGAGGTAGTTAAGATAATTTAAAAACAATGAAAATCAATAAGCCTAGATTTGACCTAAAATATTGTGAAACGTTTCATTTAGATATTTTACATACAGTAGCTTTATACTCGCATCTGTACACAAACCTACTGATTCCTGTAACATAAATCCCTTTAAGAGCAGTTCTTTACAGCAGTTCAAACATGTTTGTATGCAAATCCTCTGTATTTTTGGAAACACTTTTGGGACATTGTAGTACTGAACTGTATCATGTACTCCTTAAAAACCTTGTGTAAAATCTGAAAACTCTTTATGGACCATGTCCTTAACACCTTGACACCCTTTTGTATTTTTCTTTCTCGCTATACTTGTTTGGCTCTTTCTCGGTTTGCAATGGATATGTGGGTCATACTAGGGGTTATATTATATGTATATACACATGTCCATTAGTTTTTGGATACACGAGAATCGGTTTAGAAAACCCAATGACTCCATTTTCTCTGTGCGTGCTTCTCTATATTACTACTGTCTACCTAGCATTACCTTTTGTATCGTATCTCCTCTTTGAACTCGAAGAAAGCTCTTCCTCTGCCCATCTCCTCTGAGGACAGAGCTCTGCTGTCCTCTCCTGGATCAGCCTCAGTCTCTCCCTCCGCCTGGTTCCCCTTCACCGACAATGAAACAGGCTCGGAGCCCTGCTGTGGTGTTGTTATACCGGGCTCAGTCTGTGTGGCAGTGTCGCTGAACTCTCTGGCACAATCTGATTTACACGGCGAAGTTAGTCCAGCTTCTGTCGGTGGTGGGGACGGAGCCGGGACCTCCACTTTTTCCCTCAATGTTAAAGCTGTCGACGAGCTGTCATTTTGTATTTTTACATCAGTTTCTTCTTCATTTTCTCTCGGTTTTAACGCAGACCAAAGTCGGTCCACCAGCTCTGCCTTTAGTCCTCGAGTGTCCAAACCCTCTTCTTTCAGTTTAGACCGCAGCTCCGTCACTTTTAACTTTTTAATGTCCATAAGCTTCATTGTTACCGTGTGAGTATCTGCTTTCTCAAGCTGTGTTTTATTCCATTTAAAAACACAAAATAAAGTAAACTGTTAAAAGAAATACCAGCGGTTTGTCTCACAACAACGGTTCAATATGAAGCCCTGGTCTGTGATTGGCTCTTTTCTTCCTCCTTAATCTATTTTGGCAGATATCGCAGTCCAGGAGTCTCTACTGCCACAGTGGACAAAAATGACACTACAACTGCTGTAGAAACAGACGACCTAAGATGTTATGATTTAATAAGGTAAATTTCAAAAACGTTCATGTTATGAAACGATTAAAAAATATATTAAAATAATATACCAGTACATATAAAGTATGTATTAGACCAAAGTTACTCTAGCTTACTAAAAGATTGCTCCTATTGCACCTATTGCTCTGTTTCCTACGGAGCCCCCTAGGGGTCATGTAGTAGAAAAAAAATTTAGGCGTAAAAGTGGTAGGAAAAAAATAAAAATCCAGACGAAGTCGTAGGAAAAAATAAATAAAATCAGACGAGGTGGGGGAAAAAATTCAGACGAGGTTGTAGAAAAAAAAATCAGACGAGGTGGTAGAAAAAAAAATTCAGACCAGGTGGTAGGAAAAAAAAAAAAAGTCCCTCATGGTCAGGGGAACCTTTTCTGGCACAACACCGGCAAATGTGACCGTAGCCCCGCAGGATGTAAACACAAAGTGGACATTAG
>JAUYWH010000002.1:13291658-13312870 GCA_034779795.1 Ctenopoma multispine
TGTGTTCATCCTGCGGGGCTACATTTGCCGGTGTTGTGCCAGAAAAGGTTCCCCTGCCCGTGTGGGACTTTTTTTTCACCTCGTCTGAAAATTTTTTTTCCCATCTCGTCTGATTTTATTTTGTTTTTTTCCCACCTCGTCTGATTTTATTTATTTTTTTCTACCACTTCGTCTGATTTTATTTTTTTTTCTCACCTCGTCTGATTTTATTTTTTTCCCACTTCGTCTGATTTTATTTTGTTTTTTTCCCACCTCGTCTGATTTTATTTATTTTTTCCTACCACTTCGTCTGATTTTATTTTATTTTTTTCTCACCTCGTCTGATTTTATTTTTTTCCCACTTCGTCTGATTTTATTTATTTTTTCCTACCACTTCGTCTGATTTTATTTATTTTTTCCCACCTCGTCTGGATTTTTTTTTTCCTACCACTTTTACGCCTAAATTTTTTTTCTACTACATGACCCCTGGGGGGCTCCGTAGTTTCCCGTGCAGCCTCGAGGCCGTCTAATCACTGTATGGTTCATTTCTAATGACTTACAGCCAGAAACTGAAAACAATTAAGATGGTGAAGAGGTGAACGAAAAAGACAAAACAGGAACTCCGCAACTGTTTTGGCCCTCTGGTGCAGTAACAACAAATTGGAACACACTCAAGACTTTGGAGATGACTATGGATTTTAATAGGAACCCCCTAGTAATGGCCGTCCTGTGCCATTTATGACAGCACTGTGTTAGCAGGAGAATCCTTCAGGGTTACTGGGATCCAGAATATCCCAGGACCTGAAGTGGGACTCTTATGTCAACACAGTACATAAATATTGTTATATAGACTCAGTTATATACGACAGTCATCAAGTCTGATCTCTGCACATCCATCCCTGGTTTGGCTGAACCACCAAACAGGGCAAGCAGAGACTTTAACAGACAATCAGTGCTGCAGAAAGAATCATTATTAACAGTTAATCAGTTGTGGATTATAACAATCTTTGTGCAATAACAATTTAACAATCAAACTATATACTGTTGTACTGAAGAGGAAAGGCAGTGGAAACATGTGTACAGCGCTTAACATCAAATTGGCACTCATGGTGGGTGAAGTGCTTGCCACTTAAGTCTACATATAAATGTGTAAATGTATAATAGAGTTATATGGTGCTTCCCCTTAGTATTATTAGTATTATCATAAAAATGTGTTATAGTTAATTCATCTCCTTATTCAATTTAAAATTCAACTTCTATTAATAATAAAGCAGAGTAATGAAAATGTATAATAGGTGTAGCCATAAAACTGCTGGTATACTTGGGTACATTCTTTCATACTGGTAAGATTTTATTGAACAAACAAGACAAATGCAAAAACATGAATGTGAATAAGCACAAACAAGTACAGAGGTAAGAAACACATTACAATAAAAACATTTCACATGTTAAAATTAATTACAAGCGACGCTTCTGTCTCATCTCTCTTTACTTCAGATCTTTCGCTCAGCTGTGTGTGTGTCATTACAACCGGTTCGGTCAATGGTACCAGGGAAAAAGTTTAGAAACCACTTTGATCATTTGTTTTAAAAACTCAGCAAAGTTAGTAAATTACTGACCGTTCTGGGCTCCACACAAATCTCTCTCAAATTGAACCAATCCTTTAAGATTTACTTCCTAATTATACTTTACAGACATGGATTATTAGAGAAGATCTGACTGCTTCATTCTTGCCCTCTGAGCGGTGGTGTCCACACAAACAGCATCATAATAAAAATCGTCACAAGCAGAGAGAAGGTCAGCAGTGATTTTTCCGTTACACAACAGAACGTTCAGGTCATGCTCACACAGTGAGCCTTTTTCTCGTGGCTCAGTCACTCTCTTACCACATGCTTCACAATAAAAGCATCTCGGTGCTACATCTGAATATTATACCTAAAAACGCATTCTCCCTTATGGGACACAACTGTCGAAAATGTCAAACTCCAGCAGAGCTGTAAACAACCATGCATATTAAACATATTCATAACAGACTGTATGAAAAACACCATCTGGCTGCATGTTGTGTCATCAGTGATGTTAATACAGTTATGCATTAATTCAAAAAGTCCTGGTCAAGTCACATGGATAAGCAGTAACTTCACAATGTGGTTATTACATCACTTAATACATCTGCTTCAACTATCCTGATGTTTTTTTTTCATGTAAAATCCCTTTTTGTCCCCAATAAAGAGTTGAGAATAGTCTTAGTGTCACTTGTGTAATAAAAAATTAATCCCTGCACAGTTTTGAAACACCCAGATGTTCCTTTGATGACACTTCATGATGATCTGAAGATATTTAACTTTAGTCCTTTACAACTATTCAAACCATCAATGTTGTGGTGTCACTGTGAGGTGATGAATGCTTGACTAACAAAGTGTAATGTAATCAAAGTGAGGTTTCTGAGGCCTGTATTAACATCAGTATTTCAGATTAACAATAGAACCTATTTTAGATTTTATAGCTGATAAATGAATTTCAAACTATTCAACAGAGATGTTTCTAAGTTATATCAAAAATATCTTTGGCATTTTCCTTTCACATTATGTGCTAAAGCATATCATTACTGCATGCAGTAAGAACTGAAGTGATCAATACTGATAATGGTAAATAGAGGTTTAAGCTTGATGTAGACAGTGGAGTCAAGTATAACACCTGCTGTGCATCTTAGACAAAAATGGTGGGTGTAGCTGCAGGAAGTGGAGGTGACGGGGAGCCGCGGTCCAATGGACTGTGGTCCAGCAGCAGCTCTTTCTCTCGGGGCAGACAAGGTCCACTGATATGCTGGCTGTGGGAGTGGTAAAGCCGCAGGAAAGCCAACGTGGACTGAGCCAGCCACAGAGCTGTCACAAACCACAGAGACGCCTGAGGACACAAAGTATGATTCTGTAAGTTAAACTATAAATTATATCATAAGGACACTATATTTAATCAGCTTCACAGATATGAATCTTCAGTATTTGTAGTAACTAACCTGTGAAGTGCAGTAAACCACTTATCAAGCTGTTAACCACAAGTGGATACAATGCTGGATTTAAATTTGATAAAAAATTCTCTTAACCCTGGTCATTGTTGCAAATTTTGCTCAAAAAGGTTACGCACAGACACTAGGATAAAGGTTTGTGTAACTGTTGTCTATTTCACATAATATGTGTGTTTATGCTTGCTCCCACCTGTGCCAGACTGAGCTCTGTGTAGAAGGAGGAGGTGTCCACATCCAGGTAAAATGAGACAGACTGAGCCTCTGCACAGCTGGACAAAAAAAAAGACATGAAGAGATGAGAAAGGTTCACAAAAGTGTGAATTTGACATGTTGTATCCATGTTGTTCCACATACAGTGTCAAGGTTTAGTATCAGACAACTTACCTATAAGGCAGCGTGTTATCATTAGTCACGGTATCGCACCAGGAAACCAGACCCAGAGACAAGATAACGCTGGCCCCTCCAGAAAGGAAGAGCACACACACACTCAGCAACACCGTCAGGAAGGACGAGAACAGGGTGCTGAGCAGAAGCACACATCACAGTCATGAGACTTGTGTCCATACAAAACCAGTTATTGAAAACTATACAAGTGCAGTGTGACTGTGGTGACTACAGTAACTGTTTTAACACAGGATACCACAGTTTCCTGAATATCTTTGGGTTTTTAAGGTTAGTTTAGTTGTTTTGGGCTCTGACAAATGTTCATGTGAACTTCAACACAGTTATTATTCCTTTCACAGAGAAAACAATGTAATAAACATTTAATTAGTAATGCAAAATGGCTACATTCATATTTTCAATTTATCTTTGAGTATCTTTAATACCTCTAAAATGATATTGATAATGTTTTTTTTTTCCAGTTTGCACATTTAATATGAATAACACACATTTTGCTGCAAACACTACTGCTGCAGCAGTAGAAGTAGAATTAGGTCAGTTATGTAATTACTATTATAATAACTGGTAGCTGGTAACAGTAGCTCTTCAGTTTACATAAAAGTACAACAGAATACATTAATATAAAAAACTCAAGTAAAATACATGTAGTCCTTCTTAAGTAGTAGTACAAAAATATTATCAGTAACACGTATTTAAAGTATCAGAAAAAAACAACGACTGATCCATCAAGGAAGATTATACTGTCATATATATAATAGATGTCATATAAATGTCATATTTATTGTATAATCTATTATTTATACCGTAGTCTATTGCTTGTCTAATCTACTATTTTATTTTATTTATTTATTTTATTTTATCGTTCATGATTATTATGTGTCCCTGTTTTTCATTTGATAAGCTGCTACTAGTGAATTTGTTGCATGTTTGCAAGCACGTTGATGCAAATTGTTGCTTCTAAAATGTAAAGGAAAAGAAGAAAAAAATAGAGAAGAACATAAAATAGCAAAGTCCCTCTAAAATGTACTTGAGCGCAGTAGCGAGGTGTGTAGTGTGCAGCACTGTGTTGTTTGTGTTGTGTATCAGTGGACTCACTCGTCGTGTCGTCCGTGCAGATAAAACAGGCACCTCCATCCCTGCGCTGCACCGTACAGCACCGTGAAAATACCGACAAAGGTGGCGAACTGGCAGGCTGCAGGCGGACCCCACTGCTGCACCACCAGGTGAGAGACGTCTCCCGGCTGTCCCGTCAGCTCGGCCCGGTCCTCGGTCCTCCAGTAGCCGGTGGAGAAGAGTGCGCAGCGGCCTTTAAATGCGGAGCCGTTAAGAGCCATGGGGACGACCACCAACAAACCCGCCGCCACCGAGAGGGCGTGAGCGGTGCAGTGGGCCAGCAGCAGCCGCCGGTCCAGCTCCATGTTAGAAATTAAATAAAAACAACACTGTGAAGGTTTCACGTTGATATAAAGTGTCCGGCAGCGTCAGCACATCCCGTTTTATTCCTGTATAACGGGTCACGGCGGTGGTGGAGGGCGTTTAACGACGTCAGGGCGGAGATGGGACCGTCACGTAGGCTCAGGGAGGAGGAGCAAACACAGAGGTCTCACTCCACCGAAATCTCTAGAAACCATAGGAAAAAGGGGAAGATCTCAAAACATTCAGCTGTAACAACAGCTGGAGGCACATTACATATTTACCACAGGAGGTAGAAGAACACAAACGTGACTACTGCTAACTAGCTAAATGTCTTATTACGTCTTATTATGTCTTGAATTACTAAGCTACGAGTAGAAGTACAATTTTAAGAACTTGTTGAAGTGCATAATCTCAATCAACAAAATAATCCTTTGAGAAATTGGGTAAAGCTCCCTGGACATCAAAACCTTATTTATCAGAATTTAATTTGAAACACGTATGCCTAAACGTTTGAAAATGAAATGAAATGAAAATGTTTAAAATGAGGAAAAAAATATTTTCCGTTACTGATTTTAAAAATGTTACAGAGACAGCTAGTCGGCTAATTGTTGAGTGGAGTGATGTATCTCTTACATATATCGTCAGAACCACCATATCCTCCGTCAGTGACGTAATCACGTCCGTTTTTTTAAACTAGCTGGCCTCTTTGATGATTTAATTC
Organism: Ctenopoma multispine; assembly: GCA_034779795.1. NCBI lineage: Eukaryota > Metazoa > Chordata > Actinopteri > Anabantiformes > Anabantidae > Ctenopoma > Ctenopoma multispine. Next base: position 13,297,202 of record JAUYWH010000002.1, read on the forward strand.
AATCATCCTGCAGACACGTCGATTCTGTGGATCAGTGGAGACCATGAGTCATTTCGGTCATTTCAATCCTGACTTCATAATAAATCAGCAGTGTTTCCCAAAGCCAGCATCCTACAGAGACAGGCTAGTTTCAGTGGAAGATACTGAGATACTGGGTCACCACATGAATCCTATTTACTGCTGTACGGAAAAATGCAGAAAAGCTCTGGGTTAGAGGAAACTTATGAAAGGACACACCACTCTGCATTTGCACCAGATATGTCCAGTCTACTTAAGAGGAATGTGGGGTGGAGCTGGGAGTGAAATTCCTCTGTGAGAAAGATATTGGTATGTGCCCCCTCACCCTCACCCTGCTGATGAAGTAGGAGTAGAGGCTTAATGAGGATGCATCCTAAATTGAGTTGTCTTCAATTTTCTAGATGATTAGTCAGGGAGGAATTCATAAGGAGGTTATAAAGTCCAGGCTGTCCATAAAAGTAATAGTGAGAATTTTATTTTTATCTAGCCTATGGTGAAATTACCATAGGCTAGATGGTGTAGTTGAATTTCATGCAGTTTCTGTGTTTAATGATAGTATAATGTTTTAATAAAATAATTTGACGTGTGGATAGTCAGGTCTTGATACTCAATGTAACGGCACATGCGCAGTATGTGGAAGAGTTTGGCATAAAAACGTTTGACCGGATAGTTCATGTACTGCCTGACGTATAACTAAAATACGTGTCGGAGAGAGACGCCCGGTGGGCTTTACTTGTGGATGGAATGAAACGCAACATCGATGTGTGCAGAAAGACATCGTTAAACCAGCTTGGATCACCTCTTCCTTTGGCTTGTAAATTGAAAGGAATAAGCATTAAAATATTGGAATGGCGTTAAGTGACATTGCGCCGGTGCAACAGCACTTGAAAAACCAGGTAAAGCCCGGTTGAGTAAACAGTATCAAAATGCCGAAACCCGGGATCGAACCAGGGACCTTTAGATCTTCAGTCTAACGCTCTCCCAACTGAGCTATTTCGGCGGTAGAAGTTAACGGTACTACGTACCACATTTAACGGAAAATACTGAGACGACATTGTATATATAACACATATATACAATTATATATGTTTTATGTCTTTAAAAGCGTCTAACGTGTCTAACATTTGCCTGACATGTCGCATGTTGCTAGGTCAACTTTGTGTCTCCACGGCTCTGGGTCGATAGAACGTTCTGCTCAGTGACGTAATTTCATTCAACGCAGAGGCTGCTGGGAAGACAAAGGTCAAGAATCGCTGGTTGGTGAAGACGCGGATTTACTACTGCAACAAAGATTATCGCTGTGTATAAATACCTAGTAGTCCTGGAGAAATAATCTGTTCATTTTCTTCAGACCTGTACGCCTTAATATGTATAATATAGGGAATATTACATTACGATATATTTTGTTTTCTTGCGACTCATCCAACTCTATGGCTAGCTAACGTTAGCTGGCTAGTATCTGCTTTGTTATTGTTTTCGCTTTATTGGGCCGCCATATAAACAGTCGTCCCGGAGTTTCCCCAGCCAAGGCAGGGGTCCGAACTGCAAGAGGGATGTTTTTCTCTACGTCCCGGGAAGATGGATGAGAAGTCCAGCAATAGTATCAGCCACCACCGGCTCCTGATCCTCCTGCTCATGGTATTGCTTTTTGGCGTCATTATGATCCAGTACGTCTGTCCGAGCAGGTCTGAATGCCATATGCTGCACCAGATGGGATCTTGGTTTAAAGTCGGCAGCGCAACTGGTTCCCGGGGAAGTGGAAATGAAATCCAGGATGGGCTCCAAAAGGACCCCTACATCGCAGAAGACGGCGCTCTTGTCCGATTTGTCCCTCGCTTCAACTTCACGAGAGCCGATTTAAATCGTGTTGTAGACTTTAACATCAAAGGAGACGATGTCATAGTTTTTCTGCACATTCAAAAAACAGGTGGCACGACGTTTGGCCGACACCTGGTGAGGAATATTCAGCTGGAGAGACCATGCGAGTGTCATGCAGGCCAGAAGAAATGTACCTGTTTCCGGCCAGGTAAAAAGGAAACCTGGCTGTTTTCCCGCTTCTCTACCGGCTGGAGCTGTGGGCTTCATGCTGACTGGACTGAGCTCACCAGCTGTGTCCCGTCACGCATGGACTCAGGAGAGGCTTCCAGGAACCAGGCCAGGTAAGTCAGTGTGTAGAGGTACCATACAATCACTGTTCATTGTTTATAATAGCAATTATATTAGAGTTGGTTTATTGTAAATCTAATATAATATTTTTTCTCCAGTAGGAACTATTATTATATAACTATCTTAAGAGACCCAGTATCACGCTACCTGAGTGAATGGCGTCATGTGCAGCGTGGGGCCACATGGAAAGCTTCCTTACATGTGTGCGATGGACGTTCACCAACGCTGTTCGAACTTCCAAGCTGCTACTCAGGAGACGACTGGTCAGGTTGCTCCCTGCAGGAGTTCATGGACTGCCCATACAACCTGGCCAACAACCGGCAGACCCGCATGCTGGCTGACCTCAGCTTGGTGGGTTGCTACAATGTCTCTGCCATGAGTGAGGAGGAACGCTGGGCAGTGCTTCTCGAGAGCGCTAAACGTAACCTAAGGGGCATGGCTTTCTTTGGGCTGACAGAGTACCAGCGCAAGACCCAGTATCTTTTTGAGCGAACCTTCAACTTGGAGTTCATTGCACCCTTCACTCAGCTCAACGGCACACGTGCCTCCAGTGTTGAGGTCCCTTCTGAGACTCAACACAGAATCCGCCAGCTAAACCGATGGGATGTAGATCTGTATGAGTATGCCCGTGACCTTTTCCTACAGCGTTTTCAGGTAGCAAGGCAGCAGGAGCGCAGGCAGGCCAGGGAGAGGCGGCAGCAGAAGAGAAGGCGGCTCCATGGACGGCTTGCAACAAAGCAAGCAAAGCAGCTGAGGCCCGCAGAAGCACCACGTCAGCCAGAAAGTCACTCTGTAGTAACTGAGAAGCAACAAAGGGAGAAAGCTGATGGAGACAGTGTTGAATCAGAAGTGCTAATCCCAGACTGGTGGGATCTGGATGAAAACAGCACCATGGAGGACTACACGGACAATGTGGAACAGTGGTAGACATGACAACCAGCAGTAGGGTGTCTTAATACTAAGTGTGCCAAGTTCTGCCTTGTGTGTTAATAATAAATCCAAGTTCTTTTTAATATATTCCTTCCACTAGATGTTTTTTCTCACCATGAACTGTTTGTAATGACACATTTATTTATTGATACTGATTGTATTTCATTTCCACAGTTGGCATCCATTATGTATATACAGTCACAAAATTAAATCCACCTGGTAGTTATAATGTTGTGGTGGGGGCGAATCAGATACTGCTTATGGGTTGTGTAGCTGCAGTCTGGCCAGATAGTCCATGCAGACCCGTGTCCACCATAACATTAAAACTACCAGGTGGATAAAAGCTTGTGGATGATCGGTGTATTTCCTGAACTGAAAGAGGATGGTATAGCTACTTGTAATTGTTTCCTAAAAAATTCCTAAAAAAAGTCAGTGATTAACAATCTATTAGGTTTGCCAAATTGCTGCCTTGTCTGAAATGCATACACTCTGAAATATATCTGTTTTTAAGTTGCTTTTAAGTAAAAGAAAAAAAGGGAATGTTTTTTTCATACATACCTCAATGTGTTGCATTAACTGTTAATGTTGTAAAATTACTGAATGTGTCTCAAGTCTAAATTTTTTTTGTAAAAAAAAATGCCTTCACATCCACTGAACTACTGGTCTGCTCCTGCCATATAGCAGTGTCTTCTTTTTGTGTCTGATTTCTCTTCTCATGTCCACAAAAGACTGGAAGCTTTTGTGTTACAATTGCAAGCTTCTGGAGCACCAGCGGGGAGCGCTGCAGTCGCTTAGATACAGCCAAAGCTTCCTGATTCAAGATAATAAGGTGGCAGTTGACATCACAGCTTATTAAATTTGGTTGGATTGGGTTGGAACCATTTTTTTGTCTGATCCTTGGAGGATGCAATACTGGGATCAGCTGTGACAGCTGCTCCTAAATTTTAAAGAATTATTCAGCAGTGTTTAGAAAATCCTCAAGATGTTAGAGGTTATTGGATTGTGAAAACGAGGGATTACTTTTTTAAATCAGTGCAGTTGCAGCACCAGAAATAGTTTAGGGATTAGCAAAGTGAATACAGACCATGAGCTGTCTAAATAATAGGTGTATGCCAAAGTATAAAAACACATTTTAGTCTATATTTTTAAACAGATGCAAAAAAACACGGACATAATTGACTTATGAGTCCTTTGTGTGTGTGTGTTAATTATATGACATTAAATTTGATATTGAACTGAATTGAAATTACTACAATATAAAGAAATCAGGTCGCCGGCTTGCCCGGTTGGTAATCCAGCTTTGTGTTGTCATTGTTAATGGAAACAAGCTGCTCTGCAAACTTTATTACCTGATCATATGGTTCACCACTGTAAACCAGATGATGTGCAGCAAAACAAATGTGAACGTGTGTGTGACGCCGCGCAGGTAGGTTTTATTGTGAAAACCAAAATAGACCGGAAGTAGTTACAGCGTTGGTGGAAAGTAACTTAGCTTCAGGTGGAACAGGTGAAGAAATAATACTAAATGTAAGCAGTGAAAATACGTATACTTATTGTTAGTAGTTGTATTTGTATTAGTGATTAGTTTTAAACAGAGATATGCATGAATATATCACCGCCTTTGTTTAAATGTTTTGGAAATAAGTTTTACATTTAGGCGGACGTCACGTTACGTTAAAATTTGACCGTTAACTAACGTTAGCTGCAGAAACGCCATGTTTTCACTTAGCCGAACTGCTCTCTTAATATTTAGTTTGATAAAGTTAAATTCTGTGAGCCTCTAAACTGTAACCCCCAAATGACACTACACGAATGGGTTATTTATTTGTTTTCTCGCTAATCTGATTTTGTGTAAGGAAATCTGATTGTCTCGTCTTTGTAGGTCTATAACATTAAGCACATTTATCTTAATCGTTGTACATCTTGAGTATATATTTACCCGCTACCTTGATACCTGCTGTGCTTTTGTCGTGACACTGATTTCTCCCGGTGATAATGATGCTGTTTACTGTAATAAACGTAAGCAGACAGACACACACACACCCTCTCTCTCAACTCCTCCCTCACCATTTTGCCCTGCCTCTGATTTTTTTTTCTAAATTTGTTATTCTGCTGTGTGTTCAGTCACTGAGCGTTGCAGCATTTCAGCTCTCGCTTGTTCCTTCTTCCATTCCGTCGCTGTAACACGTTTTCACTTGAGTTGATTTTTGTTATTTCTGGCTCGCCATAACACGCTTTCTTCTTATTATTATTATTATTCTTTCACTTCCAGGTAACACTAGGAGTGTACAGCAGACCAAGTAGGCGTTTTTGGAAAACAACTACCAAATAAACATTTAACCGATGGTGGTTTAGGGGAAGAGTCCGAGTCCGATTGGACTACGAACAGGTAAGAGGCTGAGCACGTCTGGCGCAGTTGACTTTGCAGGAATAATAAATCTACCTCACCCATAGAAACAACCAAGGTTAGGGGTAAGTTTTGTATTTGATCAACGCTGCAGCCATTTAAAAATGCTCCTTTCAGCCTGTTGCGTGGAAATCCGCCTTTGTTATTACTAAATACAGGCATAATTGCGGCGTTACACGTAGGCACAAGAGTAATAACGTTTACATTTAGCATTCTCTGGGCAGGTCTGCAGGGAGGTGACGGCTGTGCTCTGTGTGGACACAAATAAAGCTGTGAGCAGCTGTCATGTTGTAGCCTGGTATCTGCACACAAAGGTTTGTTCGAATGCAATATTTAAGATCTTATTGGATGCATTTACAGTGCCAGTACATCAAGTGGATTGTGTTGTTGTGGCAGAAAGTAATGAGCTGAAAATCAATGTGAAATTTACTTGCTGAATAACTCTGTTCACTGCAATATTGAAGTTAAATCAATTACAGCTGCAGAAGTGAAGAGCACCTGCAGATTGTTTCCTGGTTATCTGGCAGAGGGATTTTAAACCCGGCCTCATATGCATGCAGTTAGTGCAGGAGGTTGAGACTTGTCCCTGTTTACCCTAAAAAGCCACCATGATATACTGTGTTGTCACTCATTTTTGACATATGCTGCATGCATTTCCACTGGATGGGTTGCCATTATTTTGGCAGTTAACAATACAGCCAGTCAAGACAAGTTCACACTCCCTTTAGGCTGTGGACACTGCACCAGTCTAGCTAGTTTTTTTTTTTACTTAACATAAACACAGATAAACTGTCAAACACACACACTGGCACATTTCCCACACAACCTGTTTTCATTTCTCCTTTCCCACAGGCACATATTAACTGCTTCATCTTTAATGGTGCAAATAAAACACAACAATGTAGCAGCAATAAGAAATTTAAAAATGTCATGCTTACAATATATGATTGGTTCATCTATAACATCTGCAGTTTTCCACACAGTTAACTTTAATTATCTAAAAACCAGCATTACGGTGAAGCAAAATGGATGCTCCAGGGCCTGCACCTTATCTAATCTCTTTTCTGAATCAGAAAGTGCAACAGGCAGCTTATGCTTCATTATTCTAAATATTCATTCATTAATATTCATGCTTAGTATAGACTATACTGTCCTGTGTGACGGAGCACGTTTGTTTGTTCGAATGGGAGCTGTGGTGCTTTAATGAGCTGAAGGGATTACTGATACTTAACCTAATTACTTTGCTCCCTCCCTCCGGGCTGCTGGCTTTCACTCTCATTGTGATTTATAGATCTTCCACCTTGTGCTTTTTAATCAATCACCTGGTCATTGACATTATCCTGTTTTGCACTCATCCCTGTCCCTGCTCCTAAAAGAGTTGTCTGTTTTGTGATCTGTTATACAAAGTGATTGTTTAGATGGCGATCTGAGCGGGGTTTTCACAACTTCAGTATGGGTTACACAACTACCTGTGCTTGAAAATGGAATTCACCAATGTTTTGGGAATAGGGAAACTCCAGAAACCAAACTGACACACTGGTTATTCCAGTGTATAAATGATAAATGTCCTTAGTGGTTTTCCCCAGACCACAAAATGTTGAATCTATAATGTATCTGTAGACCTCCTGTAGTAGTCTACAACACTTTCTATTTAATTCTTTCTATTTGCATAATGGTCTTAATTAGAGAAGAGAACACTGACATTTCTACACTTTCCATTACAAGTTATACTCTTATACTTAACTCATACTCCCATTTCTCTGCCACTTCAACTTTCAGTTTCTGTTTTAAATGCATAAAATAAAATTTTCAGCAGCAAGCACACAAAACATAAATTTTTCTCAGGTCATAACCTTTCCTCTGTCAACCTCCTGTATTACCAAGAACAGTTTACATTTCACTCCTTTAGGTTTAATTGCAACTTGCATAACTAATTTAAGTACATCAATTGTAACTAACTATTTCAAATGTGTGTCTCTAGATTTCACTCAAATCACTAAAATTTTATTTTCTATTTCTATGATTATTTTTTTCTCCCTGGCAACCTGCAGCATTGGCCAACAACACTTTACTTTCCCATTTTACAAGTTTCAATCCTCAAATCTAGAGCAGTTCATGATAAGTTCCTCAGTGGAGCAAGCTTAAATCATGAATCAACTATTTTCAAGCTGAACTGAATCTTTAACTCTTCACCACACTTCTGCTTCACCACTTTAACTTATTTCAGCCCTTTCGTTGTAACTGTCATTTTAACCCCTCGTAGTTAAGTTCTTATATAATAATTGTCATGTTGTTATTAATGTTATTATTAGCTAGACATTTCAACATCTGCCTGTGCTTTAAGCTAAGCTAAATCTTTTAGTCTTTGTTTAATATTCCCTGATAATTTATTAATCTCTATTCAGCATGTGTTATCATTATGTTGTCTTCTGTGTCACACTGCTGTATTACACTAACCTGTAACACTTTACATTATCTTTTATCACATTTACCCAATTTTAATCTAGATCAGTTCAAAAGAAGCACAAGCATACTAAAATTTCTGCACTGACTGGCGACTAGACATCAAAGTGATTGACAAGGCACTTCAAAATGTTCCCCTACCTATAAAGATAATTGTGCAAAAGGAAAGAGAAAAACCTAAGGAAAGAAATAGAAGGGGTACATTTTTCTCAAGTGTAAATGTGTCACTCTGCCTTTCATTAAATGCATGTCTGACAAGCTCCTTCTCAGGTTGAGCAGATCAGGTGCAGGCAGCGCTGTCGGTGGAGGTGCCACTTAGTGACCACAACGCAGACGTCAGAGCTCCATTGAAGGTTACCCTGTCGGTAGCCCTTTGGTGCACTGTTTTTGATGAGGGACGCAGTGCGCTGGAGTCAACAGCAACCACCTCCATCTGTCCTCCTTACTTCCTCCCCACCGTGTTCCACCTACAATTTGACCCCCACCTACTAGCTGCTGGAGCCCCTGTTTTCACTGCAGACACTTGGAGGACAGGCAGCAGCATAATAATTAGGGCACTATATTTATTAATTTATTCCCCATGCTGCATCCCTACATGTGACTGTTTATGCTGCATTGTAAAGGTTAGATTAGTTCAGTAGACCAAGATTATTTCTGTACAAGTCATATACTCTCATGCAGCTGGCTTTACAATTAACTGGAGAACCAGCTTTGAGTTTTGGTGCCATTTCTAAGGTGGCCCATGTATTAGAGGTGAAGCAATTTGTCAATTAATTAGTTGATCAACTAAAAATAATCTATTTTCTATCCATACTTGCAGCTCTAGTTCATATTGTAATGTTAAATGAGTATTTTTTCGTTTTCTGTACTTGCAGAAAACTACAGCAAAAACTCAGTGTCATCCTTTATTTTACTTAAGAGCTTTAACCAATTCATCGGTGTTGTGAGGGACAACACTGAGATTGCTTTAGTGTGTGGGCTGCATTTGCACAATAATACAGCCTCAAGCATGTAGCATCAGTCCTTTGTCTCTTGAACAGAGATCTAAATATTTAGCCATAGTAGTACATTAAGTATTTTCTCCTTTTTTTTCTCTTGTTTATATCACTTTATCATCTCTGCTCCTCATATGCTCCTCTGCTGTTGTATATTCTGGCCTACTCATGTTTTATCTCTGTTGTGGTAGGTTTATGTTGTGCAATATTTCAGCTGGGTTGTAAATGTTTCATTCAAATCTGAACTTTATTTTGAAATCTGCTATCTCTTAAAACACATCACATGAAATAAGCGTGAATTGGCATTTTTCTTTAAACAGATAGTCATTTTGGGGTGAAATTGTGCTTTTGGTTTGGTCTTTTACATGTTTGTGACATTGTTGAAGACACACGTGTCAGTTTTTAACCTGAACCCTGAATACTGTTGACGGTATGTGGCTATATTGGTCTGCTGCAGTTGCTAAAGTCTTTATTAACTTATGTAAAGATATAAAGACTAGTCCCTAAAACTGCATATGGACAGCATCAAAGTGCTGCTAGTGTGGCTGCAAAGTGTTTTGTTTACGTTCAGTACGTACAGTTACGTACAGTTCTTGTCATTGTTGACTAAGACTTTTGTACTGCAAGTCATGTGTCCTTGTCCATGTTCTTACATTTCTACATTCAGAAAAAATTTGCCTTAACCCATTTTTGAGTACCTAAGAGAACTCATCGTCTGGTCATTCAGTCTGTGCAAGAAGATGTTGTACAATACAAGTAGGCACGACACATGTAGCCTCCTTACACATTATGCCATGGCATGATTTCTCAATTTTTAACTCTCTTCATTGTCTTCCAGTATCCATAAAGTCCATCATAGAGGCAGGAAAGCTAATAAGCTAATAAAAAAGGGAATGATTAAACAGAAATCTTTGAGAGGGTGAAACTCCCGGAAAGCAGCATACAGAATATCAGCAAGTAAAAGGTCATTAATTTGTATATTCCAAGGTTGAGGGTGCAGTATACAGCAGAATGGCTTTGGAGGAGAGCCAGTGTTACTGCGTAGCTTTCCAAGTATTGTTGTAATGGCAACTGTGCACCATTTGGTCTCTGTTGTGGTGAAAGCAAGGAGATGAAGTGAATAGCGTTGCTGAGGGAACATTTTGATGATGTAGGTTGTATATTGCTGAGCTGTTTAATCAAGGGAGCTTGACACTGATGTGGATGTGAATGCAGGATAGGCAAAGCTGCAGGAGAAGTGCTTGTCTTGTCCCCCTGAGAAAAGTTTCTATCGATCTGTAGGTACGAGGAAGAGGAGGCACAGACAAGTATAATGGTTAAGCAAGCAAAGCAATTGCTGTACCTGCTCATCTCTCGTCCCAGCCTCTTTTTTTTGGCCGGGATGTGTCTTTGTTCTTGTGTTTGAGGGTGGGTGTATCATTTCAGTTCCCACCTCCCCCTTATCCCTCTTTCTTCCTCTCCACTGCGGTGTTCTCCTTCTGGGCGGCCTATCTGCATGCACTCATATAGAGACACACACACTCATTCACTCACACTCTGCCCCCCATCGCTTCCTCCGTCTGTGTCTGCCGCCATCAGATGCTGGAACTGATAATATCTGCTCCAACCCCCTTCTCCTCTTATTTTTTGTACTCCTCCTTTCCTGCATCTTGTCTATTGTTTATTCACTTGGTGCATTAATGTAATGCTATGCCTGTGTATGTCTCCTACAAAATAGCCCTCCTTTCACTTTAAATTACCTTATGTTCAAAATGCAGTTTTGACTTTTCCTTTGCCTGGGAAACTATATTGTATTTTCTTGTCTGTGTGTATCTTTATTGAGCCACCTTACTGATTGTTATCTGTATTCAGTTAGTGTCTGGACACGTCAGTCCCTCACAGTGAAGCACACAGCAGGCTGCATGCATCTTTTCTGCATCACACTGCAGTATTGTTCACTGTTTTGTTAAGACATGACTTACTCCTCCTTGTCCGCGAGCAGACAAAGCAGTTTGGAGTCAGCTCAGAGTTGTTGTACAGTTTAAATATTAGCATGTGGCTCAGCCATGACTGTGCTGTACCAGTGAAAAAAGCCTCGGAAGAACAAGGGTGGGTTGAGGGAGGAGCTGCTGTGGAACTTGCCCTGTTATTGGCCGATGATGTCTTCTGCCTGCCTGCAAAAGCCTGTCCAATTGGCTGTTGCTTTGCATTGAGCACAGCAGCTAGAGTTGAAAAACTACCCTTTCTCTCTTTGCCTCGCTCTACCTTTTCCTTTTCCCTTCCCATTAATAGCTGTCTGGGAATCATCAGTGTCGACCACACGTGCCACCTGTGCCACTTCAAGGATGTCTCTTTTCACAGTATATTGCAGCACAATTTATGTCAAGTTAGTCAATTACTATCTGCTCTGCAGAGCTCAGGGGAGTTGAAGTGACGTCTCTGTCCTGCTTGCGATCTTCCTTCATCCCTTCTCTCTCTCTCTCTCTTTCTCCCGCTCTCTCCCTCTCTCTCCCTCTCCTGTATCACTTAATCAAGACATAGCTTGCCCTTTCCTGTTCATTGCTGCCTCCCTCCCTCATGTATGCTGTGCTCGCCTACTTGTTTGTCCTCGCTTTATTCTCTTTGGCTCTTTCCCTTCTACTCTCCTGCCTCGTGGTCCTCATCAGTTCAAACAAGCTTTGCACAATGTTGTAGCTTTGCCCTAACAACATTGTCTCTTCAACAGGCTGCTGTTTTGTAAATGCTTTAAATGAATGTTTGCATTTCTGTTTTACAGTCAGCGGCAACACAACAAGCAAGGACACGCAGACGAGAGGTCATTGAGGAGGATGACAACAGAAGAATAGAGGACAGTGAAGGAGGAATGACAAAGAGACTGAAGTAGAAGTAGGAAGTGGAACTCCAAAGTGCCTACTGCAAGAGGTCGCCTGCTGCCATCTGACTCTGCTGGAAGAAAGCAAGACACTACTCAGCGTGTGCTTGGCCTTGAATGGAAGCTATATTTTATCCTGACAGCCACAGTGTCATCCATCTCACGTTGCTGAGCTGCAGTCCCCACATATCCTGAGCAGCACCCTTGTCTCATCAGTGCAAGGACATCATCCCTCTGAGGTGGTTCTTTGTTCTACAGAAATACTTATGCTGTTCTAGTATAACGAGCACTAGAGTGACCGCCCCAGCCTTGGCCATGTTGACGTGAATGTAACAGTGACTTACAGCGTGTGTCATTTGATTCAGGTGCGGTGGCAGACGCTCAGCAACATATCCAAGCATGCCAGAGTGATGTCTACAAAGTAGTTTCTGTTTTTTTGTTTTGTTTTTGTTTTTTTTTCTGAGACAGAGCTGGTCTCTGCTCACGACCAAACTCTCTATCTCACCCTACTGAAACTTCAGCTGCCACATTTCCCAGGAAGAGCTAATAAACAGCCCCAAAAATACACCGACCACAAGGAGTTTCAGCCTATTTGCACTGTGGAAAAACTGAATTGTTTTTGCTTCTGTTTTCTCTATGTTTTGCTGGGGATTTTTTTCTTGCATCACAATTAGTCACCCTTGTACTCATCAGACAGTTTTTCATCCATCTGCCTCCACCACTGCTCAGTGCTTGTGAGCATTCTGATGGCTGTCAGTATGACCATGGGACGGGACACCAAATGGCTGACCCTGGAAGTGTGTCGTGAGTTTCAGAGAGGCACCTGCTCGCGTTCTGATGCGGAGTGCAAGTTTGCCCACCCCTCACGGAGCTGCCATGTGGAAAATGGACGAGTCATCGCCTGCTTTGACTCACTCAAGGTAACAGATATTTCATTCATCACTTCTTGTCTTATTGCATCTTGTTTGTTTAGACACATTTGGTGTAGTTCATGTCAGGTTAGTTAACGCCTTTTGGCTCTGTATAGTATTGTATAAATACTGATGAGAGAGAATGCTGAAGTTAAGGTGGTGTCTGCTTATTGACACGTAAACACAAACACACTAACAGATAGACACAAACCGTGGTTTCCTCCACTGCGGTATAGCAATGGTGGTCTTTGTTTCCGGTGACGTGGCTGACCAGCAGAGATGCTTATTCACACATCTTACCATGGTTTAGGAGTTATATTCTGATTTAATTGTCCAGCTAAACAATTTTCTTGTCTAAACAAGTTTTCTATATATTATCTATATAGTCATAGACTAGACTTGACACTACAGGGACCTATTCTGTGTCATTATTTTTGTTGTTGCGTTGTGGATTATGATGAACAAGCTTGTTGTCTATATTAACCATTAAAAAGCTGGCCAGCTTTAGCCTAGAATAATTTTAAAAATACTTGGCAATAACTGTGTTTGTAACCTTCATTGTGTAGTGTAAGCAATTCTCACTGTGCATCTGTTTCGCTGTTAAAATTATAACAACATTATTTTGCAAGGTCTTGATCTTGATCTACAGTTAATTTTGCCATATTATTTTTGGATTGAAAACAAACATGTACATCCTGTGTGTCTGGTTGTACTGTCTAGTTATTAAAAGTTAATCCTCACCAAGACCATGAAATTGTCAAATTGGCCAACTAATTTAAATTAGGCAAATTAACCGATAATTCTCTAGCTATATTTAGGTATAGAAAAGATATAAGAATATTCTCTGGTTATCCTGATATTTATTTCCCCTTTTTCTGGGGTGTAAGTTCTTGAAAAGCTGCTCTGCTGTAGGTCTGTTCCTCCACCACTGATGTGGGCTAGTTCGTCGTGCTGCTTCAACATCACTGCAGCTGCTCTCCTGCCTCTCATCCTCTCCCCTCCACCACAGAACCACAACACTAGCTCCAAAAGTACATATCGGGAAAGAAAAGAGGCTGACAAGTGATGATGTTCTACTGTATTTTAGAAGAGCTTTGGCTATAAATGGCCACTTGTGCTAAAATTGAGAATAGACTGTTGCTGTTTCAGTGTGTGTGGATGCATGTGTGTTTGAGAGGCTTTGCTCGACCAGCTTTCCTGCAGCAAAAAGTGAGATCCAGACAAGGGGCTTTCTGTCTGAGTGCAGCTGCTGTCTCCTCGTTTATTGAGTTAGAATTTATTATTCAGCCATTTTTCTGTGTTATGTCCTCCGGAGCAGGAGGGAGAGAGAAAGAGAGATGGGGGCCTAGCAACAGCACAGGAGTGCGTACCCATTGGATAGTTTGATCTTCCTGAGTGGCATGGCTGTTTTTAGCACAGAGCAACAGCCTGGCTCTGTACTGGTTGCATTGATGGGAGAAAGAGGCAAGCTGCTTTGTACCAAAGGCAGTGAACAAGCATTAAAGGCCACATTTGGCTGTTTGAAGCCCCTGGGGCATGTTGTTAGTTTGAGAAAGAACTGAAGTTCGTGACAGTTGAAGGTCAAAGCAGCTTTCTTTATCAGGAGCTGCAGCAGGGCTTTAGTGCCCATACAGTGTCAACAACCACCTCTCTAAAACAGTGTTTTTATGCTCATTGTTGTTCAGGATTATTCTCTGCTGACAGCCGTTGTTTTTGGTTGACTGACTAGAAAAAACAAAGTATCGACAGTATCAGTCCTTCCTCCTGCTCCCTGCCCAACCCTCCCTTCTTTGTTAATTTTATGGATATATCTGCTAATGGCCTCTCTCCTCAATGTCCCTCCTATATCTGGCATCTCTTGCCCAGTCCAAACCAGCCGCTGTTATTCCTTGCTCCTCCCCCATTAGCTCTTTCTGGTAGGTCTGTACCTGCTGCAGAGGAGGGAGGGAAGCTCACCACCTACTTGTTTTTACCTTGTTAACTGGACAGCTGCTGTCAACTCACACGATTAGTGTGGACTCCAGATTTAACAGCAGTGTCTCTTTTGGTTTACATCACATAATTCTTTCACTATTGATTAACCTGGAGAATTCATTCTTGACAGAAAAGTGACCAACACACGTTCTCAGAACTAAAGATAGCGACTTTAAAATCCTTTCATCCAAAAATCACAATTTAATTGTTTAATTTAATCTTATAATAATCTGCACATTAGTTGATAATAACAATAATTGTCAGAGAAGTTGCAGCTCTGTAAAAGTTCATGGTGCCATCTCCAGAGTCATGGCTAAAAATGATCAATGATGAATTTTCCTTCCTGCTCCATATATTACAGCTCTAAAGATGTGTGTAAGAAAAAATGTGAAGTAATATCTCTCTTCTCGTTGAATGCATCAACAGCACACTACTGTAGCACTACTAGCATGTACTAACATGGACTTTTTTCATGTGTTTGTTACTATGGCTACCAAAAGGAGATTCCTGACCAATACTCTCATCAACACCACCTTTTTATTGGCCTATCTCCTACCCCAGATTTTGTATTTGAGTGCAGTGAGGTTCATTAATAGGTGCTTTTCTCTGCCTTAGATTTTGTGCAGGCTTGCTGAGCTCATGGGACTCATATCCTTATGACTGACTCATCCCTAAACACACAGGTCACTGATGCAAAGCTTGCTCGCATCTCCAGTGTAGGTGATTATTTTTCAGGCCGCTTGTATAATTTATGTGTTGTGTGTGAATGACTTCCCGATGTGGATATGAGAGACACTGAGGTTTCTTCCTGTTCTATATATGTGTCAGAGTATGGTTATAAAAATGGTGGACCCAAACGCAGACCAGGACAAAAGATGGTTCAAACAAAATAATCTTTAATTTAACAGAACATAACATACAAACAAAAGGTAAAACTGAACACAAAATCACTCC
>JAUYWH010000002.1:13317359-13370766 GCA_034779795.1 Ctenopoma multispine
GTGAAGTGCCCTGAGATGACTTATGTTGTAAATTGGCGCTATATAAATAAAGTTGAATTGAATTGAATTGAATTGAATAGATGCACACAGTATCTGTCAGGTAGCTTGGAATTTGGTAATGTAGTCTGGGGATTATTTTTTTATTAATGCCTGCTACTGTTCATGTGTCTGAGCTTGTATCTGTGAAGAGGTGAATCCAAAGTCTCTAAATTCTGGTATTCTTTTAGCTTCTGTTGCAATTGTTGTATTGGTTAATTTTCCATGTATTTAATCTGAGATAAATCTGGTTGTATAACTGAAAATGCATTCCTACATTAGCCTGGCATCATGCCTACAATGTCCTATGTGTTGAAGGTTCTTATCCCATATTCATGTTATATTCTACTTTATTAAATTTAGTGAAAGTTGTGTCGGGTGTCTTCCACTGCAGCAGCAGCAACTTCTTTAGACAATGAAATCATAGAAATTCCACTTTGCTCTTGGCCTGACCTCTGGGCTGGCCTACGTCACTTCAGCTAATCTTAGGTACTGTAGTGTCCTCTTGTGGTGATAAACAGAAAGATCCACCTCAGCTGTATGGTGAGTCTAAAGAGCACTTCAAAACGGACTGTGTACATTATATACGTTAACACCAGATAGTGTACTTTTCTGTTTAGTATCCCACAGGAGTCAGTGTTGAAAGTCAACTTCTCTTTTCTTTTCTGACTTTCCACCTGGCCAGGCTCTGCCACCAGGGGCTGTGCAGCCACTGACAAAGAGGCAGGTCATAGAGAAGAGTAACGGAGCTGCTGCCACTGTTTTCAACCCCAGCATGTTCCACTACCAGCAAGCCCTGGCTAACATGCAGCTCCAGCAACAAGCCTTCATCCCCACTGGTGAGTCTATAGACACATCACTAACACTGAAGCATTATTCATCCATTGATAACACATTTAAGGACTAAATGATTGGTTGTGGATCCTCTGAAACTTTGAAAGTGCTCTGAGCAGACAAATGCAAAGTCTTTATCTTAGCTGACGAGTTAATATTGTGGAATACAGGTGTGGTAACAGTAAAGTTTGCATGCTGTGTCTGTGCGAGGCTTGGCTACAGTGTGATAGTTCACCTTTACTCCATCTAACATTCCTCCGTCTGTTGCGTTGCTTGCATTTGATTCACTGAAGCTTGATGTGTGATAAGGAGTCGCTGAGCCCATGAAAGTAGTTAGAGAACAAATATCAATACAAACACATCAGCATGGCACGATGTGAAAATGTAGTTGCATGGGTTGATGGATATGTTGTCGTTGTGTTTTTGCTGAAAATAGTAAAAAGACACAACAAGCACATACTGAACACCAGCTCTGTTATTCCAACTGTATTTAAAGTCCTTAGCGTTTTCCACTGACATTTCATAGATTAAACAATAAGAAAATTAATCATTGCTGGCAAAAAGAACTTCAAAGAGAAAGTTGTGTTTTGTTATCACATACAGTATGTGGTACATAATGATACAAGGAATACTAATATCCACCCATTTACATTAAATATGGGGTTTTGTGGAATTTATTGATCTAATTATACTGATCAGAGCTTTGATGTGTGTCTATCAGCTGAAAATAGTTGGCTACTGTGCTCTTATCCTTAACTTATCAAGACCTTTCCTTTTGTGTCTTTGTGTGTTGGCAGTCATGTGCTGATTTGTGACAGCCTTGATGTGTCTTGTGTTGGCCTGAACCTGTTGACTTTTACCTGCTGTTGCCTGTTTCAACGTTCTCTTTGTTATCCTCTTGTTTTCATGTCCTTCACCTACTTTCATCCTTTTGTTGTGTTTAGCATGTTTCTATATGTTATTTGACAGTATCTGATCTGTGCATGGTGCCCATATGAGCTGTTAATGCTTTTACTGAATGGTTGGTTAATACCAACAATGTTCCAAAGCTAGAGTTTGCTACAATTTCACTGATTTGTTTTATTTTATACCCATTCAATATAACTATCTTAGTTATAGAAGAAATCTTCATTTCAGTGTTTGTACATGCATCACAGTGTTTTCATATTTAATTAAAGAACAGTTAATGCATTTGAAACTGTAGTATTTTTTGAGACAGTTGGAGGTGTGGGCAGAGAGATTTGGGGAAAAAAGGAATCAGGGCTGGAGAAACTTCTGATCAATCAAATCATCAAATCAAATTCTGATTCAGAGTATTCTGTCTTCCTGTTTGGGAACCTTTGTTACATGTCACACCCTCTCTCTCTCCCCATGTTTCCTGTCTGCCTCCCTACTGTTAATCTATCAAATAGATGGCTAAAAATCTGACAGTTGAGGTTAAGTTGAATTTTTGTTAGTCATTAGAACAAACATTGTCATAAATTGTCCTAGGTGGGCTCACAGTGCAACATGACAGATACAACAACATTCAACACAGCGTACTACTAATAAAACCATATATGTAATAATATTTTAAATATGCAGATTGTCATGGATATAAGAAATAAGCTATGAATTATATACTTTAAGTTTTGGAGGTTTGCAATTTAGAGGCTACACAGATGAAATCATAGACATACAATTTGAAGGTATTTATCTTTTTTATTTCACTATGTTTCATCACATAATAACTCTTGCTTTATTTAAGCATTTATCATTTCAGTTCTGTGTGAGCATGTTATGGTGTGGGTACCATTGTGTGTGTGTGTGTGTGTGTGCGCGCTTGTAGCCTGTTTTTGTCTAGTCCAGGGAAGCAGCGTGAGGACCAGCAGCTGATGTTCATGCTGTGAGCTTTCCTTCCGTTTCTTTTAGGGCTTATGAAAACCTGGCCCCGCTGTCAGCGAAGGGCCACTGGGAAAGGGGGGACTGGAGCATCTGCAGGCAAATGCCCAGCCACTTCCTGTCAGTGTCCAGACTTACTGGTCTGGGACACCCCTGTAGGTTATCCCTTAGACTCCACATGTATCAGCTCTCTTTAAACCTCCCAGAAACTAAGCTAAACAGGTCTTAGTTAAGTCAAGTGCAGAATAGTGTTTTAAAATTTTAAAGACTTTATTTAAGTGTTTATTTAAGAATCAGGATTCAGGAATCTTCTTCTATACACATACACAGAAAAGGAAGATACTGTGTGTGTGTGTGTGTGTGTGTGTGTGTGTGTGTGTGTGTGTGTGTGTGTGTGAGACACCACGTCTCCATATATACTCTACTCTCTACTGTATTTCCTGACTCTTTGTGTTCTCCATCCATACCACATTTATCACTGCTGTGTGCTGATGTTATGACAGAATTATACCACATATGGGAAAATACTTCCACTGCTAAATCAGAAAGAACAGAAGAGACAAAGAAAGGAAACACGGTGTCTTGTGTGGTGCTGTCGGCAGGAAAAGAGAACAAACTAAAACCTCTGTTATTCTATTTCATCTTATTAGAATTTCCTATATTACTTAATACTAATATTTTTATTCTCTTGCTTCAAAAACAGTAGGTCCTCCATCTCCTGTAATGTGCTTGTAGTCTTTAACACTTGCGCACTGTGGCAATTACCAGATATGCGGCATACAAGTAGACACCTGACTCTTTACAGATATTGCAAGTGTGGCAGTAGTGGGGCAAACCCGTTGTCTCTAAGTGAATTTTTTTATTCCATTTAATATATCGGTGTTATCACTATCCAAAGCACCTTCATCACATGACATTTATGAGCTGCATCCAAAGAGCCAGTCAGTACATCTGACACAATAACATAATAAATAAATAAATTACATTTTAGTATTTCTAAAGAAGAGATAAACTGCTGTGACATTATAGCTGTGACATTATTATTTTCTCTAATGAATCATTTGCTCCCCCCATTACACATTTTCCGTCCGTTAAATACAATTATCAGATGCAGTCTGATTACATTGTATGACTGTGTATTGCTTTGTTTGTTGGTGAACAATGTATTTTGTTTTGTAACTGGCTAATTAAATAAACAATTTTCTTTATCTCTTGTTTTGTTTGCATGTGTCTTGATACGTCATCCTGGCAATATCACTTAACTTGTGCCATGACTTTTGATCCTACACATTTTGCCATGGTAACCATATCATTCCTGTTCCCCCTCCTCCCCGCCCATATCCTCGTCCTCTGTCTTTTGTCTTACTCGCCTGAATAAAAGTTCCCATGATGCACGGTGCCACCACCTCCACTGTTTCGTCGGCCTCGACCACAGTCACCAATGTTCCTTTCGCTGAATCTGCTGCCACGAATCAGGTTTGCTCTCTCATTTCAGTTCTCTTTTATTTTAGCTCAGTAGATTCTGAGTCATGTCCATAGTTTTTCATCAGGTTACAGAAACTCCTGCCTGTAGTGTCACTTGTGTCATGTCCACATTTCATCTGTCTTCACTTTTCTGTCTGTTGTGATGTGAGCAAATGAAAATATTTAGACTAATCTCAAAATAGGAAACTGTTTTATCTATAATATATGACTTTGTCAGTGTCAAGTTATATAAAAGAACAAAATAGACAATAAAATAAAAACATGCAGTTTGCACACATCAGTATACAGGTGGTTTATTGTAGTTTGTGGTTCTCCCTTTTTATTGTCTTGGTTTCTGGATGCAATCTAATAAGCTTTGTACTGTACATCATGACAACTCCCACAGACTCAGGCACAGGTCAAGCTCTGTGATATATTCCATTAAAAATAAAGCATCATTTTTGTTTATGTCAATATTTCTGTTATCACATTATTTCAATATGTCCACTTACAATTACACTATCTTACTGCAAATGACCTGAGAGTCACAGGAAAAAAATTGTCTCATCTGAGTTTTAACGTAGTTACTACATCACTAATCCGAAAGATGCAGAATTGTTTTTCTACTAAAACGTTTTTCTACTTGATTAATATGCTTAAGTTAGTGTTCAGAGTAAAGAAGGAAAATATGGAGAAGTCTGAATTCCCTCAATCTGACATTTGTTTGATGGTCAGAGTTGGTAAAAAATAAAGTGCTGATCACTGGAAGCTTTACAGTGATGACAAACGCTCAGTAGCCATGAAACCATCATCAGGGCTAATATAAACACTAGTTGTTGTTTGTTTAAATCTGGGAAATACTGGTAACTAAGTATATCTAACAAAACAATCTCCTACTGAAGGTTATGCGAAGTGTTCAGTGTATCAGTAGGAATTCATTGCTCCTCCTTCCTCCCTGCCCTCTCTCTCTTCCAGTAGACCCGTCGGAGCTTGTGACGTCTGATCCAGTGGAACTCCAGTGCATTCCCATGGAAACTCATTTTTGTCCCATCCCCAAACTACTGGTTGCAGCCCCAGTGTCACTAAACTCAGTAAGCCTTTCCCGAAATCCCAGTTAAAGTCCCTGAAGCCTGGGCAGTACCAGGGCAACCCTCTTTGTGAATGCAGCAAATATGTGCCTCACCTTCAGTGCACACTGACTGAGTGGAAATGTGAAACTTATTATGAAATATGATGAAAGAAAAAAGCTGCAGTGGTTGATGCAATACAAGCCTGGACATATTACTGCAGCTGCCCTGATGCATACTGACCTGATCAGGCTGAGCAATAGAGCTCCCTTGTTCTTTACAGCCATACATGCCCACACCTTAAAAGTGCAGCAGACGTGCACACACACATTTAAATGACTAAAATGCCCTTTATGGGTTGGAGCCATCATATGAGGTGACCCAACATATTTGACTGTTCCTAAGTCAGAAACTCAGAAAAGTTTATTGCGGAAATACAGACCATTCACACAGCAAACGGACCTGCCACGTCTCTACAGCTATTTTGTGTTGTTAAAATTAAAGAGTGTTCCATATCCTGTCATGTTTACGTTTAAAGTTGGCGACAAATCTAACATTTTATACCACGTGTACTATTCAGTTAGTTCTCATGGTCTCATCTTGCCATTTGTTTGTGCCTTTGATTTATCTGCTTAACTGGAGAGGAGACTTATTTTCCCCAAATAACTATAAATAACACTTAACAGCATACACTGTTTTCAATTAAAAGCAATATTTGTTATTATAAAATACTGTGCATTAACCTATAGTTCCTAATGTGGTCACCGTCTTATATCTTACACATGCAATCATACATAGATAACACATTAAATATAATTTCAGTTTTTCTTGCAATCTGATAACGGCAGCACATGATACTTTACATGTCACAGAATTCAACAACCTTATACAGCTAGAAATTAAGAAAGATACATTCAGTTATGATACAGATGGACTGAATTATAAGTATAGCTCTTAATTTCTTAATTTAAAAAACAAACAGATGAGGTATTATTGACTTTAAATAATGAATTATAGTGGCATATAGTGGTCATGAAATGTGATCTGCTCTTCACCATAGTCACAAATTTTCAGTTTCTAAACTGATCAAAAACAGTCAGGATCTTTCATGTCTTTATTAAACACACCCATTAAACATAGAAAGTCATGGTGGAAAATGTAAGTGAAAGAGTTTTAAAAACAGGTTGAACCACCTTTGGCAAAAACCTTAAGTAAGCGCTTCCTATATCTGTAGGTTAAATTTCACAATGTTAAAGAGGAACTTTGGACCATTCTTCCTTACAGAACTGCTTTAGCTCACACATTTTCTTAGGATGTCTTATATGAACAGGTCTCTTTAGATTATTCCACAGCATCTTTACTGGGCTGAAGTCTCTGACTGGGTCACTCCAAAGGGGGGATTTTGTGTCTCAGAAGCCATCCTGTAGTAGTTGCTGTCCAGAAGCTGAAGCTCAGAGGAAATTGGAGGATGCAACAAGACAATGAACCTAAACATCAATGTAAATCTAGTGCAGATGTCTACTTCAGAGACATAAAATCCATCTTTAGGAGACAGTCAAAACCCAGACCTCAGATGCTATGGAATGACCTCAAGAGACCCGTTTACATTAGACATGCTGAGAATATGTCTGAGCTGAAGCAGTTATGTTAAGATGTTCCTCCTGGACATTATGCAGGTCTAATCTACAGTTTCATAAAGCGCATGCTTGCGGTTATTGCTGCAAAAGATGGTTCAACAAGTCATTAAAACTCTATCATTTACTTTCCCCACTATCACATCATATGATCAGTGGGTGTGTTTAATGAAGACATGAATGATCATGACTGTTTGTGTTTTATCAACTTAGAAACATTGTGTTCATTTGTGATTTTGGTGAAGATTAAATCGCTTCTCAACTTCTTCTCAACTTCTTCTCAACTTATGCAGAAAACCAGGAAATTGCAAACTGCTCACTTACTTTTTCACAGCACTGTTATTAATAATAATATTTGAAACGTTATTGATCACCTTTGGGGGTTTCTTTGTGGACCGGCTGCCCTCTTAGGTGTGAAGGGTTCGGGGTTCAGTTTCTTGTCCAGGGACACACAGGAATCAGGGGAAACTGGGAAGAGAATCACCAAAGACAATTGCTAACTGCCCTACCTTTCAGTTGTGATGTCTGATCAGTGATTGTTGGTAGTTTTCATGAGTAATTGTCTAATGACTGAAGGCAAGAAACGTGATGCAAACCAATAACAATTTACAGGTGCAGTCAGGTTTACAGTGTTGGTGTCAGTCACAAAGCCACATTTTCTGTGTTTAACCTGAAATCACAACAAAATGATCTATGTTAGGGTTCAACATAAGAGTACAGACTTTTATTATTTTAATTGGCACTTTTAAAACAGCTGATGTCAGAGATGTTGTGCCTAAAGTCAGTGGTGGTATGTGCAAGGAGCTGCCCCATTTAATGCAATACCCAAATAATTCCTCTAAATAAATATCTCCTTCTCAAATGCAGAGATGTATTTTTAAATAGCAGTTTGTCTCCTTGTAATTGTCTCCTTTCATGCAGCTTTTGGATGGAATAAGTGGCACAAATGTTTGTGTTTCATGGTTCTTCAGGGAGAAAGCTCAGAACTTGAAAATGTCCTGTTTGACTTTAAAATGTGTTGTACTTTCTACTGATATTTCCTTTTCATCAGAAGTCATTAACTTCAGCCTCATATTTCGTAACCAGAGCTGAGTTGTGACAAAGTCATGAGATAGAGGAATAAATCTCCCGTTTGATGTCTGTTGGTGAAAAAATGACAAACCTGTGGAACGCTTGGTTCTCAAATGTCTGCAAGGAATTGCTTTTAAGATGTGTAAAATTTAACGTAATGCTTGGGAAAGTGGGCTGAAATCACTTTTATCCAAATTCAAATGTGCCTCTTTCACGTCTCCTCAAACCATCACTATCAAAACACTGTATGGAAAGACCAGTGCTCAAAGATAGATATGTTATTTGGTATTATAATAGTAAATCATGTTTGTACTAGTTTCTTCTCTGAGACAGCTGTGCTGTCTAACTGTATTGTAAAGAAATAAATCAGTGAGTCGTGTGCATACCTAAGTGTGTTGGAAGACACAATAAATCACATAACTGATTAGTTGTAAATGCTGCAGATATTACGTTTCCCACTGAACGTTATTCATTTTAAATAATCTTATTGTGTCGTGAATGTATCTAATGCAAAAACTATACACATGTCCTTCTAAAAGACAGGCATGTTGAAATGTAATGATTCACTATATATAGGCTGTTTCTGAGTTCACATGGGCTCCTTGCTGATATGGTGTTAAAACCTGTTTGTGTATTGTTATATAGATTTATATTTGATGTTAGTGGGTGGTGTGATTGCTTTTAGAAATATCTTTCACTCTCAGAAAAGGTAAAGCAGAATTGTACTTCATGAGGTACGATCATACAGTGTACAGGTGCAGTTTTTGTACCCCAGACTTTGAAAGGACCCAAAGTGCTCAAAATGGATCTACACGCAGTTGGATAAAAAAAGTATTTTTTTCGTTTTACTTGAAAAGTTCTCCCCTTTACTGCAGTCCCTGTTTCTGTTAGTTTCCGCTCTTCTGGGGAGGCTAGATACAAAAGAAACCACGTAGACAGACCATCCGCAGATGAGTAATCCGTCGTCTGCTTCCCACCCAATAACACGGTCATTTATGTTCAATGGGGTCAAGTTGGAACCACCACTTCATGTTTTGTTGATTTGTTGCTTAATTTGTTCTAAATGTGACTAATAAAGGGTGAGTACATACAAAATTTCTGCACGGCCCACTCTAAACAAATTGTTAAAAAATGTGATGCTGGGGGCAAAGCAGTGGCAGTTCACATGGGAGGGGGTTATGTGACAGCAAGACGCAGACATATCCACAGCAAAGAGAATGTCAGGTAATAATAGAAAGTTATTGTTTTCCTCTTTAATCTAACACTGTGATCTACAGAAATGAGTCAATATACTATAAAACGTCACCACAGTTGTCATCATACAAGCAGACCATGGAAGAGTTTGACCAGAACCTTTCCTCCCCCACTCAGTGAAAGTGATAATGAGAATGTCCAGTTTGTCTAAATCTTACAGCTTTGAAGCACTAGCTTTGTCCGGCCAAGAAGCCCCTTCCCTCCAGTCTTCATCTCCTCTCCTATCACGTCATTATGCCTTCACTTACTGTTGTCCAGCTGGAAAAAAACAGAATACTTGATTAATAAACCGTGCCTGTTGAGGGCATTTGAATTTCTCAGTACATTTATGTCTGTATCGATGGTCATGGGAACTGCATTGTGGCACGAGAAAAATCACTTTTTACCTCTTTACCTTTCTCATTCTCTTGTAACTGATTTCCTTTGGGCCTTATTGCATTTTCCCATTCACTCATGAATCATAACTCTGGAATATGCAAAGTGCTCTGATCATTGTTTCCAGTGACCAGATCCTTTAGCATGTGGACAGCTGATTCGGCCCTGAGTGTACCTCTGTTTCCCTGGGCACAAACAAAGGGCCTTACTTCTCAATCACTGTATAAAAATGTGATACCTGTGTATAAAAATATTATGTGTCAATAGTAAGTTTTTTTTATCTGACATAAAAAATACAGCATGGAAATAAAAAAAACTAATTTATAAATAGTTAATAGTTTGTGTAGACCAACAAGAAAAAAGATATAATATGAAAATCATTTGTATACAATGATGGAGTCATTGTTAATCGTAATAGTTGCTGTTGCTATGGCAACAAAATGACAACATGGCTACCTTTCTATTATCCTAATTGTGATTTTTTTCACATTAATTCAAATAACAAACACTAACTTATTCAAAAGGGAATGTCTAATGTCCTGTTACTGCGATGTGATTAAATATTTTATAAGGAAAACTTAAGTCCTCGTAAAATCCAAAGGTCCTTAGGGGAGATCAGGTGTTTATTTTGTTTTGTTTATTTGACCATAATGCTTATTTGTTCCTGTTAATGATGTTTTTTGAGAAATACGAATGGGCTTTTAAAGCAAACACCTGTCTATCAATGAGGTAAAGAGGCTTCTGGACCAATTGAAAGATCTTCATCTTTTTCTGTAAAAATCTAACTAGTCAATAATCCTCACTGTTCACCTCCTGCCCTGCAGAATGGATGACCCTCGCTCAGAGTTTTCAGTGTGAAGGTGTGAGTTTTGTTTCATTTTTGAGCCAGACCGTGGTCCAGAAGTCTCTTCCTGCCCAGCTGTGCTGGGTGATGTCGATCCTTACTGAAGTGTATACGAATGTGTGATGTTCACCTTGTTTGCACTTATGTACATAACTTTGTCAAAATACTCAAAATTTATTTTGAATAAATATAGATAAAATAATGGATTCAAAATCACATTGATGTATTGTTAATAATATGTCTATTATTTCATTACAGTAAAAATGCTTTGAGGGATCCATCCTTTGTTTCTTTGTTTGCTAGAGTCCTGTGACATTGCCTAGCTGTAAATCATCAGTAGTTTGCTTTAAAAAGCTTATTTTCTTGCTTTCTTGGTTGGTTCCCTAATATCAGACCATGACACAAAACAACAGAGGTGGAGTATAAGAAACAGTCTGCAATATACGTAGTGAGCTGTAGCTAACCTTGTCCTTTAATGCTAATCGTGAATACACAAATGAAGGTGCAGTTTCTCTCTCTAGTAACGCACCAAAATAAAGCACAGAGCAGCTCCACCTGTAGGCTGAAAAACAGGTAGGGAAATGCAGCCGATTTAAAAATCAGACTGTAGAGGCATGTGGTCACAGGGTCTTTAATTCACTTTAACTTAAGCCATTTTGTGAAATTTTTTTTTCCCTCTTGTCATTATCCAAAACAACAAAAAAATCTGAATTCTCCTCAGGATTTTATTCAAAACTGCAAACAACCTGGTTTTCCGATTGCAGCAGCAACACTCTTACACAACCCTGTACCTGCAGATTTGGACATGCGATGCTCTTCAATTGCTCTTAAAGCCAGCGATTTTGTTGCCATGGCACTTGTCCTAGTGGCGGATTGACTGAGTCATTCCAGTGAATCGGTTCACAGCCCTCTGACTGTTGAATAGTGACTTTAAAACATCTGTGCAGAGAGATGTGTCTCTGTAGGACATGTACCCAAAACTCACCAAAGCTTGTCCGCTGTGACTCACCAGCTCCCATCATCACTGCTGATGTACAATATGGGGAAAACGTGAAGTCATTTTAACATACTGAGAACATGATTTGTTTGACTTATTTATTCATATGGTACCATTATTTTCAAACAGTTGGGTTGAATTGTGCCTTTATCAAACAAGAGGTGTTTTTTTTCCTTTTCATTCTATTGTTAAAAACAGCAGGTGGTGAGTGTGTTTAAAATTGATTCCCTCTTTTGAACCCTTTGTTGGTGAGTTGTGATTATATTGGGTACAGCCACAGACTGAATGGCCACGTGGTGATGAGGGCCAAAGACTGTTTGAGGACTAAGCCATATGAAAAACTCTCTCTGACACCCTAGGACAGACTTGAAAATGACAGCTGATTCTTTGTCACCTATGGTTTCACTCTCTGTCACCTATGGTTTTCTGCTTGTGGTGCTTGTATGTGCTGCTGTGCTACATGCCAATTTATTTTGCAGTGTATAGCTATTAAGAGTAAGTTACTGTGCCTATGATGAGTTCCGCAGTTTCTGTTTGACCTTTAATAAAACACATGATTATGAACCTCTTGTAGTGTATTTATGTTTTTATGTCACTTTTAAAGAAAGTCCTGAACAGTGATTTATTTGGATCAGAGTTTCAAGTCTGTAGCACCTTTGTAACCACACTCACCTGTCTAAATGTAACATTATTAACATTATATGTAAACGGTTTCTGTTAAATAGAAAATAAATAAAAAATAAAGACTTTTTTCTGAAATCTAAATTAATATTACACAATTTATCCAAAAGAAAAGTCTTGACAGTAGTGTTTTTATTATTGTGTTTACATACAATGCTAAAAAATCTGTTAGTAATTAAGTGATATTATAGCATTACTTCCTGTCAATCAGTCTGAAACATTAACAGGAAATAGATACCACCACTGCTCTATGTAGAAACATTAGGCAGGGCCAAGAATGTGTATTTATCTATTAAAAAAAACTTTGACCTGATTAAGAAAATCATAGAAGTGTAATACACACATTAAAGGGACATTAAACTGTATATTAAAAAGAATTTGCTTCTGCAACATTTAATAACCTATTCATGATTTAATGACCAATACTTATGTTTTTTTTCCAGATTGTACATCTGAGTGTTACTCCCTGATTTAAGAAGAATAAATTAGTTTGAAAGATTATTATTTAATACAACTGCTAAATTAGGTACATAGTAGAATATTAAATGACATGGGATGTGTAGGCTGGTGCAGGGTGACAGTGGTGTGTTAGCATCTTAGGTGCATAACTGAGCAAAGGGCATGAGTGTGTGAAGGTATAAGAGAGCTTAGACTTAAATACTGAACTCTGGGCCCGTCACCAGAAAACACAGACGGACAGCCTGCTCATCAAACAGGCAACAGCAGGGGTCGCTAATATATATTGACTGAGTAGGGTGCCCAAACATTTGCACATTACACGAGTGTTTAATTTCTCGCGTTCTCTTATTTAAGTTCATTAAATGAAAAAAATAACTGGAAATGATTTGAAGGCAATTTTTCATTTCAATGTCTTTTTGCTGCAGGGGAATCAATTCAACAATATATTTTCATGCCCAGCGGTGCCCAAATTTTGATACAACTGTACTATATGCCTGATCGTTGCACCTAAAGCTTTTTCCAGTATTTTTGGTTGTATAGACACTGTACCACACACAACTGTACTACCCATCTGTTTGTCAAGGAAAGTTCTTCTAGTATTTACCACTGTACGTTTGACAACAACTGTACCACACGTCTTTTCGCAGGGCGCAGAGGACACTTTTATTCTGAAAGGATTTCCGCCGGATGTGTGGTTGCCGTTACCGGAAACCAGCTCGCGAGCTTCAGGAAATCAGTTGGGGGAAAAAAGCTTTTCTTTTTGTAATCAAACCTGCTCAGCACATAGTCAAACGTACACTACAGTAGCTAAAAACCGTCGCCAATGGACCATCGGACTATAATGTCAAATCTGCGGTTTGTCCATCGATAACACGTCCGGGTGCCGAGGCACCGGGCCGGAACCAGAACCAGGCCCAGACGGACGGACGGACATAACCGGTGCTGTGGATTGCGATACCGGCGGTGTGGAGTGTGTGTGTGTAGCGGACTTGACAAGCTACTCGTAGGGAGAGGGTAATGTTTATCACTGTGACTTGATGTCGATAGCTGAACAGCAAGTTCCCCGGTACTTGTGGTTCGTCAGATCGGCTGTGTATGCTGTAAGTTCGGGCATGGGACAGACGAGAACTAGCTCTGCTGCTAGCTAACGTCGGAGTTGACCGACACCAAGTTTTGCTCGTTAAAAGTCACGAAAGCTACACAACGTTAGAAAAACGGCAATTATGAGCGATAGACTCGTGTGTATGTGAATAAATAGGGATTATTTTACATCGCCTAACATCTGTCAGTCCACTTATTAGCTCGTTTTAAGGCCTGATAAATGTTTCTGAAGCGAGTATAGCACGGTAGCTAAGTAGTTAGCTGCTAAGTTAGCTTGCCTCGACCGCCCTGATGAAAGAGTACAAAGTTGTCGTGCTGGGCAGCGGCGGCGTTGGTAAGTCCGCGCTCACAGTCCAGTTTGTCACCGGCACCTTCATCGAAAAATATGACCCGACCATCGAGGACTTCTATCGCAAGGAGATCGAGGTTGACTCGTCGCCCTCCGTGCTTGAGATCCTGGACACGGCGGGGACCGAGCAGTTCGCCTCCATGAGAGATCTGTACATAAAGAACGGACAAGGCTTCATCCTGGTCTACAGCCTGGTCAACCAGCAGTCTTTCCAGGTACCTGAGGTGCACGGCACCACACACCTGAAAACACGTGGGAACTGGTCATAGCTACAGGTCAGGGCTTTTGGTCGCTGTGTTGGGTGCCAGCCTGCAGTAAGTGCTGCTAATCAGAGTCCAAATTTAAGTTTATTATTCAAAGATCGATTAATCTGGTCAAAATATAGAAGTTCAGTAAATCCAGTCCCTCTGTGCCTTCATCTAACGATATGGGTTTTTTTATGATCAATTAACCAAACACAACCTCACAAAATCCACTCTGATTGCTCCAAACGTCAAGCCTCAGACCATATTATTAGATTATTTAAAGTACATAGACAACGAAGACTGCCTAACCAGAACTGCAATGAGAAAGTATTATTTACAGATAAGGTGTGGGTATTAGTAGGTAATAGGGCATAAATGGTGCCGTGAATCCTAGGCTCAGTACAAATGAAAGTATACAGAGATGGTGTATGTGGTATCATATGTACAGTATAAACAATATATGCACAGTATAAATAGTGATGATTTGTTCAGTACAAGGAAAAGAGACATAAGAGATATTCTGCCGTTTGCCATGCAGGAACCCGAAAATGTGTTTTAAGTTGAAAAATTGCTAAATAATAAAGTATCAAAATATTTGCAGATATGTTTATGTTGGTTTACTGATTTGTTAACTTATCATTTCAATTGTAAGTTCTTAACATAACTCGAATGCTGCGAAGATTGGTTGATGGAGAGGTAACTGATCTGTAGCTTTATGATAATCAGATAAACAGTGTCAAATATTTGTTATTTCTAGCAAGTCAAATGTTAGCTGCAGTGTTGTACAGGTTTGCTAAAACTAAAACTATCATGCACGATATCAGTCAAACAATCGTCCCCAAATATTTAATTTCCACTGAAACTAGAAAATCACTGTAGTCTGCAAACAAAAAAACTGAAATCAGTGCAATGGTGAAATTATGCAATTGAAAGTATTGCGATAGATACAGTCTCACTACTACTGCTGCTGCTACTAAATACACACACTCATTACATCTACTAATACTCTCATTATTTGTTTTTGCAGTGTGTAACACAAAGAAAGTATGCCAATGTTTAGTCCCACCGGGAAATGATGACAAATATATGGTCACTTCAGAAAGTTCTCAGACCTGTTCACTCTACGTTTTTGTCCATTGGTCTGTGCACAGTTTCTTATGATGACAAAGAGAGAACATAGTTTTTAGAACTTCTTCACATCTTTATTAAAGACTTTTAAAAAGGTTAAATATGCACAAGGTTAGAAAGTGGTTCTCATGTGATATCTCCTTTAACTACTTGTAGAACTAATGGAGTAAGATCAGTAGGGATGACTGGATTGCTGATGGCATTCAGATGGGACTGTTGTTCAAGCCACAACAGCTTAGCTAAAGCAGATGTTTATATGAGGTTGGCTGAAGACACAGATTATTTACTTGTTGCTTGGACGAGAGTAAAACAGGTTTAAGTATGTTTAGTCAAAGGCAAGGTAGACAAGATGGCTCAGAGCTAGAGAATGATCTGTTGTGGGAGCCGAGCAGATTCATGTTTAATGGTACTGCTGTCATTTAACTTGAATTCTCGGCTTTCTTTGCGATGCTCACTCAACATTTGGCACATTTAACTGTGTTAAGTGTCCATCAACATAAACAGTTGTCTTAATGATTTCTAGCTGTGAGTTATTCTTCATTTTCATTTTGAAACACATTCATGTAATGTGTTGTATGCACGCATCTTTTGCTTATGCTATTTTTACTATTCCACTATTTAACGCAATATATGATATATGGCATAAAACTGGGACACAGCTATTGTGATTATTTTTATCCCTTAAAGATAGGCTAGTGGTTTTCATGAAGAGCTACACTCTAATGCTCTCCTCTCTCTGTCTTTCAGGACATCAGACCCATGCGAGACCAAATAGTGCGAGTGAAGCGCTTTGAGAAGGTGCCATTGATCCTGGTTGGGAACAAAGTTGACCTGGAGTCTGAGCGTGAAGTTGCCGGGTCAGATGGACGAGCTCTGGCTCAAGAGTGGGGCTGCCCCTTTATTGAAACTTCTGCCAAGAGCAAGACAATGGTGGATGAGCTTTTCGCAGAGATTGTCCGACAGATGAATTATTCCACGCTGCCGGAGAAGCAGGAACAGTGCTGCACAGCCTGTGTGGTTCAGTGAGGAAGAGGTACGAGCACTGCTATTTCTATCCTCTTTAGTGAGGTTGCATTCATATTCACAAGCACAGCACAGTTGGCCGTTCGCTAATTTTACAGGATGTGATAAAATGTCCCTGCAGCTTGTGTGTAAAAATGGTTCAGAAGCTGAGGAGAGATGTGACACATGGATGACTGTGTGGCGTTTCAGTGCAGTATGAGGGAGAGGAGAGATTGGGGTGGAAGTGAGAAAGATGAGTGGGTGGTGCTGCTCGACATAAACCGTTGGTTTAGCTTGTTATCATAAGATCGCAGAAAGTATGTGGCATGAAGAACAAAACTGTCTGAGTAGCACAGGGCCTGAAGAGGAAAATGACTCTGACGAGCAGAGATTAATGAAGCAGACAGTCCTGTGAGCTGCGCCACAGAAAGAGGAAAATATAACATCCTGAAGAAGAAATTGTTCCAAAACAGGAAGTTCACTTTAGTCTCTGTAAGAGATGTTGCCTGTGATGTGTGCCAGCACAGATGTACTTTGTACCTGTTTTATTAATCATTTGTGTTGTGTCTCTGTCTTTTTTCTTATATAGATGCATCATTTTTCTGGATCACCACAATCATTTTGATGAACCTGGGACAACCTGACTTTGACCCTGCTGACAAAAACTTACCGCAGCTGGTAAAGTTTCTCTTTGCGGTGGTTTCTGACTGTCTGTCACAAACATCTGACAGGAAAGACGTCAGTCTTATTTTTGATATCATAACTGTTAGAAGACGTTTCTGCTGCAACCTTAACGGCCTTTGCATAGACCCGAGATGGGGTCAGACAGACGGACTTGTAAGAGCGGCCATCTGTTTTTGTTTTCTTTCTTTTAGTCGGATGTATCTCTGAAATAATAAGCAGGAGTGTTTGTGAGACTGCAGCTTCTTTTTAAAGCTGCTTTAATCACTGTCATATACTTTATTATTACTTGTATTATGTCTCAAGTTTGGAATTAGTATTTCCTTATTTTTGAAACATTTTGACTTTTAAGCATGTATACTTGGATCAGTTTGCTGCTCAGTTCATATTCAGACACTGACTACAGCAGGATGAACCGTGACTGGATTAAACGTTAAACTTCATTCTCCAGTCCACTCAAGTGTCCTGCAGTTCAAGAATTTACCATTTTTATTATTGCAGTAGTCTGAAGCAGCTAAACCTGTCTGAAAACATGCATGCTCAAAACTGAGAATGTTTTACTAAGTCAACTTGAAGTTTTAAAAGGAAGAGCCATTTTACTGTTTTTACTTTAAATACTGTTAAAGTCTCTCTGCGAGGCGTGAATCGCGTGGACGCAGGTCTTCCATTTTCAGTTTTCTCGAGCAGTCTCTGTAGGAGAATGATTTTGGAACGACCAAAGGAAGCTCACAGTGCATTTTTGTGTTCGACTACATGATGTGTGTTGCTTTAATTCCAAGAGATGCTGATTTGTTGTCTTCAAATAACTCCCGCTGCAATGTGGTTTGATTAAAGTTCTGGCACACTTAATCAGAATTAACTTTGTATTTTTCTTTTCTTATAGTGACATATTTATTAAAAAATTATGACATGGGTAGTCAGTTTTAAACTTTTAATTTTATACTAGTTTTTGCTTTTTGTGACTTTTCAGTATTGTATGTATGTTTTTTTTCTGAAGCTGAGAATTTAACAGAGCCTTAAATAATTTCTCTTGCGCCCTGGTCTCGTGTTTCTTTATTTCCATCTCTTGGTAATAAACACACTGGCCTTTCTGCTTTTGTCATTAGACACAGTCACGGTATAATCTTTGATTGGTACACGTTTCACACACGTTTCTTCTGCT
The DNA here is from genome assembly GCA_034779795.1 of Ctenopoma multispine. Classification (NCBI taxonomy): domain Eukaryota; kingdom Metazoa; phylum Chordata; class Actinopteri; order Anabantiformes; family Anabantidae; genus Ctenopoma; species Ctenopoma multispine. Next base: position 13,335,625 of record JAUYWH010000002.1, read on the forward strand.
GCTCTTTATCTAATCATTCCTAATTTCAGCTGCACATCTTAAGAGAAGGAGACAATTAATTTTAATTTTTCATCACCACCCCCAAGTCAGGGAACTATTGTTCTAAAGAAGAAGACTTTGGTTTAATTTAAATGAAAGTAAGCCACAGCTGAAATGATTAGTCACCAGTAAAATAATGACTTTTGCTGGTTCCAGCTTTTTTAAATTACCAGGTTTAATATGAATAGATGGGACAACAAAACACAGATGTTTACTTCCTGTTTCATACTGGTAGTCGATGTTTATCAAAATATGATTTTAACTGAAATAATGATATTTCCATTAACCTAACCAATTTTCTGTAGCTAATTCTGGTATGCTGAGCTCTTATTATTGTAACCACAATGATGAATGTCCAGCCCGTGATAATAGTGTATTGAACTAAAAATGAGGTCATGTAGAACCTATCTAACCCAATCTATGGTCCTGACCACAGCCATTTAATGGGTTTTTGGGAAACACTGAACGGCATTTTTCATTATTTGTTGAAATTTTGGCAGATTATTTGATAGTTTAAATAATCATTAGATGTGGTCTGTTCTTCGTGGCCAAGTAGGTAGTGAAGTATAAGTCAACAGTGCTGTGTTAAATAAAACAATAGGGTGACATATTTAAAGCCTATGTCTGTCACATACTGTGTTCATGTTTCCCTCACAGTCTGGAAAAAAGTCAGCACCTCTGTCATAAGTTAATTTTGGGTGAATCAACACATGAGAGTAGACACTGGTGTTAACCCAAGTAAAGTTTATTACAGGAGACGCCCCTCAATGAAGACTGAAAAATTTACCGGCAGTTCTTATCCTGGTTCTACCTTTTTAATTACGTAGTTTCGCCCATTGTAAAGTTATGAGGCTTCAGTGGTCAGAAACTTTTTTTACTTAAACTTTTTAGTGTCTAATTGTTTTGTTTTCAGTAACTAGTTCCAATTAAACGTTAGGATTCATTTTAACTAAATAAAGGCTGAGTTAAGTGATCACAGCTGCTAGTGCACAGGAGAAACAAATTGTGACCAATAACCTTTTGTATGTATGGACATGTGACTATTAACTGGCTTTTAAAAAGGTGAACTTTTTAAACTTTTGTGCTTTTTTTTGTCAGTCTTAATGAATTTTAGCCAAACAATACATCCCCACATATTTTCTAACTTTAAACTTAACATAAATATTTGGACAGTTCAATGTTCTTACATTGCAGAATGCCAGCTTTAATTTAAGGTTTTGGTTAAAAATATTGGATAAATATATATATACATATAAATGTTTTGTACATTTACTTCTACAAGTTTCACATCTTTATGTTGGCTCATAATACTGCAGATATGGCACCGTCACTGTTAAAGCATGCTGGCCAAACTGGTTGTTTCTGATCATATTTAACATAGAGAAGGCAAAGAGTTAAAACTATGAAGTTTCATTCTCTAAAAATACCAGCTCTCAGTAGCAGGCTCCACTTTCCACTTCCTTGTTGCTATGTGTGTTTTTGTACACCAGCCTGTCAGAGCGTAGATGAGATGGTGTGCGTTTGCAAGTTTTTTTTTTTCTTGCATTTGTCACACATGGTGCTGCTGCCGTTTTCACATCCCAAGGAGCAGAAAAACTGGCTCTGCTTCTTCTCTCTCTGCGGTTGTCAGGTGGAGCTCCTGGCTGCTCTCTGAGTCTGTGCATCCTTCACCGAGTTGGCAGCAGCCACTGTGTGAAGACGGGGGCTGATGTCTCTGAATCAGCAGGGTTACCACAGCTCCTGTAAGCTCCTCAAGGGAAAAGAAACTCCTTTTGATTGTTTTGTCCTGGTTCCTGCTGCATTTATATCTGTCCACACCACAGGAGAAATGTACAGTAGAGTCATTACAGACAAAAAGCACAACAGTTCCTTGAACTGTTAATGCTTCCATCTTCCCTGCTGCTAAAAATGGCCTATGTCTGTAGTATGTTAAATTACATCTTATTAGTAGGACCATACAAACCAGTGACAGCTGGCAAAAAAGCAGTGTGTAGTGACTGTTCAATGTTTCAGATGCCTGAATTGTTGCCAGTTTCACCAAAGACTTCTTCCCTTTACACCTTTGACTTTTTTTTTTCATCCAGCTTCACCTTTACCCACTAAATCCTTTTGGACACTGGAGCTGATCATAGCTATCACTGGGCAAGAATTAGGGTTCAGCCTGGGCAGGTAGCTGTTCTGTCATGGGTCTGAAACATTAATACATGAACAGTTTCAGAATTATTAGCCTGTGGGTTTTTATTCTTCTCTGTTCCATTAATCACCAAGACTTATATCAGGCAAAGCCTCAGAAGCTTAGAATAATAAACACACAGTAGAGTTATAACCTCATAAAAGTAGAATTTGTGGTTGAGCTGCTGTATGGGATTAGATTGTACAAGTGTAAAATAAAATAGAGTCATTCAGTGTATTTGTGTCGGGACATTATAACGAGCTGTATTTTTCCACGCTGCCGACGGATCACTGTGCCTAAAATTGTTTTCTTACCTCCACGCCTGCAGGAGGCAGCACAGCGTGTTTACGTCATGGATGTAATACGTAATGTCGTCACAGTGAAGCGGAAGCTGCCGTCAGGATGAAGACGAGCTGCGAGAGGAGACAGTTAAGTTTTTAAAATATTCAACTAAAAGGCAAGAAACCTTCAGTTTGGCTGAAGCAAACATGAAGACGGTGTTTGTAACTGTCGGTACTACGAGCTTTGATGAGCTGATTGAAAATATCACGTCTGCAGACGCCGTTCAGGTGAGTGAAGTCGAACCCAAAAATAACGTCCGTTAAACGGCGTTTTTAAAAGACCCAGAAATCTGTTTTATGGCCTTATTTAGATTCACCAAAGACTCGTCTAAACATCCGGATGATATTATATTCAGTTGATTGAACTTTACAATGATTTTTAACTCGTTTCCCTAGCAGCGACTTCCGAATAAAAACAAAGATGGCGGATCGTAGACGATCTTAGGAAACTGAGTCGCTACTTAACTGTAAATCTTCTTTATCAATCAGTTAACTGAATATATTATTTATTTTATTGTATATCCAGATGGTTATAAAAGGATTTGAAGAATCTATATCTACTTTCAAAACAACTACTTTTTAAACTACCCACTGGTGTTTTTGGTGTTTAATGGCTAATAAATTTGCATGAAAAAAGAAAGAAGTCAAAGTAAGCGTCACTGTCATCTCAGTTATATACAGTATATACTGTGTATGTATACAGTGAGACGAGACGACGTGACACCAAATTGAAAGAGTATAAAAAGTATAACGTTATACTATTAAGCTATTATTATTATTAAATGGCATGCATGCCAATTCATGCGATTCATAAACTGTAGCCAGAGTAAAGTTAGCTATAACAAATCTAAAGAAACACAACATACATTTAACATACATTTGCTGTTTATTGTTAGTTTCTTATTACAGAAGGTAATATTTTGTCCTACGTACTCATACTGCGACTTACTATACATACCACTTGTGTGTATAATTTATGTTAATACAGTATATACCATCACAATTGTCTGACGTTTCTCACAGCGAGAATCTTATGCACACTATGGCCTCAATAATGAACATATAGTAAAATTATCACCTTTCTGACAGTTTTAATAAAGACTGAGAAATTATACTCTTGTAAAAGTGGAATTCATGGCACAGCTGCTGTACTGGATCACATTAGATTGTACAGGTGTACCTAATAAAGGGGTCAGTAACTGTATATTGATGAAACCAGTACAGAAATAAAGTATCTTTGGAGTAGTGAAGGAGATGAAATGGGGGAAAACCACAATAATGAAATAAATTAAAATGGCACAGAATTTAAAGCTGTTTTTTTAAAAGTATGATTTAATTATCTGAACACTTATAAGCTGCTATAAAAGCTTTGCTGTAAAATTACTAAATTAACACTGACTTTGGACTGAATTTACAATGTATAGTTATTATAAGTTACTGTACAGTGATCTAAATGCAGTATTAAGCAGGGGATTGGTCACTTAAACATTTAAATACTAATGTAAGAATAAACTCTAATAGAGACACATCTACAGTGCAAACATTTACTGTAAGAGATGGAGTTCTGGGTCTCTCCTCCAGGTTCAGGTCCTAGCAGCTATGTTTTTGTAAATAATATGATGATGACAGTAGGGAGTTGTCTAGTTCAGTATGGCATTGATAAAGCTTATTGCAGTGCTAATCTACAGGTGACCCTCTCAACAAACAATGATATAAGTCTTTAAATCGCAGATAGGCACATGTTGGTGATCTGGCTAAAAGATCATATCACATTATTTTAAATTATAATAATCAAAAGCCACAATCTGAATTCATCATGTTCTTAATTTTGAATTGCACCATAGAGTACAACCACACTATAAATAACCACTGGAGTAAGCACTTTGTCCACTCAGCAAAGCCGTATAATAGTGTATATATTGTAGGTCTTTGCATCTATTGACTTAGCACTGATCCATGTTATTGAGGCTCTTTGAAGTTATAATTATATAAGGACCAGATCTTATATACCAGATATGTCAGACTAAATTTGAAGGAAATTAGTATGAAATGTTAAATGATATGTAAAATATTTATTTATATATTTACTTAAATATTATGAGTGGTTTAAGAGGTTAAAACATATTATACAGATTCTGTACTTGGCTGAATGCGACTTGATTCTGACTGAGTCACAGCTTTTGAAGCTGGTCAACGCAGGGCAGTCAAACCTGCCTTGTTCATGATTAGTGGAGAAACCTGGATTTGATTTAATATTTTTCATTTGTGTGCAAAATGAAGTGACACCAACAAGTTATTTTTATCTCCCCAAAGGCTCTAAAGACTCGTGGATATGAGTGTTTGGTTTTGCAGGTTGGAAGAGGATCTCTTCTTCCAGCTGTTGACAGCTGTCCACACGTCAGACTGGAAGCTTTTCGATTCAAAGACTCTATAGCAGAGGACATCAGGCAGGCTGATCTCGTCATCAGCCATGCAGGTGAGCTGAAATATCAAGAATACACAGACACAGGAGGATACACATTAACAGCATCTTAGAAAAATGATGCTGTTTTATAAGACACGCTTCTGTCATTATTTACTGTGTTAGCCAAAACTGGTGGTTTCCATATTGGTGTTTGCAGTGTGCAAACATGAACCACAAAACTGATGATAAATAGGGCAGAACGTCAGCAGCAGAAATGCAACACGAGGGCGTCAGACAGCAAGTAGCAGAGAATAAAAAACAAGATCATTTTCAAGCTTTTAATAAAAAAAAATTTATAAATGCAAATTTGTCTTTGGCTGCACACTCACTGAACAATCCACAAATTAGATTAAAATGAAATGTTATCTTCTGAGCCACTTAAGTATCATTTTCATCATCTGTTAATTTGTTGTGCTCATTTTCCAGGTTAATTGATTGTTATAATATGATGAATCGATGTGAATGTGTAGCAGGTCTGATTCTTATATTACCAGGGCCGTGTTTAAGCAATTTAAAACACCAGTAACTAAAATAGTGAAACAAAATATTAACATGAGAAGGCACAGAGGTCACTGGGGGGGCGGGATCTCTCTTTCAGGACGGACAAGTCTGATGGACAACACTGTAGATAATAGAGAACATATGAAGAATATGACCAGGGAGGAGCTTGAACAATTTACAGGTGCATCAACAGGCTTGAGCTACACGATCTCTCCTCCACCATGATCATCGCTTTTACACGTGTTTCAAATTTCTGTATGAAAAGGTTTTAAATTCACTTTATTTGCGAACAAGGCTCTTGATCATGTTTTTCTCCACAGGCGCAGGAAGTTGTTTGGAGGCGCTCGGTGCAGGCAAACCTCTGCTGGTTGTAGTCAATGACAAACTGATGAACAACCACCAGCTGGAGCTGGCTGCACAGCTGCATACTGACTCACACTTGCTGTACTGCACATGCAGGTATGTGTTCCTACGAGACACGGTGCACTTTATACACGTGGGCTCATATGATGAAACAACAGTAACAAACTTTGTCTCCTGATAAAACTTCCAGCACGCTGACAGAAACACTGAGGACCATGGATCTCTCTGTTCTCCAGCCTTTCTTACCTGGACAGCCCAGGAATTTTGCAAACTTTCTCGACAAAGCTCTCGGTGTTCGGTGAAAGCATTGTGTTAAAGTAGATAATGAAACATTTTATGTGTCTTCTATTTTCATGTGCAATAATATAATGTCTCATTTCAAATCCCCAAGTGTCTTGTTAGTAATTTATATTTATTCTATGTTTATTTTTTCTTTAAAAGTTTTATACTAGGGAAATGAAAAAGCATTCACCAGCCAGACGTTTTGAACCAAACAAACTGACTGTGCTGTTAATACATTTTTTAATAATACAATTTCAATGATTTTTATATTTTGCCTGTTGTCATTATCTGTATTAAAATCTTCCACTCACCAGCTGGGTTTATAAATCTAGCCGGTCAGAATGGAAAATGCTTAATTAATTTTAGACCAAACAACTCATAGCTTCTATTTAATAAACTGTACCACTTTTACCCTTTGTGGCTCTTGGGAGCTCATATTTCTTTTGCTCCATTAAGTAAGCTGCCTGTAGAGAACATTTATTTTATCAAATTTTATTGGTTGCAGTTTGTATTTGTGCAGCTTAGCAAACAAGCACACATTTCTTTTCACCGACAGTGTCTCTTGTGAACAGTATCTGAAAATCTAAGCTACACTAAGCATGGGTTCCTTCCTTTCAATTTCCACTTGATCAAAATGTAATTTAAAGGTTGTTTTGTTGTAAACGATTCAGGTTTGCAGAAGCACTAAATTAATTTAATAACTTTGTACAATTTGTGACTGAAGTTTCTGTGAAGGTTCTTAGTCATCCAGGTCATGGTTATCTCGTAAAAGGTTTTTCAATAGCAACTGGACTTGAGGAATGTTGTACCAATTCTTGCCACAAGGGTGAGACGAAGGTTAAAACTGACCTTGTTGATTGAGCTGTCATTTGTTGTGTAAGAGTTACTTTAAATTTATAAGCAATATATCAAGATTTAATATATAACACACCACAATTACAGCTTTTCCTACAAAGGCTTATTTTGTGTTATTGGAACTTTTTTTACATGTTTTGTGTTTTGCACAATTCTATTGTCCTTTTATTGTGTGTTTACACACCAACCTCCACAGGTAGATTATAGTTATAGTTATACACACTTACTGTATATGTGCTTACAAGGAGCACCATCAGCTGCTATACAGTGACGAGTGTATGAGAGGGTGTCATAAATAATCCAGCTTGCAGTAAATACTGTATGTATGTAAACAGCCTGGGAGATTAGCTTTTAAATCAAACCCATACTATACAGTTTAGGAAAAGTGTTGATTCATCATTTCGTTGAGCTACCGTTTCTTTACAATGAGAGAATTTGTTCAACAGGAAGTGATGGGTGAAAGACAGCACGTAGATGGGCTCTTCATCCTCTGAATGTGTTTAGAGTCAGGAAACATGAATTTCCATTTTCTACCACAAAGGGCAGAAGAGTTATCAGAATTAACCAACCAGCTGTTCCAGTCTGATTAAATGTGACTTAAACCTGATTTTTGTTATGATACTGTAGGTGTGAATTTGCCTGGATGTCCTATTAGACAATGGACAATATTTGTAATTGTCAGATATCAGTATTGAAAAAGAGAAACAGACTTCCTTGTTTGGAAAGCCCCTCCTGTTTTCTTCTACAATTTCTGTGGAAACGGGATTCTCCGTGGTATGAAACACGTTGGGACAGATGGCTGTCTTCAGTTCCTTCAATCATATGTGTCACAGCTGACACAACGTGTGCGATAAATGAAGTATGATGGCTTCGGGTTGTGACTCTGTGGTTACACCAGACAGCTGCTACCATCTCATCTTAACTCAAGGAAGTGGTTTTAACTTTTAACAAACATCAAAAAAGAAAGTAATGGGTCAAGCCACATAGTGATTTTTAGAGAAACAGAATCACTCAAAAATACCTCACTTAAATGTCATTATTGTTTTTATTGGTATTTGAAGCATCTTCAGTCTTAAACAGTTAAATAAACTCAATATTCAAAATGACTTTATGTATTTATGTTCCCTGCTTGGCTGTTTCTAATATGCACAGCCAGTTCCCCAGACAAATCTTAAGCTTGGGGCTAGACCTGTTTTTTTTTAATTTAATATCTACATTAAAGTCACACAGTTTTGCTGTTTTTCCTTGATTCAGCTGGTTTGAACAGGCCCCCCCATTATGATTCATATGTTTGTAAAATGCATATCCTGGTCCTGGTCACTTGTTTTTTTCCCCCCACTGACATGGCTGATTCAGCTTTATTTTCATTAAAAATGTGTGTTGTTTGATAGATCATGGTTATTATAAGCAATATGATATTTGGTTTAAGGACAGCAATTCCTTAATGTATGTGACATTTAACTGCTATCTTGCAGTGCTCTGCATCACTGTGACCAAAAGTGGCCTTAAAGCAAAATTAAAGGGCCTTATAGTACATGGAAATGTTACACTTGTCTTTTAGTTTGGAGCCTTGTTAAAGAACTTATTGTCACTTTTTGTGCCCAGGTTTGTTTTCCTTTTTACTTTCGGTAAACTGAAATTTCCATAAAACAATTTCTTTTTTGCTTTGGTTTGTGGTCGCTGTTCAGAAAACAAGCTGATTTGAACCAGTTTAAGATTTTTGATATAGAACAATGTCTCATTCATTAAGACAAGAGTGGACAGAGACGTGAGATAAGATGTATTGATGAGAAATGTATAGTTTTATTCTAGTTAACATCTGATAAACCTTTCTTAAGTGAGACATCAGCCCATTTTGTGTTGAACATTAATATGTTGTTAATATGCAGCCTCCACCCTTTTCCATAATTGTTTTTGTATTTAGACTTTGAATTAGAAGGTGTTGGACAGTGTTGAGGTCAGAGTTCTGTGGAGGTTTGTCTGGTACTTCCCCACCAAACACATTTCTTTATGAACCTATTTATGTACAATAGCATTGTCATGTTAAAACAGGAAAGATCCTTCCCCAAACAGCTGGCACAAAGTTGGAAACTAACCACAGTCTAAAATCTCATGCACAAGGTTTACCCATAGAAGCTGGCGCACTCGTCACAGGGACTCGACACTTGTTATTTGTCTCTGTAGGAGCTTTGGCAGGTCTTGGGGAAAAAACCCTTCAGCTTAGCTATTGAGACTATTGATTTATAACTGGAAACGTGTTGGCATGGGCCTTTACCAGGCAGAACAGCTGCTACGAAATAATATTATCAAAGTCCATCATGGGAAGTGTAGGTCTGGTGTTTTTGCACTGCAGCCTTTACTGTATTATGACCATTTTTCTTAATCTGTCGGTCATCTTGTCAATCTTAATGAAACTGCACTGAAGTGCCTCTTCCTGTAATTGGAAAATAATTGGTGGCCCAGTCTGATCAATGAACAGCTGCAGAGGAAAATACACAAAGTGTACAGGTGTGTCCACAACATCATTTCTGTGTCTATAATTAACTGGCATCCAAGCTCTGAACCTGTTGTTCAATCTGAGTCTGAACATCTGAAATCTGGACATGTTGCTTGTTTCCAGGTATCAGATTCAAGGCCTTCATATATTCAGCATATCTCAGTAACCTAGTAAAGGTTGTCCTGGTAGTTAAATTACAGGTTCACAATTTTTCAAGTCTGAAAAATAATAGTGAGGTTCCTGTATGGAAACTAAACCAGGTTTTACTTGCTGTAATCATTCCTTCTGTTCATACTTGACATTAAGATATCCCCTCCTGATGTGTTTCTGTGTGTCTGATGCAACATTTCCCTAACTGAACTGAATATTGTAGCCAAAACAGCAGCTATCACAAAATGTGGGTGTACACAAAGCAGCACAAAAACAACAACTGTGTCTTGTACAAACTGCTCCTTCCAAACAAATGTCCTGTCCCAGACATGGCTGAGTTAACCTCTTAAGGGGACCCTATGGTATGCCATGTACGTGTACATGGCAATTCGAAACCCCATAAACCATTTCAAGGCCGGGGTCACAAGATGAATGACGCCTCTCGTTGCTGAAACTGTATTTAACAGTTTCCCACTTTTGATAATCCAGCCTTTGTCCCATGAGTTGGCATGAAGTCTCAGTAGTAGAAGTATTCAGATATATTACCACACTGTGAAAATTAAAAAGTCCTGCATTCAAAATCTAAGGCTCTAAGACCGCTTGTGGTTAATTATTTTTTTATGAAAGATTAGGAAGTGGTTACTATTTTTTTGATTGTTCAGTTTGTGTTTCTTTGTAAGTGCTATAGTGGTGCCTGTGCCAGAGTCAGAAGGTTGTAGGTAGGTTCTCGGCTTGTGGTGATAATAACAGAATGTAGGACGTCTCTCACAAGGAGAACTGATAGAACAGATAAAGATTCTGTACAGATGCCCGTGTGCAGCTCAGGGATTTGTAAGAAGCAGGCTATCCACATTACTACGGTTTACATAGGCCTGGTGATTATTTGAACATCCTTGACACTGTCACACATACTATTTTATTTTTTCACACACTGTTCAGTCAAAGGAGCACTTCTTGTTGCTCACTGATCAATGTTGTCATCGTAGTTTAACATGCAAACACATCCCCCTACTGTAATGTAAACAGAAACATGTATGTGTCCATCAAAGGGCAAGTGACAACCATCAATTGGCTTTTAAACTGACCAACTCTGCTTTTTGTAATAGATAGTCCCAAAAAAACAGGACTTTAAATTTAGGGGAATTATTTTAACTACTTTGTGTGCCCCACTCTCTCTGATCCTGGAATAAAAGGTTTAATATTTACCCTTAGAGTATAAGGTGGAAAATAAAATACTCAAAAACATCAAGCAATACAATTTTATATATATATATATATATATATACACATATACACACACACTTAAGTTTAGGTACTTGTGTTAGCGTACTCCCCTCTTCCCCTGTGAACCTGACATGCTGGCTGTGTGTCTGCCTCGGCCTGTTTTGCCTCCCAGCGCTGTTGTTTGCAGATGTTCATTAGCATGCGGATATCACCCCCTGTGAGCCAGCTCCGCCTCCCGTGTTTTGATTGGGCACACTGTTACTGGAGCTGTCAGCCCAGCTCAGGGAAGGTTTTCTGTCGTCTCCGTCCTGTCTTCAGCTGCAGCCAGCGGAGCAGGGGGCAGGCGTTCTGCCTTTTGTTAGCTAGCTTGGAAAGCACCAAGAAAGAACAGAGCCGCATCCATGCATAGCACACTTTTTGGAAAATGATCATCTGTGCGAATAAAATGGAGTACTCCATAAGACCCCAGTGCCAGCGAGTCCAGGAACAGGTATGTTAAAGCTGACATTAGACGAAGCTAACAGTAGTTAGGCTAAGTTACTTTTAACACAATTATAGCTAGCGGCTAACTGTGTGTCCCGAGTAACGTTCATTCATTTGAGGAAGGATTTTTTAACTTATGTCAAAGAAAAACTCTTTACCAGCTCTTACGTTCAGCCTTGTCGTCTCTTTTGTAGCTTAAAACGACCTGTTTGTGCCTGTAACCGCCGACATGCATGATAAATATGACCGTTGACAGTTGTAAATCTGTGTAACTTTTTAACATAGCGTCAGTCAGTAACGTCACTGCGACTGTAACGTTAACTAGCTAACCAGTGAAAACAACCGAACCAAACTTCTAATCCAACTAACTCGGCTAACGAGTAAAACACAACTTAAGATGGTAAAAAAATAAAGCTATATATGATTTCATTCAGGTTTAGGAGCTTTTACTTTCCCTAAACATCAAGAAACATTGCGTAGTTTCCATGAACAGCCGTTAGAATGTCGCGTAAAGCTTAAAACAGTGAGTTAACGCTAACGTTACTAAGCTACATTAACGTTTGGCTAGCTAAAAAAATTAACTGTTTGAATCATATTAACCCCTTAACATCACAAAGACTGCGCGTACATTTAAACGAAGACTCTCCTTTTGTTTGTTTCACAAATGGTGATTGAAGCACTAACTTTTAAATCGTGGTTTTATTGAACTTTTCCGTGGATTTGTGCCTGATTTTGACGTTACCGTGCAATAACGGCTGAGATCGGTGCAGGAGAAAGGTGAGGATGACATCATCTGAGGGTTTGGGAGAAAAGTGTCTGTTAGGTGTCTGAAGAAATGCAGCGACATTTATTTGCTTACAAACAGTGTATATGGACAGATTGGGCAGCAGAATAAATGTTTATAGTACATGTAGACTGGTGAGGACTGTTGTGTTTTTCCTTCCTTCTGGTGCCTTTAAATATTGGACACTTTTATTGTGCTGTTTTTGCTGGCTGAACTGGACTGCCAATCAAAGTTGTTTTTCTCCTCTCGCTGTTGTTTCATTTAGTAACTGAAAGGGGGCGCTGTCCCGATTGCAGTCCAAAAAAAGACATGTTTGCTGCAGATTAGAGCCCAGAAATGGAGCAAAACAGGGAGGAATGTGAGCACCAAGGGATTTAAAGACCTCTACTCTGGTTTCAAATCCAGTGCGTTACTTTTCACCAATTCTGTCACAGTTTGCTCTTTGTCTCCATTGGTATTCAGGTTGCATTTTACTGTGTTGTTGCATAGAAAACAACACTGTTAACACTCTCTTTGTTGGCAGTCTTGTAAGCATCACCAAATTTGAGCACCTGACTTTGATATGGTAACCTACATCACCTAGGCTTGTTTGTGTATAGGATGAGTAATGAATTACCCTGCTATGGGTGAAAGTCTTTTGTAACTGCATCTGCTTCTTGCTCTACTACCTGCTTGACAGGTCTAATCACTCATCTGCTATGTGTGTGCTTGGCTTTCTGTCTTGTTTTTTTCGCCCTGCAGCACAGTGTTTTGTTTGTCTCGGTTGTGTTGTCCTATCCAGAAGCTCCTTTCCCTCCCTTCTCCACGTCTTTGGTTTGTTGCTGCTCCCTGAGTTCAGATTGCAAAGCCAAAATCAGCCCCTGGCTGCTTGTGTTTCCGGTGATGCTGGTTGGGGGGGTCAGTGCCACCAGGACTCTGGTGCATGTTAAGGACAGACCCCTCCAGCCTCAGTCGGAATGCAGATTAATGTCCTTCTCCTATATCTGCAGCAGCCCCCCTCCTGCAGCCCATCAATACTAACACACATTCATACACAGACACTACATGTGCACATGCATGTTTCATCTCAAGCTGACAAATTTTACCCTTGGAAGACTGCTGGCATCTTTTTTAGTCCTTCATCGTATTACTGCTCATACAGTGCTGCAGTTTTGTTTGTCAGCCTGCTATCAAAGCCCGTCTTTGTCTCCTTTACCTTTCCTCCCCTCACTGACGTCACCCCTGTTTTTCATTTCATTCTTGCCTCTTGCTCCTCTCTAATCAATAAACAAATGACCTCTGTTGTGTTGGTAACAGAGATTATTATATTTTTGAATGTCAAATGATATGCACCTGTGAAAGTTTGCTAACAACAACCTCTCTGCGAGCTGTTCTTTTACTGGTTAGAGCCAGGCCACAAGTTTGAAAATCAGCTTATTTTTTGACAACAGCAGCTCTAATATCAATATCACTGTCTTGCTTTGTTCACACGCAGGCTTGTTTTTGACGACGCATAAATGGCTCAGTTTCAAAATGAGTTGCTGCTGGGTACTGGGTACTGTAAAAGAGAATTATGCTTGTGCTTTATGAAATGCATCTATGTAAACCTAAAATATGCTGTGTAATAACATAGACAGTACCTAAATTGTGATGTTTCTTTTTGCTTTACATATCTACCCACCCACTCTTGTTACTAGCTTTTTTCTCTTTTCATGCGGGTGTTTTTTTTCATGTGGGTGGCCAATAACGAATGTATTGCTTTATCATAACTACTGCTGTGTGCAGCTTTTGAGGCTTGTTTTCAAGCAGTAGAGATGGAGTAACGTGTTGGTAACGTTTGGGGGTCTTCGCCATTTTGACAAAGGACGTCTGTTTCAATCATCTCCCCCTACTTTATCATAATCAGAGCTATTGATTATTTCTGATGAAAGTGTTTCTTTAAATAATGTGGGATGGATGGGCTTTCAGGGTAATCACTGAGATAAAATTGCTTCTCTAATTCAGTGTGGCAATCATGAAAAAGATGTCATTTTAGCCTGACTTAAAAAAGGAGTCCACAAAATTCAGGGCTGTATATACATACTGTGCATGGCCTTAAACAGGATGTTTAGCTGAGTTTTAAAGCTGTAAAATGAAATGTAAGATGTGTCATTTCCTGCTGTGCGACTGCTCACACCAACTGTAGTTCCTGTTTCAATTTGACTTTTGCTGTCAAATTTGTCCAGACATGTTTATGAGATTACACAAAACACTAGTTTCCTCTTTGTACGATGTCACTGATGGCAAATCCTTTGTCCTCAACCTGTACAAGTAAGTGAATTAAAGTGAATAGAAAAAAAATTATTTTAGATGTAATTATTGTTGACTTAATAGTGTCTGAAAACTCTGAATATCAGAACCAGCTTCTTGAGTTTCTGTTTCTTTTTACATTTCTGATGGTATATTTGTTATCTTCCTCTTGATGACAGCTGCAGGATGTAGAGATGTGACGGTGTGAAAAATTAATATCACGATGACCAAAATTATCAGTATTATCACGGCATTGTTAAAACTTGCTGAAAATGTTCAAAAATTACTGATAAACAAACTGAATCATTCATTTGTGGTTATTATTTTTGTCACTGTCACACAGTCTGTCTTTTGTATTGCATTTGACCTCTAAAATGCAATACTTTTTCAGGATTTTTTAAATACTGTTTTCAAATAACAAGAGTGCAGGACACACAAATGGAAGAACATAGCTAACGGTATCAAGTGAAAATAAACAAAACACATAGTTAGTTAGGGAAGAATCAGGTAGGTGTAACCTCCACAAACTAACAGGATAACATTAGCACACTAACAAGCAGTGCTCCTGTTGAAAAATTTCAGCTGCAGCTCTATGAACAGTATCGAAGGTTGGTAACTGTACGAGAGCTGGAACCAGAGTTTTCACTGACTTACTTACCAGAGTCTGCAGCCCACACGTAACTAATTAAGGGTAGTAAAAGATACAAGGGAGACATGTCCATGCATCTCAAATAATTTAACCACCATTTCAAGATATGTTTCTGATGAATTTTAAATTACATACATTTAATTTGTCCCAAAAAGGTATTTTTTGTATTCTAAAGTGTTTACAAATTTAAAAAGATCCTTATAAGAAGTGTTCATGTTACACATTCATGTCATCTGATCAATATATTTTCATCAGACTTTTAAAAAATGAAAGGTTTATATCAGTATCTGCCTAAAAAGCTGGAGTCTAACACAAACTAACCAGTGAGAAGTTTTCAGCAGCTTCACGTGGATCCTTTATAATTAGATGAAAGTATAATCAGTTAATGTTGCAATCCTAGCTTATTTCATGGTGACAGATTGAAAGAAATAGGTCAACTGGTCTCACTACATGTAAAGCTTGTAACAAGTCTTTCTCAAAACATGCTTTCTGTATGGTGTAGGTCTATGTTGTAGGTGAAATGATGGCTAGTTAAACAGGCTTATTCCTCTCAGAAACAGAGCCAGTTAGAGCTTGGAGGAGCAGTAACCTAGATTCTGCTGCTCAGCATGCTAATGAGACACTCTTGTGTTTGTAAAGAGATACTTGTGAATATGCTCTTGTCAATAGGTTTTTGATTGGCAGGCACCTGTGTGCTCAAAGTACCCTCCAGTCCATTTCCCATGTACTGAAAGATGAGAGTGGGTCAGCGCGTGTGACAGTGTGTTTAATTTAGTGCTTTTGCTCACTTGCCGCTTTTTTTTTTCTTTTTAATCATTCTGCTTCTTTAAGAAGTTTTTCTCCATACTTTATATATACTATTCTATTAGGGAGGTATGAACATCAGAATTACATTGATTAGTTTAATGTGTGTTATGTTAACATGTCTTTTGAGATCTGAGCATGGACTTTATATAGGTCAAGAGGTGGAGCCTGTTGCAGGATCAGGAGGAAGCCTGCATCCAAGGCAGGGAGAAGTGAAATACCACATGGAACTACTAGCCAGATAAACATGGTGTCTAATTCCAAAGAACTGTACGGGCTAACATTAAGTAACTAGTCGCCATTTGCTCTGGCCTAGGTTGAGGTGTCTGTTATTTGACAAGACAGTAAAAACCCTCGACAGCAGTCTGTGCTGTTAAACGCGAAGCCTTTGCCAACATTTAGTTCAGGCTACAGGGAACCATTTGGCTTTCATTAATGCTGTGCACTCAGGTTTCACATTCAGGGGAACCGAGTCCTTGCCTGCGGCTGAGCTTCCAAACATCTTTTCCTAGAGGCTACTGTATGACGGCAAGAGACGTAGTACAGGGTCTGTGCTTATGAGGGAAGGCCAGCTTCTGTCTCCACATGGGTCTGTTTCTTTTGGCTTCAGGTCCCACAGCGCTGTCGCTCCAGTGTTTGTGTGTTTGGTCACATCCACTTATTTGCTGCCACTTAGCTTCCTTCTTCAAGGCCTACTAAGCAAAAGCTTCAAGTTAGTTCCTTCATCTGTGGTTCCTCCCAGCATGAAAATCCCCATTTCAAAGGCAGGTTTGGGTGTTTTTTTTTCCTAGTTTCAGCTGTGCATCAAACTGTTTATTATTTTTGTGCATATTCATTTCACAGAAGTGGATACCTGCTATCCCAGGGTGCTTCATCTATATTTAATAATAAACTAGAGTTGAATGAACCATCTGACCCAGCAGCCAGTATAAGTTGGTGACTGTGTGTCTGTCGAGGTCCCTGCTGAGCACCATTGTTTGCTTGTTTTATTTGAAGAAAGAATATCATAAGGAATGCATTCACTTGCCAGTGGCGCTGTATCACAGCATCAAGACTGCTGTTGTTCCAAGATTTCCTCTGCTCAGCTGATTTAAGGTGTGGAGCATGACTCTGGTCCAAAGCCCAGTCTGAGCCCATCATCACATGGTGTGGACACTGGAGTCCAAAACTTGAGCCAAACTGCTTTGGCTACAAAATGAGCTCTTGGTAATTCCCTCAGACCACAGTTAGCCCTGCATTACTGTTTTTTTTTTTTTTTTATATAATCTTGTTCGATTAAAAGGAGTTTTATGTAAGGACAGTATTTTGAAATAAACTTTTCCACACTGGGAACACATTTGTAATCATTATATACGAACAACAAAATCAATGAACAAAATGTATCACTATCTCTAGGTATTGTGACAATGCCAGTGGCTGCTAAAGTAGAAATTAACATTTATGTTCTCATTTATCAGCTAATTACTGCACAATTATTGTTTTGTTTATAAAGTGTCCAAAAATGCATAAAAATACTAGTTTTGACTAACCAACGATGTAAAACATACATATCCCTGTAATATAATATGTTGAAAAGCACTAAATCTTCATATACAAGCAGCTGATCAAATATTTTGGTGATTTGTGTGTCAGCTGCGACGGCTACCGTCATGATACACATAATTGCAATGTAAAAACATGTTGAGCTCAGTGTTTTTTGCTTTTCCTGTCTGAAGCCAACCTTCTCCTCCTCTCGATCTTGGTTCCTGTAGATGATGGTGAACAGTGAGAAGGAGCGAGTGTCGCTGCTGTTCATGAAGGCTCTGGTCAGCAGGGGGAGCGTGGATGCTGTTTCCCAGCAGATGGCCTCTCACCCTCAGTACTTGGAGAGCTTCCTGCGCACACAGCATTACATCCTGCACATGGACGGCCCCCTGCCGCTGCCGTATCGACATTACATTGCCATCATGGTCAGTGACCTGGTTATTCTTGTTAATACACAATAAACACAGTTTGTTATGGCAGCAAGAAAACACCCGGGCTCATAGTATTATTCAGAATTAAAGAATAACAGGATCTTTTGTTTGAGTTGGTCCTGCTCCTGAATCTGTCTGCTCATCTTTCTCTTCTTGTGTCTTCTAGGCAGCAGCACAACATCACTGCAACTACTTGGTGTATCTGCACTCAGCCCAGTTTCTTCGGGTTTGCGGGGACCCTCTGTGGTTGCAGGGTTTGGAGGCAGCTCCCCCTCGCCTTCGCCTCCTTGACCACATCAACAAGGTGCTGGCCCACCAACCATGGATGACTGCCTGCTCACACATCCAGGTACAGCGAACGAAAACACAAGCAAAGCACCCTTAACATAATGTACATAAAACATAACAAGACCAAGTTAAGTGACCTATTATGACTTATAAAGTGCAGAACTAATTCTCACAGATTACTAAGTATAAAACCTTAGTTTATTTGGTCTGTCTGACCCTAATCTCCTGTCTATGTTCCTTTCAGACGTTGCTGAAGTCAGGCGAGCAGTGCTGGTCGCTGGCTGAACTAGTGCAGGCTGTGGTGATCCTGGCCCACTGTCACTCCCTCTGCAGTTTTGTGTTTGGATGCGACACAGACTCAGACCTTGCTCCTCTCTCCAAATCTCCTAATGGTACACCACCAACCTTCTGCCCCTTTGATGCTGCCAACGTGCCTCAGTCGCTCCCCACTCCCTCCGAACACATAACACGACGACGGGTAAGAAATCATACTTCACATCACAGGGAGAAATAGTGTGTGTTATGCAAAAAGCATTTCTCCTGACTTACCTTTTGAACATTTGTTATGCTAAGAAACCTTAAGTGTGTCTGCTTTAGCTGCTTAAATACTTAAATTATCTAACATCTACTTCCATTTATCTTTTTCAAAGCCAAAACCCACAAATGTTTAATATTCAGTGAAATATACATGAGAAAAAACTGAAACTAAGGAGATTTAATATTTTTTAAGAAAAATTACTGCAATTAGTAATCAATAAAACCAATGTTGATCAATTTTCTGTCTATGACTAATTAGTTACCTAATTGTTTTAGCGCTATTATACACTATTTTATAGAAACATTTCAGCATTTACGTTTAATTCAGACCATGAATATACTACTTCTACTATTTGCATCTATACCAACTTATGAGGTAATATTTTAGTGTAAATATGAGATTGTACTTAGGAGTTTTGTGTTTTGTTTATATTCACAGTCTCTGGACTCCAGTTGTGACATGGTTTGTCTGAAGGAGAGGATCCAGAAGTCACAGGAGGAGCGTGAGAAGAGAGAGGAGCGGTTTCAACAGACACACACACTCCAGCAAACAGGTAACCTACTTGGCAGAAGAACGCAGAAACAGACACACAAACTAACACTGTTTAGATGTTCCCCCTCACTTCTGATGGTTATCTTGAGCGTTAGATTTAGGTCACATGGTGTGAAACTTGAGCAATTACCACTCCCCAGCCTCACTTAGTGACGCACTCTCCCCATCTGATTTACTTTCATCGTCTCTTTTTTTAGATATGGAAGAAGAGGAGGAGATGATATGCTTCGCAGACCCGTCGCGTTTTATCACAGACTCTGACTTTTGCTATCAGGAGTTTGCTCGTAGGGAGGAGGAGTTTAGAGTTCAGGTAAGGACATAACAGTGTGCATCTATCAATATGCAGATTGCTTATATAATAGACATCGGCTATATTAACACAGCTTTGAATCTTATTATTAAGATAATTCTATCACATGTGTAGCACTTATCTCATCTGGGCTTTGAATGTCCCATTTCCAAACTGCGTCTGTGGCTGACATCATTAGTCTGATGTCTAAACTCTAACTAAATGAGTTTAAGTTTCTTTATTCCCTCATATGTGTCTTAGATTTTAGTTTAGATTACAGTGAATTCAAGGAGTATTCAGACCCCTCCTGTATTTGCATACTTTGTTTCAGATTTAATTTTAAACTGAGAAAATTTGTCTTTTTCTAAGTTAATATCATGCAATAACTCATAATGATAATGTAAAAACGTTATTTAGAAATGGATCGCCGTCTGTGTTTGTTTGTAAAAGATCTGTGGCGCTGACTTTATGGATGTGTTATATTAACTCTGACAGGACTATTCATGGGAGGACCACGGCTTCTCCTTAATCAACAGATTGTATTCAGACATAGGACATCTCTTAGATGACAGATTCAGGAGTGTGACCACCCTCCCATCGTTGCTCAGCCCCGACCTAAAGAGAGCCATCTGGAATTACATCCATTGTGTGTTAGGAATACGGTGAGAACGCCACTTCGTTTTAACAATAAAAACATCCCTGTTTACTCAATTAGAAAAACACATTTATTCTACCTAGTGGATAAGAATGTTTGTTTGTGGTTACAGCTATGATGATTATGATTATGGAGAAGTGAACCAGTTGCTGGAGCGGGATTTGAAGCTGTACATCAAGGCTGTGGCATGTTTTCCTGATGCCACCAAAACCTCATTGCGTCCACTGAGTTGGGCTCCACTTAAAACTTCAGAACGGGTAGGAGGGCTTTTTCCACACCTACGAAAAGTAGAAGTTAAGCACTTTGGGAAATCCCTTATTTACTCTGGTGAGAGTTGGATGAGGGAATCGAAACCACTATCACTGTCTGTGTGTCTGTAACCACCTAAAGCTCCACAGTGATAGAAATGTGTTATCAAACTTGTGATGTTTTATAGTCCTCACACTAAATGTTTACAGTCTTTATTAAGCTTGATTGGCTACACACACAGAGCTCAAGTTACATCCAAAACATTATTTTTCTGTGTTTTGTTACTGAGCAGGAGATTGGTGTGGTGCAGTAGAATATCTTTCTACACAACTTCCTGAATGTAATCTTCATCAGAAACATAAACTAATATAATAATAATAATAATATACGTAACATATTAGATTTCTCACTTAATTTACTGAAAGCCTGGAGTGTAGACAGTGGCAATTATCTGTTATACCAAGTGTTACGGGCTATGAGCAGCTACTTCCTGTAGTCTCTTTTAGTTGCTTGGCAACAGGTCCTAGTCAAGGCACAGGTATTAACGATTTTACTCTTCAGTTTTTTGTACAGATTAAAATAATGAAATGCAGTGTAGCATATTAATTAGTGAACTTTTGAGCTGCTGCTATGTGGATTATGTTAGCTTTTTTACTAGATCTGTTTCCAGTGTTTATGCCAAACTAAGTAGCTTTGTGTTTAATTTTAAACATGATGGTGTCTTATGATCTAATTTCTTTGCAAGAAAGTGAATAATCACCTTCCACAAAATGCAAAACTCTTCACTGGCTACTTCACATGCTCCCTGACAGTTTAATGTTTTTGTAACAGTATCACAACATCAGATTTGTTTTATCAACACCGTCAAGTGTGAATAATGAATAATTTCTCATCTTTTCTCCCTCAGATACATGTGAACTTACTAATCATGGAGGCCAGGCTGCAGGCGGAGCTGCTATATGCCCTGAGATCTATCACTCAGTACATGATTGCCTAAGTGTTTTGGAGAGGCACAAAGTCAGAACTCTCCGCCGGTACAGAGAGACCCAGAAACAGGAGGATCACAAAATCTCAGCAGCAGATGATGAAGTGGGACAAGAGCGGCACTTTTAAGGACGCAGAGCTTCATCGTTTTGTAGCTGAACCTAATGAATGTGCTTTTCTTTTCTCAGATTTAATGTATTTAAACCATAGTGTGCCACAACCCCCACACCCCGCCCCTTTCTGCAGATTCTCTTGTTGTGAAGTCCTCTTATCGAACATGTCGGCTCTCAAAGGTTATGTGCAATTATTTCTAGAGTTGTTTTAATTTTTACTGCTTTTGTGTTCCAGCTCTTGCTGTGATAACCTGCTTGGTTGTAGCAGTGTGTTACAGTGGCCAATATTCTCCTATAGTTTAATCAGTCTCCTTTTGTATTAACTCAGCTTTCCCAAAAATACCTTTTGTACAAGTTGAATGAATGTTATTGGGAGACCTGGGTCTTTAGATTTTTGTTGGTTTGTTTTTTGGACAATCTTATTCAGTGTTGGAAGAGAACGATAAGGGGGCTGTGAAGGACGACAGTTTGATCTCCCTAACATTTTGTATTAATGCTGGTCAAGAACAAACACAACAATGACACAGCTGGAAGTTGTCACATCACTATAGTTTCTTTTAATAAGCACTTTTTAAAACTTTATATATTTATAATGCAAGGTAGCTCATTAGTGGACATTGAGGCGCACTGTTTGTTGGGTCTGACACCATTCTTCTCCACTGTATGACGTTTAACAAACAAAATGTTTGTTCTCAAACTTTCAGACATTGCTTTTGTGCTCAAACCCAAATTTGACTTAATCCAAAATATTTCAGTGGATTATTGGAAGGATTTTGACATTAGTGACATTAATTCAAATCCCTCACAATTAGACTTGTAACTAAACTGAAGAGGTCAGTGAGCTGTTTTCGACAGTGTATATTAAGCTGAGCCATTTGCAAAATTATTGTTTGGGGTTTTTTTGTACTGACACGCTTCAGAAATGATCAAATCAGAGAAGGAATTTCAGATAAAAGTTCATAAAAGTGGTGATGAATTGGGAAGATGAAAAATGCCCTGAAGTAGATCTGCACTGGTTATGAGCTGAGTTTGGGTTCAGAACATGGCTCAAAGCTGATTATCAAGTTAAAATCCTAAGTACAATTTTCAAAACAGAACAATGTGCAAACTGGTTGTTAAAACACTTATATCTTTTGTCTTTTTTTGTCTTTTTTATTTTTACAGTTTTTGTAAACTTAGAGTAGTTTTTTTGTTTCTGGGTGTGACTGTAGGACCTGCTGTTATGCTGCAGCCTGGGTAGATGTAGAGGTGTGACAGACTGTTTAGAGTTGTTAGATGTAGATGTAGAAAAGAAACAGAAGTGCATATCAACACAAGCAAAAGCGCTGTTAACACAGGTGCCTTCAGGCTCGAAATGTGGAGTGCTGCTGGAGTGGAGGGATGTGACTGGAGACTGAATGTGGGCTTTGGTTGCAGCTGGGAAACTTTTCCACTTGACAAACTTGTGGCGTTTTCCGCGTGGATGGGAACTGTTCTTTCTTGGTGTTGGTCAGCACCATTTCAGATGAAGTGTTTTCTATCGGACACCTTGTGAACGTCAGAATGAGCCTTTGACGCGGATATTAAAAATGTTCAATTTAAGTAGATTTAAAAAAAATGGACAATTATCTAAAAAAACTAAAAAAAACACAAGTGAAACGATAAAAAAAAAAAAAGGTTTTTTGAAAATGTGAAATGTTTTCTATAAAGATGGTCTATGAAAATAACTACTGTCTATTGTTTTTTGTGTTTGTTTAATTTTTTTCCCTATGGAATACCTTTTAAACGACAGTTGCACTAATTTTCGACCTAGAACAACTGTCTGGTGACTATATGGAACTTGGATTTACCTGGTTTTTAGTTTAAGACACCGTGACTTGCTGAAACCTCATATTAGCTTTAGACACACTTTTGAAAATCTTTCAAAAAATCTTTTTTTACCACACGTGCTACTGCCTGAGCGGCAGTCTCCATAGCACAGCACTTTGGCAACATGGACCTTCACCATGAGATGATCCTCGGCAGTGAGGATAACAGATTGGCTCCAACTCATACAGATTTTTTTTTCCTTGAAAAAGGAAAAAAAATTTTGTGGGGACTTTTAAGAGAGGATCTGTCAAGTAAAACCTGTTTCATTATTCATATATGCAGATTAAAAACAGCTGTGGACTTGCATCCTTTAAAGACCAGTGTCTTTGAAATTGTCCATATATTAAATCACACAAACAAAGTCATAAGTTAATACATACTGTTAATACAATTGTCTTTTCAACCTCTCATTTTCAGTTATTAGAAAACAATTAAGCTAAATTCTGTTTTATCTTATGTCGGGTCAGTTTTACGTACATAGCCCTGAATCAGATATCACAAATTTCTCTTGAGCTTCACAATCTGGACCACACTGTCCTCTGTCCTTAGGCACTCTATTTAGATAAAGGAAAACTCCCTTTCAAGGCTCTATAGAGGAAACATTTGTAAATATAGTATAACATAGTGTGGCTGTCACATTGTGTAGGATAAAGTAGTTTGGCATTTCAACTTTCACTTCCTGGTATTTAAATTTAGATATATTTACACACAGAGCATGTCACCTTATGTATCACCAAAACTATAAGTGAGAAAAAGTATAGTAAATGTAACTGACTGTTCTGTAAGATTGGCTCTACCTAGCTATAAAGTAGGTAATAATATAAGTTTCTGACATAAACACGAGGTATGGTATGCATATCTACCACTGTTGTCCCAATAGGTTATAGAGGGTGTCAGTAATAGAGATTTTGAAATAAAACATAATAATTACAGTTAAAATAATGGTATAGCTCTCGTGATGTCACTCCAAGTAGTGTGGAGAGATTTATCATATTAACCCAACATTAAATTGAGATAAATTAACTGTCCACAACATTTAACTGCTACTGTACAAGGCTATGGATCATATTTGAATAACTTAACAGCACCTCTTGGTGGCTGACCTGCAGAACTGTCTATATCTGAAAAAAAACAACACTATGTAACTTTCCACCAACAAACCAGACAGTGTGGGTTAAATAGTTTATTGAATTTACTTCTGCTGTTCAGAAACGTTTGTCACCTCTGGCTGACTTAACAATGTGTAGAGGAAATAAAGGACTGAAGGGGTGGAGAAGAAAGAAAAACTATTAGCATTAATCAAAAATTATAAACATAATTGGCTTATGCACAACTCATCAATCTCTGACCATCCCACCCTCCCCTATGGAAAATAAAAATATAAAATAAACCTTGCCAAATACTAAATACTGGATCAACTGGGGCAATTTTAAGATTCAAAGCAAACATATGGGGACTATCTGCTACTTAAACAAAACTGAAAAAAGTAGATAATTGTGATTACATAGAAAAATATGGGAGATATGAGAGTTTAAGGGGGGTTAAAAAACAAAACACCTGCCTGTTTGTTTTAAAGGGAAACAGTAAACTAGAGACAACAAAGCCTGGTGCAGCAGATTCTCAGATACCATCTTCAGCTGCTGCTGCCTATCGACTCAGAATAACATCACCAACACCTGAACAATAATTATGTTACGGTTTAAAATAAGTAAAGTTTTAAGAAGCTGGTATTTTGCTTCCAAAACTATTGAAGCAACCAGGATGGGGGGGGGATTATTGTATATAAAACAAAACGGTCAACATCAAACAATTTAAAAAAAAAAGAGGCCCTGATATGCACCCACTGCATTATGGCGTACTTCAGGATACATCACGAATGACATCTAGCACCATCTGAATAAAAGACAAAAACATTTCGGGGAAAAGAACAGAAAATCAAATCGGAGGCAAAGACACAGCTACAGTGAAGAGTTTAAACTGTAGGCATGTTATTTCTGACAGAACTGTTGTGAATAATTAAAGAAATTAAAGTCCATCTTGCTACAGAACAACCTCGCGCTATAGTGTTTTTCCAAGTTTGGCCATTAAAAAGAGTTTAGTACTAGTATTAGTACTGCTGCACATGGCTGAAGAGCTAGAAAACGTTTCTCTAAAGAGGGAAGTCAAATTTAAGATCAGCTATTTCTTAAAGACAGAAATGTTTCCAGTCTGAGAAAACAGTGTGAAATAAATCTTATTTTTGCCTGTGATCTGATTACTTTTGTGCAGAATTGTTTTCCTGCTGCTTTTCTTCTGAGTGACCCTGAGAGGTAAAGATTCTGTTACTCTCCATTTGAGATGAGAAAGTGGGACGATTTTCCATTCATGGTGCCATGCTTCAGCGCAGATTTTTTTCTTTAAATTAATGCAGAAAACTATGAGGCAGATGATAGGGAATTTTTAGTTAAAACAGTCAAGTATTGATACACTTTGCATCACTTGTCAGATTTAATGTTACAGGCGCCTTTTGCAAAGCTTATGTACACTGAGCTACTGTGTCAGGCCCAAGCGCTCTCTAAATGCCATGCAAATGCAAATATTAGTGTTCCTTTGGTTATGTAAAAAATCTACATGCATTTCATCCTTTACAAAGTATAGAAAATTACCGTTAAAAATGATCTGAAAATTCTTCCTCCAATGTAAAAAACAGCACTTGTCATTAGTAATATATTCATATGTATTAATATTTCATTTATTACCTCCATCTACACTGTATATTAAACTGTAATCAAATAAATTCTTCTTTTTTTTACTTCTCACACAGTGAATTAATTTCTTAAACATTAGTACTGAATAATTAAAGTGGGAGGATATTCTGACATGAAGCACCCACCGTCACCCCCACTCTCCCCGACAAATTATCAGGAAAACTTTAAATAGAAGAACCCTTCAAGAAGACATTTTTCAAAATTTCCTTCAAGATTTCATTTTGTTCCCCTGATAAATCTGCATAGCGTGGTGTACATGTGCATGATGTACCTCGTGTGTTTTCTCTTACATGATTTCAACTCTTTTAATGAAATGGTGCAACACTAAAGTGGATGTTTTCTCTAAGTTCTGGGTTCCTGTGTCACAGGAAACCTAAGTGCTTTGAAAATGCACAGGCCTGAAGAAAAAAAAAAAGAAAAAAAAAAAATCAGGTAGACCAGTGACAGTTGAGGCATATTACTGTCTAAGACAATATAATACTTGGCCAACTAATCACTTGTTGGCAAATAAATTTACACTTGAATGCCCCGTGTATAAAGTCACAAATCACATTTCTTCATTTTGTTAGTTTAACTGCACATCAGGGATTAAAAAAACAAACTGACATCTACCTTAACACACTGGATTGAAGTCAAAAATGCCAAAACTGCAAATACATACCCTCTTAACTGTTGAATCACCAAACAGAACTGGAGAAAAAAAAAAAAGCATCATCTTCTACCTTTTTTCTCTAAAGTGAGAAATTGAATCGTACATGTAATCATAGTCCCGGTACTCAGCTAGGCGAGATGTGTAGCCAATGTTAAGTCAAACATTTTAAACCTCTAGTCGTCCAGTTTTTAGCGTCCACCTGTTTACAAAAACAATGTCACAATACTCAGTTTTCACCGACAGGGTCAGTGCACCTCATTCACATGATCAGTCACATCCGGGACTTTTCTCCACAAACACACAGTCCGCTGAGTCTTCAATACCAGAGCCATCAAGAGGATGGTACCGTATTCACCCTAAAGCTATTCTGGTGTAACATAACTGTATCACCCCCCCAGCTGAGGGGAGAATGAGTTGTCTCTTCACTCTAGAAACGTCACATGTCTTTAAACATCATCAGACTAAAAGAAAAAAGCAGCAGCTAAATTGTTGCAAGTGTTTTTTTCTTTTTTAAAAAAAAGGGAGAAATTTGTGCATAGTCGCTGAATCTTCTCACTGTCCTCTGCATGTCTTGGCACTTGACATGACTGAGGTCTGGTTTTGTCTTTGAAGTCCGAGAGAAGTGTTGGATTTAAAAACAGTATATTTTTCCATCGGGGAGACGGACTGCACCTGTTGTTTTGTGATTTTGTGAGGTTGTGTTGATTGGTGATCACTTACTGCAAAACAAGATGATAAAAAGTCATTGATGAGCCTCCAATTAAAATTCTGTTAATTAACATTTCTAAATCAAATCAAATCAAAGTGTGGGGTCCAGCAACAAGAACCAACAGTAAGAGTTTTAGGTCTACAACTAACATTTTTAGTCCATTTACATTTTTTATGATTAATTGTTGTTGATTAATATATTAATTAATTACTAAACGTGGGAAAGTTGATTTTTTTCTCCATCATCTACAAGCATCTTATTTACTGACAGTGTTCACTATTTTTTTTAATTCAGAAAATATTAGTAGAACCTGACCTGGCTAACATCGTGTGGTCAGTTCAGGACTTAACTGGGGACCCAGTTGTGAGCAGAGCCCTGTGTGGTGGTCGGGCCTGCGTAGCCTTGGGCTCCTGGCAGTATGGGGTCAAAGTTGAAATCGATGCCATCTCCATCCATGAGGTCACTGTTGATGATGTAGTCCACATCACAATCCAGGTTTTCAGTGAACATGTCTATGTCTAAGTCTGTGGGCAGTCTGTCCTGACTGGTGGAGAAGCAAGAAGGGGCTGGGAACTGACCCATCACCTGAAGACCTGCGCTGGGA
The DNA here is from genome assembly GCA_034779795.1 of Ctenopoma multispine. Lineage (NCBI taxonomy): Eukaryota > Metazoa > Chordata > Actinopteri > Anabantiformes > Anabantidae > Ctenopoma > Ctenopoma multispine. The sequence goes on from JAUYWH010000002.1 coordinate 13,363,685, forward strand.
TTGGCCGAGCTGATGCCATGATTAGCACCTACAGGTGGCACCGCGCCATGCTGGATTTTGACTGTGGAGAGCTGTGGTGGGTCCTGAGACATACCTGAGAGAATCATCCCCAACTCCATCTGCGAGTGGTGCTGGTGCTGGCGTTGTTGTTGCGGCTGCTGCTGGTGCGGCTGCTGGTGGTGAAGGTGGTGGTGCTGCTGCTGCATCTGAGCCTGCAGCGCCATGGGGGCCACCGTGTTTGGCTCCAGTCCTTTACCCAGAAGCAGCTGATTGGGTTTGGACCTCACACCCACCACAGGTGTGCTCAAACCCATCAGGCCTACGCCCCCAGGACTGGGCATGATAGGGTCCACCTGGGTCATCAGGACATCGGTCGGAGGAGGGGAGTCAGAGGTGAGCAGCGCCTCCAGGCTGGAGGGTACGTGGGTGTTGTAGTGTCCGCTGCCGTGAGAGCCAGAGCTAGACATCGGGTTGAAGAGCGAGTTACTGAAAGTCGGAGGCTCTTTGGTGCTGACTCCGCACTGAGAGACGGAGGCCTGGGTCCCGGTGTGAGCAGGGGCCTGCGGCAGGCTGGATGGTTGCAGCTGATGGAAGGAGGAAAAGCTGGAGCCGCGAGGCAGCAGTGTGGAGGCCGAGGGCAGCGGAGTGGGAGGTGCTGGTGGGGCTGTGCTGGGACTGGCTCCTCCCTGGGGCCCGGTCATCAGTGTCAGGCCGTCGATCAGATCCAGCTCTTCCATGAGGGTCTCAGTAAGGGCGGGGGTCAAGCTGCTGGCAGTGTATCTTCCGAGTAGCCCGTCCTCCGGCAGACTGTCATCATCCTCTTGTCCAGGAGCGATGGGGGACAGACGTCCACTCAAGGTGCTGGCGTTGGAGCTTGTGCGTGGGCGGAATGTGGACCACATGTCGTTGTCGTCCATGCTGCCACGGGATGAGGGGCTGCTGTTGTTGACACCCCACTTGGGAAACTGTTGGGACGAATTAGGACTGTCTGCACCAGCTGAACCGGTGCTGCCTTCACCCTGCAGTGCACCACCGGCGCCCCCAAGAGCGGTTGCACCAGACTGCTTCTTGGTCTGCTTGGCCCTCATGCGACTCTTTAGCAGTTTGCTGCTGTTGTCCATGGAGGCGGCTCGACGGCGAGGAGCTTTGCCGGTCTTCCCTCCTTCTGGGTTGAGCATCCACCAGGAGCTCTTACCCGTCGACTCATTGTGAACCCTCAAGAACTTGTTGTGAAGTGATAGATTGTGGCGGATTGAATTCTGGAAGCAGAGAGAATGGTAATGCAGAAAATGCAGATATAGAGTGGGCTTCTTTTCACTAAACACAGATTAATTAATGCTTTAATTATCCTGCTGCCACACAAGATAAATCTGAGGGGATCATAAAATGAGTTACAGATACAAACAGTTACATACATAATGTATTTTTGTTTGTTTCTTTACTTTTTGGTTTTATACTGAATAATTTTATGGTGACACTGGGTGGCAAACTGCTTTATTTCAAGACTTTACAAGCTAGAAAATGTTGGGAACCATTAACGTGAACTAATACTCCAAAAGTATTTACTAAGCCCTTTTTTGTCCCAGGTCAGGTCACTTCAGATCTTTACAAACAATCAAAAATGCATTAAAAACATAAATTCACAGTCACAGTAAGATAAGTGAAGACATTCAAAGTGCCCACACACTATGCAGAGCTGCACAATTTGTTAGGTAATCAATCAGTTGATTGAAAAAAAGTTAATCAATAAATAGTGTTCAAATCATTTTCAAGCGATAACACTTAAAATGTTCTAGTACCACATTATCAAATGAGAGAATTAGCTGCTATTCCTAAATATTTGTGGTTTTCACCTGGGTTGTCACCTCATGCTGTGAGGAAATGTATAAATAGTAAATTTTCAACAATCCTCTGCTGCATCATAGGACAGAGGATTAACTAATTAATTGAATCATTGTAAAAATGATCAATAATAATGTAAATAATAGTTCTTTGAAGCTCCAGGAGTACATTAATGAGTGCCTGATCAACGTAAAGAACATTATAAAATAATTTCAACATGAACTTAAATAAGGCAGAGTAAGTCTCCACACACTCACCTTCCAGCCGGCTGAGCTGTTGCTGTCTCCTTTGTCCCTGAAGTAAGGCACTGTTTTCACCATCCACTCGTAAATCTGTGCCAGTGTCAGCCTCTTTTCAGGCGAGTTCTCGATGGCCTGGCTGATCAGGTCTGCGTAGCTCTGGTTCCCCCACGCGTTGCGCCGGGACGACCCTTTGCGGGGAGTCGCGCCGGCTCCGCCCACGCCGGCAACGACTCCGCCCTCGGCCGCCGCCGCCGCTTTCTCGGGCTCGGACGTAATTTGCTGCGGCTCGGGCTTGTCCTCGTCGGCGGGAGGGGTCCCCGCGGCGGACTCGGTGCCATCCGCCCCCTCCGGTTTGACAGCAGAGATGTCGGGTCTCGGCAGCGGCCACGTGCAGGAGCGGGGTCTGCTCTGCGGCTCAAAATCTGGGTCAATCGGGGGCACCGATGACTCCTCCATGGCGGTCCGCTGTAATTCCACGCAACCAGAAAGATGGCAAGCGCTTAAAACATCGGCTTTTAAAATTTAAACTTAACTTTGAGGGTGGTGCGTTAAAAAAAACACAACGTCCTGACCCAAAATGAAAACAATATGCTTCACCCACTGAGGAGCCTACAAAAGAGACGTAATAATCTGGACACACCAACAGCCTCGGTTAATCCTCAGATTGGAGATTAGGGAACCCAAATAATCTCCTTAATAGTAACTATCATAAACCTTCAGATTTATATAGATTGAAGGAGGGCTGGGACGTGCGTCCCTTTGTTTGAATGAAATAAAAACAAAAGTGGCCGAGTGGCACTGAGCACCCAAACATCTGGATCGACAGAGGTTTTAGCTCACCTGAAAGTTAATAATCAAGTCATGAAGGTTTATGGATATAAAATATTGCCATTCCTCGTTATTAAATAGTCAATGTAAGTATCTGTGAAAAGGATGAATGTTAAAAATTATACTTTTAGCAGTTTTTTTCAAACTAGGCGATTATTTAGCGGGGATAATAAAATGTAGGATTTGTTTCGTACCAAGTTATTCAAATTCCCAGATTTTAACCCAGGATTTATTACTGTAAATCTATAAAGGTCACAAGTAGGGATTAGCTGGCTACTGTTACAAAGGATGTTCCCAGGAGAGCCTCTGTCTGTCTCCACTTGTAAACAAAGTGATGTCTATGCTTTCTACAAGCCAAAATACCTCGACACAAACTTTTTTTTAAATCCTAAAACGACCAGGGTGTTGTCAGAAATTAGTAAGACTGAATCAAAGTCCCGTTAAACACGTGTGACTGTTCGATAAACAGTTTGGTTCAACTGCCATAAAGTGTAAAAAATATAATAAAACAGCGCTGGTGCGTCTGTGGCCTGTGTGTTAGAGCCGCTGCAACTAAACACCTAAACAAACGTCGAGTGAAGACAGACAGAAATGGGGAGCAGGTTTAGCTAATGTTTCAGTTAATAAAAAGTGTGAGGATCAGAGAAATGTCCGTAAGAAAAGTCCGTGCTTCAGGTCTGCACGATCCGCCACATTGCGGCCAGGCGCATGTCACCATCTGCCATGTTTCTCCACACTCCTGCCGCCGCACACGATGCTCCGAGGAGCGGTTATACAACCTCCTCGACCCCGCACGGCCCGCAGCTCGGCCGATTCTCGCTCAGCGGTGTCGGTAAACGGAGTAGAAAGGGGACTCCCCGGTGCTGGGTGAAGTTGGGTCGCCTCGGCGGTCTGTCGGCTCCCACTCGCCGCACTTAGAAAAGAGCACGGTAGCCTCCGTAACGTTAGCTGGTTAAGCTCCTGCTACTCCAGAGTTTACAATCCGTCAAGAAGTCCGCGAAAAGCTCCGGGTAACTACTCCCAACTAACCGTTTTGAATCAGCGACGACTTTTGTAAAAGTTCCTGTCGTTGTGTCGGTCCTAATTTTCACTCGTTCAGGATCTTTTGACTTGTTTTGTTTTGTTTTGACTCGAGGCGAAGACTCCCTTCTGACGTCTGTTTACCACGGTCAGGCAACCACTTCTGCGCATGCGCCAGGCGGATTTCTGGGAAACCGAGTAATTAGTGGGACAACGCACATGCGCAAACAGTAGCTCACAGCACAGAGGCAACATGTAGGTTACCTGTAATGGAACATTATGTAATAGTTTCTCAGAGTGTGCTAAGTCTCAGGTACACCCAGGGCATGTAAGGTATTACCGGTCACTGGGAAAGAAGAACCAGAAGTACCTTCGTACTGTATCTATATACACTACCGTTAAAAAACCTCACTTTGAATATGCCTTATTTTAAAAGAAAAACAGATTTTTTAAAAATCAAACTGAAATAAATACACTTTAGACATTGATATCGTTGTACAAAACTATGAGGCTGGAAACAGCTGTTTTTTCAATGGAAGATGTACAAAAGTGTTTCATTATGAGCAAATATTTATACTAGGTTGCAATGGCATGTTATGTTCACTCATGAAAGTTTATATAAATAAACTTCATATTTATATTTATTTATATTTTTAAAAAGTTAATTAATCATTAGAAAACCTTTCCAACGACCACTGGAACCCTTTTGGTTTACTTACTTCTAGACTTTCCACATTCTCTTTCAGGTCCTGCAGCTTCTTCTGGAGGGATAGAACACTTTTCTGTGAAGGCAGCAGCATATGATTCACATAATTTTCATTCTCATCAAAACGATTCAGACCCTTCAAGCCCTGTGGATGGGGGCATATTCATCCTGGACGAGACCACTCCTATTAGGATATAAATTATTTATCATAGCATTAAAGTGATGATCACTCAGAAAAACTTTGTTTTGCCACCTGACTCCCATATTCTAGCGGTCCAGAATTCAGACCTGTACCATTTCCTCTGTGCATGCCACACACTCACCCACTTGTAGAGAAAATGTGAAGTGTGACTCATCTGAGCATGTCACTTTTTTCTAGAGAATAAGGTAATATGGCCTTATTCTTATCCACCACCTCTACTGTATGGGTTGATGAACACATTAAAGCACCTCAGGCAAAAACCCTATAGACACACAAATCATATTGTGCTCTGACCATGAGCATTTTAATTTACCCAACACCCCAAATTTTGTACCATATACAGACATGGACAAAATTGTTGGTACCCTTCAGTCTATGAAAGAAAAACTCACAATGGTCACAGAAACAACTTTAATCTGACAAAAGTAATAATAAATAAAAATTCTATGAATTTTAACCAGTGAAAGTCAGACATTGTTTTTCAACCATGCTTCAATGGAATTATTTAAAAAAATTAACTCATGGAACAGGCCTGGACAAAAATGATGGTACCCCTAACTTAAAATTTTGTTGCACAACCTTTTGAGGCAATCACTGCAATCAAACGATTCGTGCAAATGTCAATGAGACTTCTACACCTCTCAGCAGGTATTTTTTGCACATTTCTGTCTAGAATTCCTTGATAGTCTTGAGATTTCATTGTACCCTGCACAGATTCAAGACACCCTGTGCCAGATGCAGCAAAGCAGCCCCAGAACATAACAAAGCCTCCTCCATGTTCTACAGTAGGGACAGTGTACTTTTCTTGATATGCTTCATTTTTCCATCTGTGAACATAGAGCTGATGTGCCTTGGCAAAAAGTTCCATTTTTGTCTCATCTGTCCCTCGAACATTCTCCCAGAAGCTTTGTGGCTTGTCAACAGGTACTGTAGTTTGGCATATTCCAGTCTGGCTTTTTTATGATTTGTTTTCAACAATGGTTACCTCCTTGGTCGTCTCCCATGTAGTCCACTTTGGCTCAAACAACGACAGATTGTGTGATCTGTAACTGATGTTCCTTGAGCATGAAGTTCACCTTGGGTCTCTTTAGAAGTCTTTCTGGGTTCTTTTGTTACCATTTGGATTATCTATCTCTTTGGTTTGTTATCAATTTTCCTCCTGTGGCCACGTCCAGGGAGGTTGACTACAGTCCCATGGATCTTAAATTTCTAAATAATATGTGCAACTGTAGTCACAGGAACATCTAGCTGCTTGGAGATGGTCTTATAGCCTTTACCTTTAACATGCTTGTCTATAATTTTCTGACTTTCATTAGGTAACATTCGTAGAATTTTTATTTATTATTACTTTTGTCAGATTAAAGTTATTTCTGTGACCACTGTGAGTTTTTCTTTAATAGACCGAAGGGTACCAACAATTTTGTCCACGTCTGTATGCTGCACATACAGTATATAAAAATGAAGACAATAAATACATAGTGTAATTTTATGCATTAAATGCAGGGAGACACCAAAATAACCAAAATAATCCTGAAACATACACGTGTTTAAGTATAAAAATTGCAATGAATTGCAAATTATGTACAAGAAAATAAAATATTTATTAATAAGAAGCTAAACCTATTAACAAATATTGAATGTAAATAAATACTTAATATATTAAACATTTGTTTAGCATAAAGTGCTGAATAGAAAGATGTTTTTAAATCCTTCCTGCTCATTACCTGAGTCATGACTAAGGAGAGAAGATGTTTCCTGTGTTAAAATGCTGCGGTGGCTCCAGGTGTCTGAAAACCAGGTGCAGACCCAATTTTGACTCACCAGTTTGCTCATAATGTGGGATCAACCTCAGGAACTGAAGAACATGTGCTGTCTGCAGGTATCTAGAATAGTGCTGTGCTTTGTTATTGCAGCATTCCCTATGTTAACTGTTTCTGTGATTAGTTTTGCATCCATGGTCAGCTGGATCAGTGCATGTGTACTGATGCTTTATGTGAGCTGAGGTTATCTGGGCCTTCTTCACTGGCTGGTTCTTTAATTACTTTAGGCTTTAGGCTCAGGTCTACTGAAGAGGATTAGGGCCACCATGAAAATATTTTTTGAGTTGTGACTTTTTTCTCAGAATTCTGACTTTAATCTCAGAATTCTGACTTTTTTCTCAGAATTCAGTTGTTTTTTTTTTCTATCTCAGAATTCTGACTTTAATCTCAGAATTCTGACTTTTTTCTCAGAATTCTGAGAT
>JAUYWH010000002.1:13370866-13399851 GCA_034779795.1 Ctenopoma multispine
GGCTTCCCTGCTTAGGCTGCTGCCCCCGCGACCCGACTTCGGATAAGCGGTTGATAATGGATGGATGGATGGATGGAGTCAGTATTTGGGCATTGTAAAACCACAAGTATGTGGTGGGAGTTTCGCAAGACGTGGTAGATCTGCAGATAACAGAAACACCTGCTATTATTATTCCACATAAGTAAAATGACATCAGTTATGTTAAGCATGTTTGTGATTGTTTTTAGCCTTTATACAAAGTATGGTTTTCATAGTTGACATAGTAGACTTTGCTGTTTGCGTGTCACATAATGAGTAATTCACTTTAAACTGAATTAAATTTAAAAGCAGTATACTAGTTTATATGTTAGGTTAGATTAGATGTAACTGTATTGTCACAGTGAATGAGTGGATAGATATTGCTGCCAGAAATTTGTCTGTTCATAGTTAAAGGCTGTGCAGGTCACATGGTGGTTAGAGTCACAGATAGTGCAGTCATTTATTATATCGTGGTAGTTTACAGTTCCCTTCCACAGTTACCTCCTGAGCCTGCTGGTGCAGGAGTGGAGGCTCCTGTACATGTCTCAGTTTGGAGCTGATCTTAAGTCAATGAACATTATTGGGATATGTGCGTTGTGGTTGTCAGTCAGTTAATGCACAGTATATATGGCCTGGTCTGTTGACCTGTTGACCAAAGTTGGATGGTTCTCCTGTGTGGTCTGAAGTTTAATATGCACATGTATGCCTTGCCACATACGCCTGGGTTGGAAGACGATGTGGTTTTCAGTTCTGTCTAAGCTGTTTGCTTTCCTGTCTCAAAATCTAAACACTGTGTGCTTTGCCTTGAACATGAGGCAGACATCTCTGTTCATGTAGGGATTCAGTTGGGAAACGATTTTATTTGTTGTCCTCAGTCTGTGTATCTATTGATATAGTCTATAGGAGAGAGTTGGTGAAGTTGATGTTTGTGTGGTAATCTGTGATGTTTATGTGTAGCATACTGTGTGCAAGAAGGTTGACCTACTCTATGTGCCTTAAGTGCATAATCTTTGGTGTGAGCATAAAGCTTAAATGTCAACTGCTAGTGAATGATTTGTTTTGTCATCAGACACAGTATCTGGTTTTATATAAGGTGATACAGTTTATAGCTTTATGTGGAAAATGCCATGCTTATAATGCCATGGCATTATATGATTTAATAATGTTAAATGTTTATGTATAAGGGTAATAAAAGGGAACCGTGTTGTTTGCTGTTGTATTTTATTACAATACATGAAGTCTGAATGTTACTTGTACTAACTAGTAATCTGACAGATAAGAAGTGGAGTAAAACTTTTTTCTTTTAAATGCAGTAAGTATGAAGAAGTACAACGTTTATATATTCATAAAAAGTATCTTACTAATATTTAAATGTATGCTACTCAGTTACTTTGCACCACTGCGCTTGCAGGCGTATAAACTGTCTAAATACATAATCACGTTTCACCCTGAATTCAATCTTTCAAGGAGTGTAAACGTTTTTGTGACTTTTAAATGTCGCTGCATCGGGACTACAACTCCCAGAAACGTTTGCGTTTACAACCAGCTGACATCCGGCGTCTTCCCGTCCATTAGCCACCGATACCCTCAGTCTACGATATCTATCTACACTCGATATTTTCCCTCTGAAAAGCGCTCCCCGCTGATTCGTCAACCCAACTGAATGCAAAATTTGACCATAATCGTCAGATGCAGGTGAGATTGACCAAACAAAACGCACCGTTTTGCATTTAGCTAGCCCCCAGATAACCAGCGATAGCAGGGTTGGCACAAGCTAACACAGCAGCTAATGCCAACGTTAGCATATCCTTCTCTGTTTACAGGACTCAGTGTCGACATTTGTCAGGACGAAATTCGGCGTGTGATACATTTTGTAGGTATTTTACACCATCGTATGTCTCATTACCACAAGGCAGCTAGTTCAAATTAAAGGCTGAATCTAGCTAATAATAGAAACATGCTATCTTAAAGTTAGCTGTTAACCTGATAAGATTTAGCTAAGCTACTAAGCTCGTTGCTGCCGTAGCATAACAAGCTAAGTTTGTTATTTTAATTAGCTAAACCGCACTGAAGCCTGTTTGCACATTACTTATACGATTTTAGGCAATAAAAGGCTTGACGTTTGGTTGGTAATGTTACGCTAACATGCTAGCTCGCTGGATAATGGATTAACGCTATGTGCGGTGCAGCTTTGGTGCCAGGATGTGGGAAGCAGTCTCACAGTGTTGGTGTTGTTTGTTTCAGGGCTCTGGCCCCGTCTCCAGCAGCTGAAGCACGCCAGTCCTGTTCTCTCTGCTCTGTATCCACGGCCTTCCTCCTCACAGAGTCATGACCACCCAGAGGGATCATGATATGGTAAGTAAGGGGCTGCCTCCTTTTTGTAGTTAGTCTTTTAACAATATCAACACAGACCCAGGTTATGTGGGCATGCAGATGCAGCACAGCCTATTGCTGCTGGATGATATGTGGTTGATTTATGTATTCGATCAATAGTGATGACATTACATAAACATTTTCCAAAGTTCAGGGGGGGGGGGGGTGGCCATGGATTAGCTAACGTCCACAAATACTTAGCTGGGACAGTGACTGCTGTTACTGTGAACACCATCTGTCTAATCTGAGTTAAAACGTTGTCCTACTTTCCTTTCAAGGTTTAGACTCCAATTGATTGTACCCTCTTACTAAGTGACCCTCCACCACATGAATAGACAGCTCTAATTTAGAAACAGATAAAAGGTGATAATATAAATTATACAGTTAAGATTTTATATTAATTTCGATACCTGACTGTTGACTTTAATATTCCACATAGGAAACCTTTCAGATGTTTATATTTATGTAGCTGTTTCCAGCAGATCTGTGTGTTTTGCTTGTTAAAACATTAACACACTTAATTGCGATAGGTGAAGGACACACTCACAGTTGTTTCAGTGGTAATGTGAGTAACTGCAGTTCAAAATCAGTTTTTTGAGTTAGTGAAGTGAGAGAAAATTAAGTTAGTTAATGCTAGTTAAATTTATTCCTAGCAAAAATGCATAATGGCTCCGGGCTCTCAAATGGTTAGATTTTATTTATTTTTTATTTTAAATTGTGAAAATAATTTGTAATTTCCCAGTGTGTAGATTGTTAATTTCTGTTAGCTGATAATGAAAAGTATTTTTAGCCATTTAAACAGTAACACCTTTGTGTTACACATACTTCCAGCCAGAACTATTTTTTAATTAAATGTGGGCAAAAATGTCACATTTCCTTTTATCTAGGAGATGTGTATCATGTAAAAACCCACAGTAAGGCAGCAGGGGTATTTGATTCTATTCTTGACAACTAGCCTGAGGCATTAGCTTGTAGTTGGTTATGTTTTAAAAAAAAACTTGACTAAAAATCAACAATGCATAAGCTGTTGGTAGGTCTGTTAACCCTTAAAAAGGATTACATTTTCTTCTTTGGATTGGAGAAGCTTGTGGACATTTGTGATGCAGGAGGTTACCATGGGTAACCAGGCAGATTTGAGTTTGTTTTTATTTTGTTGGGATGAAAGAGATAGGGGACAAAGCCTGTAAATGATGACACGGGTATGTAACCCCACATGGAGGTTATTCAGTTCAGATGGGGGAGGGAAGGGTAGAGGACCACCAAGGGAGGATTGTATATGTAAACAGATCAGAGAGTGGGGTTGTCCCTCCCTTACGTCACACCTCACAATTAAGTCTCTTTGTTCTGTTCTCGGATTTATTATATGTTCAACATACACAAAGACAAATCCAACAGTAACACAAAATATACAGTGTCTGATATAGATGTGCAATTAAACATTTGCAAAACCAGGAAAAAAAAATACAATATTAAACAAAACAACCAAAAACACACAAATCAGTTCTCACTCTTAGAGTAGAAATGTTTAAGTAGTAGTAGTTTAAGTCTTTTATTTATTTTATTTTTGGAGCAGCAACATGATTGATTAGAGATGGTGCATACAAGTAAGTGGACAAATGGTTTGCAAAAATGTAGACAGGTTAAAGACCTAAATTCTTTGTAATCTTGTGTTGAGACATTTTTGAATGATAGTTTTTAATGTATTTTTTTAAATTGTCAACATTTCTGGAACTTTGTACATGATGATAAGTGATTAAAAAAACATTTAATCAGGAAAAACTCTAAACTGCTAACATAAATCATAACATACGTCTTTCTATTAACATACACTAAAAGTCGTGATGTTTATCACCCTGTGTGTTTCACCATTTTTAGACATTTTTCAATGTCAACTGGGATTAAAGGGTTCTCTTTTGAAATACATTTGTGGTTTAGAGTCAGTGTTATGTAGACTTTTACAGGCCCCTTTTGCCTCTTTCAGTCTCACATTGTAGTATGGACGTGTTTCAGATAAAAGGAGTCATCACTCCCACAATCTCGGCTGCTTAGCTTGTCTGTCTTTTGTCGTCATGTACTGGTATTCTTGGAAAGAAAAGCAGATTGACGTTTACATGGAAACAAAATTGACATTCATGAGGAGAGATCTACCTGGAAATACGGGTTCTCTGGTTCCCTACCTTGATAAGTAACCAAGATTCTCATTTACGTGACAGTTCATTACATGACAAATCTTACATTATCTTCAAGTTGTCTTTAGGTGAATCTTAACATTGACTTTAACTTGTTTGTACTGAGGTCACGTGATGAGTTTTAAAAATTCCACTGTTTGCTCTTTGTTGTCTTGTTTTAAAGCTTGGGATCAGCGTCCTAAAACTCTGGGACTTAATCACTTGTGCACCAAGTATGGATTTGAAGAACCCCCAAAAAGCCTCAAAGTCAGTGCTTCATTTCCACACGATAAGGTTAAAGAAATTATCATCAGCTGTTACTCAAGAATGGATGCTAATTCTCCTTTTTTCTCATTTTCCAATTAAGTACAAAACCAAAGTTATTACACAGGAAATTTCAGGTACATAAAACTAGAAAACAAATGAACAAACCACACCCAATTCCTGAGTATGAAGCAATAACAGTTCTTTTTGTTCTCATTTTCCACCTTTATTTATTCAGAGTAATTTCACAGAGTTACACACAATAAAAACTGGAATCTGCCCAGTGACATCTAGTCTGATCTGTGCTCCACAGAGCAGTTGTGGTTAAGGATCTTGCTCAAAGGCACCACAGTGGTGTTGAAGGAGGAGCAAAGGCTGAAAATTTGTATACATCACTTAACTGTTATCTAATTTACCTGAGTTACATTCAGTTAACTCACATTACAACAATCTACTCCACATTTACACAAAATAATTAAATGTATATACTAATTTAATTTCACAGCATACCTTTTAATTTAGCTAGAATGTGCATTAGACAATTTGATTAATTGCATGCTTGCATTTTTTTTTAGTCTATAATGTTTCTTTCATGCTTAATAAGATATTTGTGAGCCTTACATAAAGGAGTTGTATGTCCTGTTCCGCATGGACCTCTTTAGTGTTTATTCTTTTTTCAAACAGATGGGTATTATGTAGTTGTCCAGAGGATAACATTTGGGGGAAGCCTCACCGCCCTACACATGCACAGTCCCCCTTGGGCTATGCACTGCCCATGTAAATTTAATAACATGGCCCAGAGCTGTCTGGGACACCTGGGGTTATCGCATTATACCGACAGCCAAGAGAGGAGCTCGCAACACGCGGGAACTAAAGGGCCAGTGTTCTCCCCCTCAGCCCCACCCTTATCTGTTGTTGTCTCTAGCAACAGGGGCTCACTTCAGTGTAAGCCCTCCACGAATTAAGTTGTGCAGTCAACGGCTGGATACCTGGGGTGGATAAATCTAATTAGACAGGAATGCTTGTTTCTTCGCAGCCTTCTGAAGGTCATCTCATGTCTGAAGAGGTTAGAGGAAGTGAAGGGATTCCTCAGCCACTAATTATGGAGGATTTTATGGGAAGTTTGGTGTCATGTGTTGCTGTCACGACGTTGCTGTGGACTGAAAGGAACCTGGTTTTGTTTGTTGTTTTAGGTGCACCTCCGCCTTATCCTGGTCAGTGGAAAAACGCAAGACTTCACTTTCTCCCCAAATGACTCGGCCACAGACATCGCCAAGCACGTATTTGACAACTGGCCTGCAGGTAATTTATTTTGTTTCTGTTTGCTTACGTAGATTTCTGTAATTTTGGTTTATTAATTATCAGATACTCAGCTGGTTTGTTTTAATTGTTAAATTTTCTATATTGTTAAACAAAGCTACTTAATACCTGTAGTAAAAACTGTTTACAGGCTATTTACCAAAAATAAAAAAATAAAAAACATAGTATGCTGTGAAATAGTGATTAGTATCAATGTTTATATTGATAAATGGTTCAAATGTTGTTTGTTTTATCTCTGTCTTAAATATATATTTAATACATTGTACTGGACTACATATTGTGGTGTTGGTCATACTGTTATACCTTAAGAGTATAAGCGTATAGTTTATGATTTATTGTAATGTGATTGTGTTTAAGTGATGCACTTTCTCTGCTCTCTGACAGGATGGGAGGAGGAGAGGGTGAGCAGTCCCAGTATACTGCGCCTCATCTTCCAGGGACGCTTCCTTCATGGCAACGTTACCCTGGGAGGTAAGATCGTGTCTAAATAAATACACCATCACAAAAAAATTCTGTCTACAGTGAAACGCCAACACTCCTTTCGATTGACAAAAGGTGTCTCTCACTGGTTGTTTTCTGGAGCTGTCAGGTGACCTAAAAATGGAATTCATCTAGTCATTGAGGCTGTGAGATGTGGCTGAAAAACTTACATCCTGAGGATTATTTGTCTGTGATACAGTGAGAGATGTTGATGATACTTGATCTCATTTGGCTCTCACTATAAATTACACTCTACTTAAAGAGGAGAGCTGTGGTATTTTCTGCTGGTGACTGTGTGTCAGGTGAACTCATTTTTCTGTTGTTTTTCATGTTTCAAAGCAGTAGATTTGATTATTTAAATTTCGTTAAGTTTTTGACCTCATGGATTTTCCGTCCTGTACCTGAGTTTCAACTTTGTCGGCCACCGACTGTACGGTTTGGTTCCGTATGGACTGTGAGACGGTTATCTAGCGAAATAAGGTGAAATAAACGTTGGATTACAACGTTTATTGTACTTTTAATCACACACGCTTCCTTGGACATGTGTGTTGTTGTTTCTGTCTCAGTTTCAGTGCCATTACGCCCCTAATTATTGCATTTCCATTTTAAATACATAAATATAAACTAACATGTCCTAAATAAACTGGGTGAATATTAAAAACAAAACAAATGACATAGTATATTCCGTCTGAACCACATACCACAAATACTGAAATGTGTATTTCTGTGTTGAAGCTCTAAAGCTGCCACCGGGCCGAACGACTGTCATGCACCTGGTCGCCAGAGAGACTCTTCCAGAGCCCAACTCTCATGGTGAGCATCTTTCCTTTGGCTCCTTCGTTTAGTAGAACTAAGTTTTATCTACTGTGTTCACCTGGGTACAGGGTGATCTTTACTAAAAGATGACATTCACTTTTACAAACATTTTGAGAAGAGTTTGAGGGCAAGAAGCAGTTTTACACTTAAATGTTTTTCTGAGGTATCATTAATTTGACGAGATGAGTTTTTATCACTGAAGATTCAAAGATGTACTCTATAAGTGAAATATTAAATGATATTATAAGTAAAGTCAGTCACCTATTTCACCCTGGGGTCATAATAATTTTCTCTGGCAGCTTCTTTCAGTCTTAAGCTTTTTGAACTCATCATCTGTCACTGCTGTTTTTCTTGACTTATTTTCTCTCTGGTTCATTTCTGCAGTAAAGACGTCAAGAGACGCCACAAACTGGTTTTTGATTGACAATAATTTATTTCCTCTGTGTAAGCAAAACACGTTACACCAGCTCTTAGAAACTTATGCAGGTTGAACTGGACTGAACAAACCCTCTTATTGCTGACTAATCCTGAAAATTCACTGTTGACGTGTAAACACTGACGAGCCTAGCAACAATAAGACTGCAAACGACCCATAATACAACATAGGTGGTTTACACTAGGTCCATTCATGTGATTGTCTCGTCCTTAAGTATACGATTTTCTTCACATTACATACTGAATTGTTCCAAAGAGTGCCTTGGACTTTAGATCTGGGCCATTTACATATATACATTCTGATCAACAAATGATCTATTCAAATGCAAGAATTTATTTGCTTTTTTTTTAAACATTTGACCTGTATGCACATATTGCCTCATGCATATGTGCTGACATTTGACAGACCTGTAAAAATAAACGAGTTGAACTTCCTTTGACGTGGCGATAAAGGAGAGTTCATTAAAACAGCAGTAAACAAGATAATGACTTTGTCAAAGAACAAAAATTGAATCAGAACATTGATAATTTTACATCATCAATTATCATTGATAATTATAAACGGTATACAGAATAAAATAATTGCATGATGGCATTTATTTAATTTAAGGCAAACAGAACAATTGATATTGATTTGTTGGGTCAAAAACATTTTGATTCTGTCATGACCAGGTCCACTTTTAATGGTCTGTATTCTTTGACCTTTAACATCTGTCATGCCTTTCCTCCTACTGCAGCCAATGCCAACCTGGTTATTTTTGTCTCACCTGATGTCTTTGTTGTCCTGTCTTTGTAGGTCAAAGGAACAGAGAAAAAACCACAGAAAGCAACTGCTGCCTACTCTTGTAAAGCAGAAAAAACCCCACACCTACTTAACAAACACACATACTACACACATGTAAACATGCATACACTCTGTTCTCTCCTGCTCGCCATCCTGTCAGCTGTGGATTTGAAATGATTCAGGAAGTCTGGTTGGGGCTGTTACCAGCTTTGGTTGAACTCTTGTCCAATCTGAGGCTTTTATTGTGCCAATATATTCACCTTTTGCCCCCAAATCTTTACGCTGTCGGCAGAATTTGCTGTTGTTAGTCTTTTTGTTTCATGGTCATGACATTAAACATCACCCTTGCTCCTTTGTGGACATGTTCTCTGCTGGACAGTTTTACAGAGTTGTCAAACATACCAGGAACTCATCGTTCTTCATGAACATGGAAGAGCTATAAAGGGTGTGTGGACCCTTCCCTACTAGCCACATGGATGTTTTCCCTGGTGTTACTGAATGGTGTTAACCTTCTCATTGCACTTAACCAGTTTGTTAATTCAGAAGTTTATTGTGTCAACCTATCTTCGCTCATGGCTTTTTTATTCACCAGAGGAGTAGACCTTCATTCCCCATATGTAGAAAACATGTCGTGGTCCTCATGGACTGTTCCTGCCTCCTATCAGCTGAACCGTTCAGTTTGTTTCGGCATCGGTGGTGTTTCTGCCATTAGCTGCATCCTCTTTGTTCGTGGATAACGGACCAGTGGAGACTTTAACTAGGAGAAGCTACGCAAACACCTGAGGCAGTTACAGGTGTAGAAAAAGCTCCCAGCAAGGCTGGAAAGGAGAAGTTTCGTGGATTTGTGTGCCCCCAGGTGTGGTGTTAACACCTTTGGTGGTGATTTTATTGACTATACTGTTGCTGCTCCTTCGTAATGGGAGCCAACACAGCGGGCCAGTTAAATGCAGACAGAAGAAGCAGTGGAACATGGTGGGGAGGCGTGTTGTTGGTGACATCCTCTTCCATCGCACACTGGAGACGAGGCAAGGGGAGAGTTTCCCCCACCCAGAAGAGTAATGTTAAAAAAGAAAACGGTGATGGTTTTCATTTGGATGCTGTCTTCTTGTTTGCCTTTTACCGTGAAATTCAGTAATATCATTAATATTAAAATTTAAATATCAATTTTTATCTTGTGTATATATATTTGTTGAATTTTAGTGTGGCTGAGTTCGTGTGTGAGTGTCTGAGGGTGTGTGATGCACGTGGCATACTGTATGATGACTAGTGAGGGCATATGATGTAAAAAAATAAATAAATGTAAATGATGCACTGGGAGTGTTGATGGGCTGCGGTTTCAGTCGTAAACCTTTTAATTCCTTCCATTGAGTGTCCTTTGGTTTGTGTTTTTGTCGATCAATGTCACTTGTATGAAGTTTAGCTCAGTACGAGTAAATTTAAAAACTAAAATGCAATGTGGTCTACATAAAAGCTTGTATTATAAATTAATAAATCTTTAAATAAGGCATATTTTTTGGACTCTTACTATTTCTCCTCTGGGGTGGGTTTGCAACTAATGATTTTCTTGTTTTTTTTTAAGTATCACAATACTGAGTCAATTTGTTTTTTTTACGTACTATCCTAAAAAGAAAAAAAAAAAATATATATATATATAAGATTTGTTGAACACACACATAGTACAGGCCAAACGTTTGGACACACTCAATTCATTCAATGTTGTTTGTTTTCATGACCATTTACATTGGTAGATTCTCACTGAAGGCATCAAAACTATGAATAAACACATGTGGAGTTATGTACTTAACAAAAAAAGGTGAAATAACTGAAAACATCTTTAATATTCTAGTTTCTTCAAAATAGCCACCCTTTGCTCTGATTACTGCTTTGCACACTCTTGTCATTCTCTCGATGAGCTCCAAGAGGTAGTCACCTGAAATGGTTTTCCAACAGTCTTGAGGGAGTTCCCAGAGGTGTTTAGCACTTGTTGGCCCCTTTGCCTTCACTCTGCGCTCCAGCTCACCCCAAAACACATTGAATGAGAAGGTGTGTCCAGACTTTTAGTTCTGTGACATTAGTTCTAACCCCTAAAATATTTCTGCCTGGAGGTACCATCTGAAGGTCCAGGAACTATTGGGACTCGTCCTGTGGTGCTGAGTGTCATCCAATACAACCTCACACATTCTCTTAATTTTTCCGGCTGGTTCCTTTATGGGTCGCCACAGAGGATGATCCATTTCTATTTTATGTAGCCCAGTTTCCACCAGTATCTCAAAACTGCGAGAAAGCAACATATCTGCAGATTCAGTACTATTTGTTGTTTCGTGGGTCGTTTGTGTTCTTTTTTTAACTAGTGTGAATTCTGTTTAAGTTTTTAGGTGTCAACGGTTACAATCTAAAGATCTTAAAGATCTTTATTGCACATGTACAGTGTAAAGTGGCTTATTTATCGAAAGAAAGACTCAACAAGAAAAAAAACTGTTCTCTGTTCGACCGCAGGCCTAGAAAACTAACTATAATACTATATATAACTATAATAAAGTATATTTACTATACAACATATACGGGCACTAAACCAATATCACAAATGAACATGTATTTACAGCGGTGTGGTATAAACATACAGTGGTACAGTGTGAAAGTTTTCTGTCGCCCATTGTAGAAAAATATTTTAGAAAGTAGAGTGTGAATATACTGTATTTACTATTATTTACTGAACTTTGTACTTTCCATGTTACTTTCCTCCCCTACCACTACATTTACCTGACGGCTTTAGTTGCTTCGTAAATTATGATTTTCACAAAATATGAAATATGTTGGTTCTATGTTGGTTCTGTAATGTAAAGATTTGTGTCACAGCCACCTTAGGATTTGTATGTAATGTTTGCATTATTTTTTTATTTGTTTGTGATGTATTTTTTTGGTCATTTTGTGTCTTTAAATTGGGCTTTTTGTCCTCATAGAGAGATTGTCGTGTTTGTTAATCCATTCATAGGTGCAAACTGAGCATGCGCAGTTTATTTGTTAATCTCTAGGTGGCAGTGTTCCTCTGTTAGCCTGATGAGTGAAGGCTATGAACTGATGGAGTGTTTGACAAATACACGTCGATGGATGTGTATATTGTGTGTAAGTGTTTGTTTTGGCTGCGCCTAATACACTGATTGAAGCTGATGTAGCAGCATAAATACAGTAAATAATTGATGAACTTCTGTTTCAAACTGTTCCATCATGTCTGCAATATTAACCTACAGAAACATATAGCTGAAAGCAAGCTCAATATGTTTATACACTCCCAGCACGGCTGAGGTCAGATTCAAATTTGTCACTCTGTTGTTATAACTTGATCATACTTTGTGTTGAGCTGATTGTCAGCAGCTTTCTTCCCATCTGCTCTTATTGTGTAGCTGCGAGAAGTCCAGGTTTCCAGTTGACACTGGCAGTGTAGCTCAGGGAAAGTACAGCCAACCCAGAACTTTCTCATCATACTCTGCTATTGTGTTGAAACTTGTTATCATTATGTCTCTTCACATTTTCCACTGGCTCTTATCTGAACTACTTTTTGCTGACAGATCCTGATGCACAGAACTCTTAAGTGTCCAGCTGACCGACCACAGAGGTGATCAGCAGTGTTTAAATGAGAGTCCAGGGAGGTAATCTGTTGAAGTCTCTGCTAATAAAACCCACCACATACTGAACTACTGCTGCTGCTGCTGCAGGATGAATTGCTGTCTGCGGTCAACATGACTCAAAGCGCACGTGCAGCCAGTTCCTTGGGTGTGCTGCAGTGGGCTGTGGTCCAGCCAGTATATACTGCTGGTCTGTCTGTCCCAGGAGGGCGGTCTGCACTTGGAGCTGCCTGGCCTCACTTTGTCCTGATATTTATGGCTTTACTCCCGCTTTGCCAGCTGTACGAATGTGTGAATATCCTACAAGTACTGTTACTGAAGTTAAACTGTTCTCAAGTACACATCTTGTGTTGAAAACTGATATTTATAGTACGAAAGTAGCTCAGACCAAGACTATTTTCGGCAAGATGTACTTTACTCAATTATATTCCATGTAATTACAGTGCTTTTTAATAGTGTATATAACTTAAATATATAGTTATGTGTCGATATGAAAACATCTTAATTAAATATAAAAAAAAACAGACATTAAGCATGTTTTAGCTTATTTACTTCTATCACACTCATGTGACATCAGAACCAGCTACAGCTGTGATAATTAGTTAATTAACAAACGGTTCTAAGTACATCTACTTCAAACTGTTTTTTTCTAAACATAAACATTGCTGGAGTTATATTTTAAAGATTTAAAGTATATCATGTATAATATAATGTGTACAACAAATGACATCTTCATGCAAACATCTTCCTTTAACACAAACCTGATGGTTAGTAGAGTCAAACAACCGGGACAAGTTTTACAACTGCAAGTTTACTTTAACGCTGTACATAGATAAATGGAAACCACTTAATAGATACTAAGGTAGAAAAAATGCTATGAAAACACATACAAGTACTGAACAAATAATTGTAGTAGCGTAAAGAGTTAAACCCCTGATATAACCAACATTTGGTATCAGCTTTTCTGTTTAAATGCATACAGTGGGTGGAGGAGACTGATGGGTGAATGCCTGAATCAGCAGGGTGTTGTAATAAATGTGTTATTTTCTGTTATGGTATTTACTTCTAAATCCCCTTTTCCTCTCACTGCTTCTGACCATTTTTTATCGGACAGCTCCTCTTATATTAAAACCAGCTGTGAACACACAAAAAAAGCAGCACATACAATCGACTCAAGGCTACCACTGCCTCCTTTTAACGCCCTGTACTCCATTTTATAAATTTTTTGTAATTTTTTTTTACCTTTGTCTAGCATTTTTCTTTACTTTTTCTTTACTTGCGTGTCAGTTTTAAAACACACAAAATACAGTGGAGAAAATGCAAGAAATTCAACTATAATAGTCTGTTTACATGTTAAAGTGATTTTATAACACAGTTGTAAACATTTCTCTTATACAATGCATCTGGTTTTGTCATCTTCTCCCTAAACGATGTACAAATAAAGTTAGTAGCAGCAGCGTTGAACAATTTTATATTATATATTATATTTATATATATATATATATATATATATATTTTTTTTTTGCATGTGAGACGTGAGTGTGGATGTGCAGTCAAGTCTTCACATATGTGTACGTCCACATCATTATGTGTTCGTTTCTCTGAGTCTATTTGTCCACACCAGAGGTCCTCCGGTGTGAGAGAGTTCAGCAGGCCAGTGTGAAAACATACACACTCATGCAGGGGTTGAATTAACCCAGTGGGGTGTTAGCAAATGAGCAGCTTTCATGCTGACTCCAGAAGCTGCTGCTGCTGCCTCCCTTCTTCCGCAGACCTCCTTTCTTCTGCTAATTGGTAAAACGACACTGGTTTATTTGGCTCTGTGTTTCCACATGAAGAGATCATAACCAGGAGGACCGGGGATGTGGACTCACCCAGGTGTGTGTGTAGAGAGGAGGCTTTAGTGTTTCCATAACTAAGGGCGGTTTCGGTTAATCTCTTATTTGGCAGTTTATTTTACCAGATGGTCCCCAGTCCTGTGTGATGTGCCGCTGTGAATGAGCCCTGGCTTTGTGCACAGGAGAGAGGGAGAGATGGAAAGAAACCATCGGAGCTCACAGAAAAGATCCAAACTCAAATATTTTTCAGCATTAACTCCATATTTTAAGATGAAGAAAATTTTTAGGTTTCAAAAGCTTTTCCAAATGAAGTGGAATCTGGTTCACAGATTATCGGCTGGACGTCAGTGTGGAGCAGGGGGGTGGAAAATTCAACGTCTGTGCAACTTGAAATGAACAAACTTTATTCATTTATATTTTTTGTAATAACTCACCGCCAACAAACATCTTTTTTCAGGTGGATCTTGACCTCTGATCTCTTTATATCCTCAGCCTTGTCTGCACATCATCCATTGCATTGCATAATTGCATTATATTTTTACTTTTCTCTTTAATTGTTTAATAGTTTTTTTTTCTAATCTAATATCTAATTTCCTAATTATTCAAACACCATTCTGTATTTAAGTAGCAGTGTGTGAATCCCATTGATCTGTAAACCTTAAAATTTCTTATACAAATACAGTGTTCTTCATAATGTTTGGAGAAAACACCCATCAATTATCTATTTGTCTCTGTAACTCCACAGTTTGAGATTTGTAATAAAACAAAATCACATGTGCCTGAAGTGCACCTTCTCTGTTTTTAAGGGCATTTTCAGGCATTTTCATGCATTTTGTTTTGCCATGTAGAAACTACAGCAGTGTTAATCATTTCAGGAATGTTTGGAACAAACTGATGTTACATAAATTAAAGACGTTCAGCACTGTGTTGGATATACTTAGCATGAAGAGACGACTTGAAGTCTGTGTTTCATAGCTCTAACCAGTTGCGGCGTATCTTCAGCCACACATTAAAATTATATTTCACAAATAGTGGAGTTCAGAGGGAAAATGATGAATGATGGGTGTTTGTCACAAAGATTATGGAGGACGCTGTGAATGAAAGAAACAGTATCAACACATTTAAAAAAAAACAAAAAAAAAAACAAGAAATCAAAAAAACATTTAACAAAATGTTTTCTTACCAGCCAGTGATGCAGTTTGTTCAGACGCACCTCTGTAGGATGGGGTCACGATGGGACTGGGGCCACTTGCCTTTCTCAGACACTGGAGGTGCTGCAGAGCCTGTCTGTGGTCCAGGAGACGTTCTACTCGTACCAACACGCACAAAGTGCTAGTTCTGGGCCGGTGCTGGTGTCAGTTCAGAGTTGGTTCAACTTGTGGGCCTTCTAAGAACTGTTGTGTTCTTCAACATAAGCAGTTTCTGGTTTTAGACAAGCAAAGAGTTGGTGCTGCTCTGGGACCAGTTTTCCTTGCTGAGAGCTGCGTTCTTTGACTGTCGAAACATGAAGAACTGGTTGAAAATAAGGCCCTGGATCTGAACCAGACCCCGAACTGACTTAGTGGAAAAGGGGTAAATATCCTGCTGACTCTGCACAGCAGGGCCGTCGATGGTCGGGGGGGAAGTTGAGCAGAACTTCTCCTGTAGTCAGCCACAATGTACTTTGTTTTTTCTACACTGGGGGAGAGATTGTGATTCCTGTATGTCTTGGCAAGTCTTTCCACCTTCTCTTTGTATGTTGTGTCATTTTTGCTAATGAGACTCATCACTGTTGTGTTATCAGCAAGCTTGCACTTAGTAATTATACTGTGATATACAGGCTGTAATCTGAAAGCAAAACAACAAATAATTATCAAAGCTCAACATGAGTCCAGAAGGTTAAAGGTGACAGGATCAGAGTGGTGAGTAACGATCAACACATCGTGAATTTACTACGTAAGTGTCAATTGACATCACAAATCTTTTTCTTTTTCCTTTTAAAGACACGTTTTCTGTTCTCCTTGGCTCAGGAAACTGTTTAGTTGGAGCAAGTGATCACCTGATGGTGCACTACTGGCTTTTCCCCAAGGTTTTTTTTATTATTTAGTTTTTACTTAAAATGTAAAACACAAACACATAATGGATGAAAACATACTAAATCCATTACACACAGAACTGAGGCCAAATGCAGTGAATCAGCCCAGAGTAATTCAGACTCACTCTGCTTTGTTTATGTACCTGTGGTGTTATAATAACTTGGATCTGATTCGGCTTATTACAATGACCATTACAATCATGTTTTCCTGATTGTCAGAAAACGCTGCAGCTTATGTTGATTAATGTAACTGGAATAATTTATACGTTAATGCATTTAAACTGGATCATTAACCGAGTTCAACACGTGATCAGTTCTTTTTGTTGTTTTTGTTGTTGGTACGCCCCTGATGAAGGTTCAGATTTATGTTCAGGTGTCCTCATTTTCACGCTCCCACACCCGCTCTGATCGCTCTCCAGACATCATTAAAGAGAATACATTTCTTGATCTCCGGATGTAGTTGTTGAATTATTTCACATGTTCACATTGTGTGTGATTATTGCTCAGTGACACCAGATGCTGACCCAGGGCTATGTGCTGTACTGAGTGTCTGAGAAGAATCTAGACACGTTTTCTCCCGTCACGTTTTTTTTCTCTTAAAAACACATCTAGACACATAACGTCTGCCACTTTATATCACTGTAACCTCCAAACAACTGGCATTCATTTTTTAAAATTGTCTCCGAGTGTTTAAATCTGCAAGCCCTCGAGTGTGTGCAGTGGTTTCTGTGGCATCTGCAGAAACTGCTCCTCTTTTCCAATTTGTAAGTGCCCTTTATTGGACTTGTTGCTGTGTGTATGTTGTTCATTAAGACATCAAAATGCTTTACAGTTCATTGCTCTTTTATGCTGCCTGTTGGAGCCAGAGCTGTAATTCCAGTTAGTGAGGGATCAGATGGAGGTCACTGCTGACCTGTGGGGGTTGCAGCGCACCACAAGTCCATCTCTCTAGCCTCTCTGGACTACATTACAGCTTTTATCCTCACTAATGGGATCTCTTGGTGGGGAATCCTAAGGGTGATGGGGATTAAGATACCTGGCCTCACTCCCACACGCTGTTTACTATGTTGGGCACAGCAAAAAGTATGCTGCACACGCCGCAGTGATCTTTACATCTCTGCACCACAAATCTGTGTTTGGTAGCTGCTTAATATGTGTCAGGAATCTGTCCTGTATTCACCTCCTCTATGCACAGTTGCAGCATTTCTATGTGTTTACACCTTGACCCAGTTGAATCTGACACTGTTTGTAAATCAGGTGATGGAGAGCTTGGAGCTGCTCAGGCCGGAGCTGAGCTTTTCTCCCTGCTTGACTTAAATGACATTGTTGGATTTGTTTCGGAGTTTTCCAGCCAAACTAGGAGAATGAGAATGGAGTGTGAAAACCTTAACTTGGAGGATGAATAAAGAGTTGAGGGTGAAATAAGTCCCACGCCTCGTTGTGAAAGGGAAGTTGTGAAGGAGAGGGTTGTTACAAAATAAAGATTTTATAACAGAAAATTGTGTAGGTCTTTTAAGCTTGTCTCTGTACTCACTCCTCTACTTGAAACCATCTCATGCTTGGTTACTGCAGTGCAAAACAGAGTGTCTGTATGAGTCACGACTTAACACTCCATCTGTCCGTCACATGGCGCCTGGGCGACTTTGAAAGAAACAACCCTGCTGCATGAAATCAACTCCACCACCACCACCACCACGTCTTCTCTTCTCTTCTGAGGAAGTTGTTTTGTGTTTCCCTGTGTCCTTTCCATCTTACAGACAACCTAAACAGTCGGATGCAATTAACCATACTCTGACGGATGTGGTTCTTTTGCTTTTCCCCTCATGACAAACGTTGCCTGATGTCTGCTTGATCGCACAGATCCACAGGCTCACACCTCCCAGCAGCAGCAGCGAGGAAAGTTTAGGTGAAGTCCATTGTTATAGAGCTGTCAGGTCTCTGATTTATGAGCAGCAGGTTCACACTGTTTGTAGTGCCTAACATGCTCATTGTTTCCATATTTTTGTTTTATATACAGGAAGAAACAGAGTTGATTTAGATGGAAAACAGACTGTGACCTGCACAGCCTCCTCTACTTTTTTGCACCTGGTGCAAATGTAATCGGAGGACACACACAACCAACAGTGACTTTCATTATCTATTAATGTGCAGATTAACTATTAATCATTTTGTTCCTGTGGAAATACTCATTACATGCCTTGTTTTGTTCAGTTAAACAAAACAGTTAAAAGTATTCAATTTACTATAAAATAAAATGGAAAAAAACAATAAATCTTCTCACTGGACATGGTCACAACCACAAAATGTTTGGTATGTTTGCTTGTAAAATGATTTAGAATGATGTTGATTATCAAAACAGATGACACTGCTCCGTCATTCAAGTAATCGAGTAGCTGTTCCAGCTAAATTTAAAACTTGAAGAGGGTTTATGGTTTCAGAGTTGCTGGTTTGTGTTGCGCATTATATCCTTGGCACTTATTCCTCAAACTGCTCCAGTGAAACTCTTGGGAGCTGTCAAATGTGAAAACAGTGGCTGGAAAATAACAAAATCTAGGTCAAGTTTAAGGTGACAAAGGTTTCCCATTTACACAGAGTTCAAAAGATAAAAATATTAGTAGAGCTAATGACAGCAGGTTAAAACCTTTGCGGTTTTCAGGTGTTTGTTGTGGGTGACTAGAGGGCACCTGGGACTTGGCGGCAGAGTGCAGTTCCTTTGGTTGCACAGTGGAGTTGGTGAACCGGTGCCCTTTAAGCTGACAGTCATTCAACACTCTGCCAAGTCTCAGGCTCGTAACAACACCTTTTGGCTACAAGGCCCCAGCATGAGAGGAAAGACTGACGGTAACGCCAGGACTGTACGCAGCTCAGGAGCTTGTAGCTGGTGGGGAGACTTGACATAAAAGAGAAATATACACAGATTAAATTAAAGTTGATCTGGAGAAGTTTACTGTAAACACACGTTTCAGCATTTCTGTAAAACCAGACTGAGAAGGTTTTTATACTGCCCACAGACGGATCTTCACTGTATGTGTGTGTTTCAGTTTTTTATTTGTTTATTTGTTGTAAATTTAATTTAATGTGCCCTGTACATGCAGCAATAAGCTGCTTGTTCTAGAAGAGGGATCCCTCCTCTTTTGTTCCTTCTGAGGGAGGGAGTTTGGTTAGTTTCTCTTTATCTGATCTAAGGCTCTAAAGACAGAGAGTCTTGTTGTGGAGTTCACAGAGACAGAATTGATTATTTGAATTGACTCGATTCACGTGGAAATGCAATAGCTGAAAACTGCTTTGCAAATACAATTGACCTGACTACACCCTGTGGTGCACTTCTACACCACTGCTGCACCGTGACAGTCTAAACCATTTGATGAGAGCAAGACACGATTTAGTGCCAGTTCATGGTTTCTGTTTGCCCTTGGACGGATGCAGTCACGTTCCACATATGCACACTACAAAACAGGATGATGACCTCCGATGACAAGAGGAAGAGCTCTGTAGTATTTGTCTGAACCACATGAAAAAGTAAAAAAAAAATAAAACCATGTGTGTAACCTCTTAATAAGAACAGTGTTACAGATGGGCAATCAGCAGTACATGTCTACAGGCTTCCCGTTTATGTGTCTAGCAAATGCAATCACAGTGCAGACAGGATTTTATAGTCATTTTATCAACGTAGTCCACCGGCCTTCTTGCACACTTGAACAGATAATGATATGTTGAATGTTTGTTTTCCAGCTTCATGGGACAAATTTCTTCAAACCTCCTTTTGAATGTTGTTAAACTTTGTTGTATGTCAACTCTGGGATACGTCTGGATGAACAATTCACCAATATCATGATATTATTAAGAATGTTTATTGATTAATTATTATTTTGATTATACTATGAGAGGCATTGAGATGAATGAAACATCTAAACAATAAAATCACCAAATAAATCACTTCAATGAACTTTGTTCCACCGTTATGAATCACATTAAACAAAAACTTCTCACTCTAGCAGATATGTATTTACAATTTGCTAGAATCATTAATTCTGTAATTTAATAAAATCTGTAATTCTGTCATTTATTAGTATATTGGTCAGATGAAGGTCCACAATTGATTATATTCAAGGTATAGATATAAGCACATGTATGCTAAGAAAAACAACAAGAGTTCTTTAACAAACATGTGGCCTGTACAGTATCAGCAGTGGTCAAGACCTGCACACGATAGATTCCATTGGTGTAAATTCAGTGAATACATCTGTATAATCTATGTGAATAGATATATACTGCAGACACATCAATAGATAGAAGGATAAAGAGCTAAACCTTGTGTAAATGTATCTGAGAGTACTTACTGTCCAAGTGTCAGTGGGAGCAGGTCTTGGCTGAGTAATGGGGTTACTAATGTGGATCTAGATGGGAGTTGAACGTGAGGACACGCAGCTGCAGCCCAGCCTTGTCTGTACTGAGATCAGACTTTGGCCACCTTGGTTGCCTCTCTCTCTCTCTCTCTCTCTCTCTCTCTCTCTCTCTCTCTCTCTCTCTCTCTCTCTCTCTCTCTCTCTCTCTCTCCATGCTGTACTCCTCATTTTTTCTATCTTTCCATCTTTTCTGATAATTTGGTGGAGAAAAATGGGGCAGGTGTAGAGCACTGAGAGATTTATAAAAATGTTTTTGTATTTTTTTTCTAGGACAGAATGTCTCTTTCTGAGTCTGGATCTGGAAGTTTTTCTCAAAGTTTTTTTTTTGGCTTTGCATGGGGTGTTTTGGATTATATCACTTATTATAAACAGACATGCATTTGCAAAGTTTTTGTGATCATCCCAGATTCACAGGGGCTCACCTCCTCTGGGCCCTTTGTTCATCTGGCTGTGGATTACCTTCAGATACGTTTGCAATTAAACAGTTGTCGCTGGAATGCTTTGTCATAGCCTTGATGTCTTTGTGGAGCTCTTAATCCATGTGCCATCTCCTGTCTGTTGAATTTATAGACCACAGTCCGCCGTGGATTAAATGCAGGTCAAAAACAATAAGCTCCAGCTGAGCACAGAGCAGAAATGTGCCATGCTTCAATCCAATTATAAGCATCATTGCTTCATCAATCTGTTCGCCGCTAAAAGCAGAACCAGTCATGGGGACAAAACTCTGAACCCAAGCTTGTGCATCTCCATCTCCATAGAGAGTATTATTCTCAGAAAAATGAGCTTCCCAGCTTTGAGAGGTCTGTTTTGGACACTTGCTTTGTTTCTGTGTGAAATGCAGTGTTTAAAGGATTAAACTGTTGGTGTGGAGTTGCCCTGAGCACTTGGAACTGTCTGAAGCCCAGTCTGTGGCTTCTCTGTTCAAAGAGAATAGGAACAAGAAATAGGCGGCCTTGTTATTCCCAGGCGAACAGCAATAGGCTCTAGTAAAAAGTACATGGCCAAACCTCCGTGAATTCCAGATAAAGCGAAGAATGCAGCAAGAGCCACGTTTTCTTCCTTGTTGGATTTTTTTCATAGCCATGAAAACCTCACAGTGCACTTCTTTGGCTTGCACAGCCCCTCATTCACAATGCACGGGTCTGGCAGAGTCAGAGCAATAAAATCCCTGTGGTAGCCATAGAGGGAGAGAGGTGAGCAGTGGAAAAATGCTTTTATTTTGCTGAGGGAATGCAGTAATAGGTCAACACATGCATCCATAATTTTGCCTCTGTTAGGAACTTTAATTTGTTTGCTGGAGAGTGATGGGGTGTGTCTGGCTGAAAACGATAACCTTGTTTCTCAGACAAGTTGTTTAGAATATCGTCTAGGAAGTGTCTGCTTAGCGAGCCTGTCAGTGATTATCTGTTTTTTCTTTCTTGGAGAACAGTGTCACTAAATTAATATTGCATGTAACTGCAAGGATTAGCAGCTGCAGACAAGGACTGAATGAGCAGATCTGGCAGCCTGCAGCTTCACAGCTCTGTTCGTCAGAGCTGCGTCTGGCTCGGCTAACTTGGAGGACAGCGAGGATGAAAACAAAATGTGCCTCAAATTTTGGGGTTGATTAAATAAAATGACAATAAAATAAGAAACATACAAACTGAAATCACCGTTATTTTCCAGTCAAGAGCCTCATGTACCTGCAAGTATTAGCCATGGTCCTAACGTGTCCCAAAGTGAAGTTTCATACATCACTGAATTAGAATAAGTTACTCTGCACAAAATATTTTTTACATGGTGGTTACTTGTTAATAAATATTTACATCCATTAATTTCCAGGTTGAAGTGTTGTGTAGATAACTGATCCAACCAACAAAACTAATGTTAGCGTGACAAGCTATCACTCATTTAGGAGTACAGTCAACAGATTGGGTTTGACAAGTAATAAATGCTTGTTGATTACTAGATGGTGTCAATTAACTTAATTTCCCATTCTGTCTATATATTCAGCTGCACGAATACTACTTTCAATGCATATTTGTCTGTATGCAGATAAAAAACTTATAAATAAAACATAGATTTAGAATCATTCTTTGCAGCGTGCTAAAGATGTTTCCTAACAGCTGCTTTGTGTATTATTATTGTTAACTAGCAAAGAAATTTCTTAAATTATTAACTTTTACTCACTAGTTTGAAACTAGGTCATTGTTACTATAAGAACAAACTTAGTGTGAAAAAGGCCACAGATTGAGCTTGTAGGACTGTGCCCTCTGGGATTTAGCAGTGCAGTCTAGTCCTGGTTGTTGTTACTCAGGAGCATGAATTTACTCCTTTTGCTGTGTTCGGGGGCTGGTGAATGTACACACACACACACACACGCACACACACACACACGCACACACACGCTGCCTGGATTCCTGTCTGCAGACCACAGTGTAACTCTGTTATCAAGGCTTCTCTGTTGCCCAGCAACCGTGTTGTTCCTGTAGGCGTGTCCTTCACGAGAACTCTGGAGCACAGAACTGTGGCCGTAGCATTCCGGAACGTAACCGGAACATTCCAGAACATTCCATTCAGGTGCCCTCAGCTGTGGAGCTGTTTACCCTGACATGAAAGGCAGGAGGCCACAACCAACGTGTGATGTTTAAGGCTGTTAAACCTGCACTAATTGATGTTTTATGTAATAATACTGGATCAAATGAAAAAGTGTCATGAGAAAAGGGTCACTTGTAGAGGTGTAAAAAAAAAGAACCCACACAGATTTATCGGCCACCTCTGCAGACCCTGCTCTGCATAACCTTTCAGTGAAAATCCCTCACAGCTGTCACCAGTGACAGCAAAAGCTCCAATAAACTCACTGTACATTACTGGCATAGTGCCACATAACAGACAGAGCTGTGAGAGTCCTATCAATACAGAACCAGATATTTTTGTCAGAAGTTGGTCAAGACCTAATCTGAGACAAAAAGAGAGAGTGTATTGAGTTTATATTGATCAGATGGCCTCCACATGATTGCTAATGTGACTCTCTAACATTAGTATTCATGTAACAGCTTGTTATGCTGCCCCTAGGGTACACAAATGATTGCAGCTTTAAATAAGCAAATCTTCCTCTCATGGTTTTGGGTTCTGAAATCGAGTTAGACCACATTTCATTAAAGTGTATCCTGAAGCTCTGCAATATAACTGGGCTGTATGTTTATGTATGTTAGATATAATGACAGAACCTGAAGTTACTTATGAAGATACCACAATATCAAATGGGACGAATTATTATGAAACCTATAGATTGAGTTACATAGTGTTAGTAATTTAGGTTGTCGACTAGAGTTCTTATGAAATCTACAGCCAAGAATGATTAAATGGTTAAATATGTTTGGAGTTCCCAAAGTGGAAGGAATGTCTTTTTAAGTGCAGGTAGAACAGGAGCTGACAGAGAGTGAAATGCACATACTTAAAGGGTCAAACAAGCATATGCAGGGTGGGAGGTAAGTGTGTTTTTAGTCATCAACTTATCAGTGAAACTCTGTGGATGAACAAGAGACTCAACGGTCAAGTGTCAGCGGGAATGTTCGCTCTCAGGCTGTAAATATTTGCGTGTTTACTGAGTCCTTTACAGCAGATTTGTTCCTCTGCTCAAATGACCACAATGCTTTTTTGTCTCCATCTCCTCCAGGGAAACAGTTTCAGGAAATTTGATCCATTTCATGTGGTCAGTTGGTTTGCAGCCACCAGCATTGTGTTTCTACCACTGCCTCTTATTGATTTCTTGATTTTAAGACCATATTGGTTTGATGAAGGCTTTGCAGGCCTGTCGTTCCACACTCAGCAGCTGCATGGATTTCTCGCCTCGAGACACTTTAGTTGTCATTGTTGATCACATGGTGCAAGTGAGACAACTCTGTATTATCTCAACAACTCGACATCTCACAACATTTTCAGCATTCCCTGAGTAATTTCTTCTCTCTGGTATCAGTTAAGTAACCATTACTCAAACATTCAACCCACACTTTGATGCCTGTCGTTGTTGAATTCGTGTCAAGTGTTTTGGCACTGATGTTTTCATTGTGCTGGGAGGTTGTGTGGAAAGTATTTTTTTATGAGAAACTGAAGACAAAAACGTATTTGCTTTCGATAATTTCCCAGTTGGACACATTGTTTTCAGGGTCACGATTACCGCAGAGTGATTAATATTAATGATAAAATATGAATCTGAAAACAAAGGATTTGGTTCTCCTCCATTATATCTGGTTAAACTAATTCACTGTTATGTGCCATTTTTGTTCTATTTTTCTTCAACATCACTTCACTGAGAAGCAATATTTTCAAGTGCAGTTGTTATGCACTTACTCCCACAACATATTTGTGGCCAACATTCTTCTACAGAAAACTGGCATTTCAACAATCTGTGAAATGACTTGAGAGTGATAAGTGGATTTATTTTGCCCTTGGGGATTGTAATTCCTCTTGAAACTAAGAATTACTTGATTAAGTAAACAGATGCTCTTTGCCTATCTAGATATCCAGGCCTGAGATGTGTTTTAAGGTTGTTATGTGAGGCCAGAGGAGGATACCATTTGAGATGGCATCCAATCTCAGCAGCAGACTTCACTCTGCCCGGGCTGGTTAAAGATATGAGGAGACACACGCCGCACCTTCCTCCTGATGGAGTACATTGCAGTCACTTTGCATTCCTTAGTTCTGTTTTTGCAAACTGTGTTTTTCCCTTTTTTCTTTTTCTCTTATAGCTCGTTCAGCCAAACTGAAATGACATCATGCAGAGGGGAAGTCGGACTGAATACGTACCCACAAGGCCCTGCAGGAGAACCAGGGAGCAATGGCAGGAGGGGTATCTGCTCAATAGGATGATGAGATATTTATCAGTGAGGAAAATCTAACGTCTGAGAAGGTAATTGTTGGCACAGATGGCGCTCTTTGTCAAGTGCTGCAACAACACGTGGACTGAAATGTGGAAAATGTCTGCTGTGTTTAGACCTGATGATGAGGAGAGATAAAGGACAGGCAGATGGGACAGGAGGGCTTCAGTAGAAAAAAGAACAGAGCGAAGAAGCAATAAATATATCTGCATGGAAAAAAAGGGATATAAAACACTGAGGCACAGGCTTCAGAGGAGAAAGGGAACATTATTTGTGTTCACAGCCCTGCTCTTTAAGGAACGTAACTCTAGTTTCTGCTGTGACGAGAGCAGGTCAGAAGCCACAACTTTATTCTTTCTATTCTATTTTATGCATTCTACTGTTTTAAGGCTCAGATGACAGATTAAATAATCCAGCAAAATCCCTGTGAACAGACATGTTATGATCCATTTTACATTTTAATAGGCAGAAGGGAACAATTTAAATGTCTTTATATAATAGGAAACTTGTATAGGGGAGGAACACTGTACAATATGGAGTTGTTTTAGGCCTGTGTTCAGTGCCACAGTACCATTTCCATGGAAATTTAAGGTATGCCTGCTCACACATAGTGAGCGTGAACTCACTCATCTGGAATCCTCCAGGCTGAACAGCCCAGACAGCAACCAGTAATGAGATATATGAGGGAATCTTAAACACAAACACTGAATAACTATGAACAAAGTAAAACACAAGTAGCACAGATGACTGGTACCTGATGGAATTGCTATGAACACTGGTGCTGTTATTCTAGGTAGGTAGGATGAATCCTACCTACTATAATACGTAGATACTGTATAATTCTATATAATCCTACCGACTAAAATGGTCCCCTGACTTTTCCTGTGACACCACCAAGTTTTCTGTTTCTCCAGTACTTTGGTTTAACACAAAACACTCGCAAAACTAACATCAGCCTTAGTAGTACTTTCAGTTTACTGCTAATTAGCAATTGTCAGTAGTTTTCATGCTGAACTAAACAGGTAAACATGGTAAACAGTAAACAGAAGCAAGTTAGCTCCGTCTCTGTCAGCATGTTGCCAAACTAGTGTTAGCTGTGCCAAAGTACAGTATGCTAGCACGGTCATAAACTCCTTCTACTACTACTATACTGTTTTACACATGATTTGTCATCATGGTTGCTGGGTATAATTGTACACATCATTTAACAAGAACAGTTTTTAAAAGCAGTAGCAGTTCAATTATGGGCTTCAGGAATGATTCAGAAAAAGTGAAGTATGGCAAAGTCTCCACGTTCTCTGCAGTGCTGCTAAATAAATCATGTGTCCACATGTGGTCACTTTATTACAGTCGAGTTAACCTGATGCAAAATATACTAAACGGGTGGACAATAAAACCACATCTGGTGTCCTCGTATGAGTGAGTAGTTACAATCTTTGTGATGTGGAGCTCAGGGTCACCTCACAGGGTCGATTCCCAGGCCAGGAATTTCCTTTCATTTGGAGCTGACACGTTCTCTCTGGTTTCAGTTGTGTGTCCTCTAAATGCCAAATACATGACTGTCAGGCAGAGTTACAGTCCAGAATGTGCACTGTGAGTATTTGCATTAGTCCTGTGATGGACTCGAGTGTTTATTTACACTTTGCCACTTCACCCCACACATCCTGGGATGTTGTTTCTGTGCTACAGCATCTTGTGACCCTGGACCTGAATAACTGAATGAATAGTGTCTGACAAAACAAATGGTTTCAGAAATGAAAAAATATACCACCAACAGCTGTTTGAGGCAGATTTTCCCTTTAAATTCTCAAATAAAGCTGCAGGTGCCTCTTCTGAAAACTGAACCACGATAAGACTGAGAAGAACAGGAGAAATCAGTCTGCTTTCATAGCAGCAGCTCTAAAGCAAATGAATTAATCCATTATATCTGCTTTCTTAAATTCGTAGGAAATTCTGCGTTATACTGTTTCCTTACCTGGAGCCATCAGTTTTTAGCCTGGCACATAACTCCACATACAACTTCAAATGTGTTTTTCCATTTCAGATTTTACAGAGATAAAATAAACAAACTATTTGTGAGCTTTAGAAATATTTGTAGACTGACCCACTTAACTGTGGGAAGAGCTAGGTAACATTCATGCTAAGCTAAGCTGCTGGGGCTCCATCAACATATTTGCCCCACAGCCATGTGAGTTGTATCAATGCTCTCATCTTACTCTTGGCAAGAAACCAATATGAGTACCATTTCTTTAATATACCTGTATTTTCTATCCTGTATGATATTACAATCCAGGAAAAGAATATGGGGTTGAAACGTTTGTGAGGAAGAGCAAAAAGACGAGGACGGAAAGAAAGGAATCCACAGAGAAACAGAGGCCAAGTTGCTCAATGCCAAACACACACAAAGAAAATCTCTTGTGCTCGTTCTCTGAAGCACAGAGACAGACAGCAATCATCACACACAGCAGGCTTATAAAGTTACACATTCACACCTTTCTGGCCTTTTGCCTGATACTTTCCCTATCATCCATAATGATTTCTCTGTATATTTCTGAGGGAATATACCTTGCACTTACTCTGTCAGCACATATTCACTGTGCAGCAACAAGCTAGATATTTTATTACAGGGATGAGGGGCAGGTTGAGTTAGGTGTTTTCTGTGGGGTGACATTTGCTCTGAGGACGACAACGGCTACATTGTGCTGACAGCCTGACTTGTGTCCTTGTTGGGAGATTCCTCAGCATTCCTGAAAACACTGCCGCTGTGACTGGGAGCTCTGTTTCTGTCCCAACGAAGCAGCAAAAAAAAAAAAAACCATGGGAGCGTCAGTGCACTGTTTCCCAAATTCCACAGTCTCACATAGATCCTGAAAGAGACATGAAAGACCTCTTGGAGATCAAGGTCAGACAGTAGAGGATGGGGTGAACACTGCTGCTAACATGTCCCAGCAGTCCTCTGCCTGCCAGCTAGGAGTTGTTCTTCTCCTCTATCTATTATAGTTCTTGGCACGCATGATAATTGGAGTGCACTAATGCCAGAAACAAGACTTTTCTTGCTTGGGTGTAACCTTAGGCTACCAATGTAAGTGCCAAATGTCTGATACGATGAATATGAAAATTTATGATTGGTAACTGAGTCAGTAAAGGAAAATGATCAAATTAAATAAAATGATCATTCATGCTTATCCACCACACTGAATGTTAAATCATTATACTGTGCATAAGAAATGTGCACAGTATGAAAATATAATATTCAAATATGTTTTATTGCAGCCTTGTATTTCTAAGTGGATTGAAAAGCCGGATGAAAGATCTCAATGTAATAAAAAAAAATAGTATATGTAAATTCAGTTGTTAATGTTTCTTTTGTAACGTTTTGCTGATATTTGCTACTGTTTGTTTAGACTACGAGTTAAAAAGGCTACTTATGGTTTTCTGCTGTTCAGTCACATGCGGGCCCGGCTCTACGCTGGGGCAAGAGGGGGCGTTGCCCCCTTAAACAAACGTCCTGCCCCCTTAAATCAAAA
>JAUYWH010000002.1:13399951-13414094 GCA_034779795.1 Ctenopoma multispine
AAGTGCAATTCAATTACATGATAAAACAGTTATCCAGAGCACCACCACCCCACCCCTTTCCCGCCACCATGTGCCCCATTTCTGTCTGCCCCCTCATATATGCCTGTCTAGAACCGACCCTGGTCACATGTGTTTTTAATCTGTGTGGTAACATGCAAGGATGGAAATTTGTTCTTGTTATTTTATAGATAACATATTCCAATGTAATAATCACTAATTCCATTTACTAATAGCTTTTAAATAGTTTTCAACTTTCCTTAAACCTTTGATATAAGGACAAAATATACAGGATATGAATCATTATGACAGATACATCAACTACATCTGACCTTTAAAAGATGTTTATGAGTTTATGTAGTTCACTAATGCAATAAGAAAATTGTAAGGGGCAAAGCAAAAATGTTTTAAATAAATATTTGTAATTCAAGTAATATGAATGTGTATGCAACATGGCCTTAATGTTAATAAATAATTTAGTAATAATTTATACATTAGTAATAAGCAGTGAATAAGACTTGTGGTTAGCAGGCTGTGGAAAAGTGTCTTCTTTCTTTTTGGTATGCGAAAGAGTAATAAGACTAGAACTAAAAACACTACAAAATCCATTTGAGTAATAAGAGAAACATCTGAACTGAAAAACTGATGTCACCATCAACAGTCTCACCGCCCCTTAAGTAGAGATTCACTTCTTCCACCTGTGCATGACACCTGCTGAACATGATGTCATTATGAGCATGTTGGTGTTAGAATTCATCTCTGATCCCTGCTGTAGCATCAGCGCTGCTGTGCACGATTTATCTTAATTTAGCGCAAACGTTGGTTTTCATAAGCGTCTCTCTGTACTTGTTTTGAAGGCTTGAATCTGATTTTAGCGGCATGTTATGACACATTACGTGAAATGAAGTTTTAATTGACACGCAGCCGGGGGCGGGGCGCTAGGACCGTGAGGCAGGACGCTCCGGAGACAGAAAACACTTCATGACAGACGAGAGGCTTTTATCTGTGACTCCGTGTCCGGGCTGAGCAGGTTCCAGAGCGACAGCCTCAACAACTGGTGCTTTGCATTTGAACGAGGTTTAAAAGAAAAGTAGCGAGAAGAGATTTACGCTTCTGTGGGACGCGCGAGAGGAGGAAGAAAGTACCTGCGGAGCACCAGAGAGGATGAGGAAAACCTGGGACGTGATCCCGAAGCACTCGTCTGATGGGGAGCAAAAGTTGACTGGGATGTAAACACGGAACACTGATCTCTAATCAGGAGGTAATTCATTTGATTTAGTGGTTAGATTGGGAATGGTAACGCAGGCATCACAGTGGATGGGGCTGAATCTATGGGCTCAGACTAAAATGTCCAGTTAAGGACACACCACCACTGTTGCATTTGCAGGTCTTATATATAAATAAAGATAAAGATAGAAAGGTATAAATAGCTTTTGCAGCCCTGTGTAGCCAGATCGTAGCTAATTATTCAGGTCGAGCATTAGGTTGCCTGACTGAATGAAGTATCAGATGTGTCTTTACTTCTCTTTAGAAAACGTGTGCTGCCATGTTGTGTGACTGTGTTGTAAAGGGCGATGAACTGTACTTGACCCTGCTCCATCCACGAGAGTAAATTTGATTTATCACATTTAGATGCTGAACACAGAGATAAACTGGAGTGTTTTGCATACTTAGTTTTGCATACTGAGTTATTTCTCCACTGAATGACTCTGCGTCTCTTTCAACAGTGAAAATATGTATTCACATTAACATTCTGCTCCCTCTCCGTTTTGCCTCCAGTTACATTTTATCACATTTGCACAGGGTGGTGTTCTCTGTAATTTCCCTCTGGTTTCAGTCAGAATGAGCCTGAACCTTAGGTGGAGGTGTGGTTTTTGGTTTAGCCCTGAAACAGCTAGTGTTTACATCTTAAAACCTATGTCTTTCCAGAGCTTAGTTAATGAAGTTTGATATTTTATTGTATTAAATTAATCATACAACACGTTAGCTTTCGAAAGCAGCCAATTAACCACTTAAGATGTTCTGTACCTGGTGTGATAATCTGCTACAGCTACAACTACAACAGTTTCTGGATGCAGAAACATGTACTTTCCCAGTGTTTTCTGCTTCCTTTGTAGTGTTACTCTATGTGGGACAGCACATAGGTGTGCGGACAGGCCCCACCCTGTCTTTTGTTAGGAATAATGCCCGCCGTGCCTCGACTCGTTTCTTCTCACTTTCACACACCTGCTCTCTTCGTGCCATGAGTGCCTCAGGGTCCACAGTCTGAGGAGGGGATCAAGTATCTCCTTGTCCCTGCTAATCTGCCTTGAAAGCCCCACATACACTGTGAAGTAGTTAATGTTTGATAGAAAACAACGTCTTACCTCTGAGCTTTGACAAACTTTTGATTATAAGTTTTATGCTGTAACCTTTTGTTCACCCATTCAGTCTGTTGTAATGAAGTGTTTCTGTGTTTATATCATGTTTAGGAAACAATTTGTGGATGGTTTTTAAAATGATTTTGAAGTAACCACACACATTTCTTTTCTTCCTAGAGGACTGACTCTCCTGGTTTCTCAGCTGTGCTTGTGGCCACTTTGCTTCTTCTATAATTTAATCTTTCCTGTGGATTTTTGTACCAAAGAGATTTTAAAACGCTTGCTTGTTTCCGTCAGGATGAAATCCTGGTAATCTACATTATAGGAACAAGAGGTTGATTGTTGCTTCACTACACCACATGAAGCTCAGGCCTGGTTGCAACATTAGATTTTGCAAGCGGGTCTCACTTGCATATGCGCTGTGATTTACAGTGAGCAATCAGCAGAGAGAGAGTCCAGATTTATGAGGGATTACAGTTTGTGTGTTTGTGTGACAGCTTGTTTGGGAATGTTTTCCACACTCGTATTTTCCTTACAGATGCAGGAATTTGTGCTATTTCGCTCTGTTTTACTCATTTGTGTAAATGTTTTCTGTGTCGCAGTGTTTTCCATCACCATGATGATGCCATGTGAGAGCTCCACCCTGGCTCACCTGCTTCTCCTCCTGCAGCTCCTCCTCCCCTTCACCTTGTCCTTTCTGCACCCTCCCCACCCTCATCCAGTCCACATTCCCACACTGGTGCCTCACTCACCGACGCCTCTCACCCGCTCCCGGTTCAGTGCTCAGACACATTTGGACTACAACACTCACTGCAACTCCAGCTGCTTCCACAGAAGAGACCAGGAGGAACCGGCGGAGCAGCTCACTGACAAACTGGCTTTTGAGACCCTGTACGCTGACGGCTCCCGCACTCTCACTGCTGTGGATGTGGAGGCTGAGGACGAGTTAGAGGGTGATGCAGGTCACTTTGCTCATCCTTCTTCCAGATCAGAACTCAGAGTGAAGCTCAGACACAAGCGCGTTAGGCGGCAGATCTACGGACCAGATGGGCGTTTCAACATCAAAGGCAACGACTTCCTGTTGGATTACCCTTTCTCCACAGCTGTGCGGATCTCCACTGGCTGCACCGGTGTTCTTGTGTCCCAGCTGCACGTCCTCACAGCTGCCCACTGTGTGCATGATGGGAAGGATTATGTGAAGGGCGCTAGGAAGCTCAGGGTGGGCTTCCTCATTCCTCCATCCATCAACAGCACCAACGCTGGCCTCACTTCTCCCAAGAAGCCTCTGGTCCGTTGGGTGAGAGTGAAACGTACCCGTGTGCCGAAGGGCTGGATTCAGGGGCCTCAGGAGGTTAGCATGGACTTTGATTACGCTCTGCTGGAGCTGCGTTGGCCTCACAGACGTCCCTTCATGCGCCTCTCTGTGGCTCCCTCCTCTGAAGACCTTGCAGGGAAGCGCATTCACTTCTCTGGTTTTGACAGCGACAGACCTGGAGAGCTTGTCTACAGATTCTGTCCAGTGGAAGAAGAGTCCAGTGACCTGATATACCAGCACTGTGATGCCCGCCCAGGGGCCAGTGGCTCTGGAGTCTATGGAAGAGTATGGGACAATAGTTTAGAGCGCTGGGAAAGGAAGGTCATTGGCATTTTCTCTGGACACCAGTGGCTGGAGATTGATGGGGAGAACCGGGATTACAATGTGGCTGTGCGTATCACTCCTCTGAAGTTTGCTCAGATCTGTTACTGGGTGCATGGTAATCGACTAGACTGTGTCCACAACTGAAAGCAATCAAAAGGCGGCTTTGAAGTAGCACAGAAAACACAAGAAAGCACAAAGAAGAGACAAAAAAAACATCCTTCATTGATAAATCAGAGCTACCCAGTTATTTTAGATCCAGTTTCCCTTCATTGAGTTATTCGGCTTCTGTGTTTAATATTCTTTCTGTAACTTCATGACATGGCATATTTTAATATGTTTTACCCACAGTCAGAGTTTCCACAG
The DNA here is from genome assembly GCA_034779795.1 of Ctenopoma multispine. NCBI lineage: Eukaryota > Metazoa > Chordata > Actinopteri > Anabantiformes > Anabantidae > Ctenopoma > Ctenopoma multispine. The sequence continues at coordinate 13,404,311 of JAUYWH010000002.1, forward strand.
TATCAACATAAGCCACTTTTTACAAGAGGGAAAAAACATGTTTCCTCCTGCACGTGTCAGGCGCAGCAGATTATTTTCCTACTGTGGATGACGGTAAACTGTCGAGGACTTTTTTTCTTTTCATTTTTTCTGTCTGTTTTAGGGGAAATTGTTTGATATGTAGGTCAGTCTTTAATGATTGATCAGCTTCTTCTCCCATAATCTGCCACTGATACACAGCTGACCGTAGTTTGTGGAAACCACTGATGCTTTTCAACCTTATGTTTCAGTTTCTCATTGTGAACTGCCGAGAGACAGAATGTTAATTTTATTTTTTAGAAAAATGCTTGATATATTTTAATAAACAGAGATTTATGACTGTTTGTGGCTGTAGCTTGACTTGATTTCAGGATTGGTGGTGTTGGGCGCAACCATGTGGTCACAACAGGTACTGCAGCTTCAATGGACCTGCAGCGACCAACTGTGCTAGAAAAGTCTTTTTCAAGCAAAAAACACAGGTTCAAACTCAACAGATTTGCATTTATTGCCATTTTCCGTTATAGTAAATTACAAGTTTACTATATATTTTAGACCTAACACGTTTGAAGTGTTTAGTTATTAATTTAGAATATGTATTTGGTTTACATTCAAATTCTGTGTGATTTTAATTAATTGAGAAAATTGGCAAAAGAAAAAGGACATCCACTTCTGGATAAGGTTGGCTTTTAAAATAAACATTTGGAGGAACTCATATTGTAGTTGGAGGCCATTCAAGGATGCATTAAGGACTTGTGCAGAAAACGAGAGCAATAACACAGCAGTAGTCAAACATATGTCATGATTACTTGCAACTATTGTACACTGCTGCATTTTTCCCACCTCAGACAAGCTTAAATATTTGACATCTTTCTATCTGCAAATTACAAAAACCTGAGTTTTAGTTACATACTTCAAAGTGAATTGTTATTTTCAGCCTCAGTTGAACAAAAACAAAACAACAGACTAAGTCAGTAGTTTAGTGCTTTTTATTAGAGATAAGGAGACAATACAAAACATCCACCATTCAATATTCAGTCTAAACTCTGACCGCTGGTCTTTCATATACACATCGCTCCCCATCAGACCTTCATAACACCGAAGTTTTTAAATCAAGGAGATCCTGGTTTTAACATGTACAAGGAATGTTGTCTGTTTACTACATCAAGTGCCATGGTTTGCTGACCCAGAACTGTAAATAAAAATGGAATCACTCAAGTTTTGGAATTTGCATGTTCAAAATGAAGAAAATAAAATAAACAATGGAAAAACAAAACAAAAATATATATATACTTAACCGTGTTCCCCCAGAGAAGGTTTTGATACATCTTGTGCAATTGAGTGAATTAGTTCAGACTACACCTAGTGTCAACTACACACACTTACAAAACTTAACTAGAAGTTTGGCAAAAAAAAAAAAAAAAAATAGTTGGAACAATTTTTTGTCAGGATTGAAGGTTGGAAAACTAAAGGTTGTTGCCTGTCCCTTTCTCTGCAATCATTCAAATGGAACCCGGAAAGAAAAAAACCCTGTTCTCAAACATGAACAATATGTGTATTTAACTTTTAACATCATCATCCTTCCTCAGTTGTATCGTAATGTTTTTCCTTTGTGTGTGTTTTGTTCATATTCTTTAAGTTGCTTGAACTGCAATGACAGTCTGCATTTGTGGAATTTCTTTTTTGTTTTTTTAAACTGTCACTTGACCCTAAACCCACCCACAATATCCCTCCCCGAGAGAGTCCCACGAATGGTGCTGGTTCTTGCTTTTGCCCTTCTCCAAACCACACTGGAATAAACAGCTAAACCCAACAGATGTGTCTGAAAGGCCTCGATCGAAGCCGCAGAGAAGAAGGGGGAGTGATATTTATATAGGGGCTCCTTCCAGGCTGATTACTGAATTGCCACCAAGCTTTTCTGCCAGGGTGTGCCGGTCTTTGAGGTCTTCCAAACCGTTCACCTGCCACTCATGCTTAATACCTGAAAAAACAGTGACATTACATTTTTACACAAAGAAATAAAGATCCTTACTCAAAGTAGCTTTAAAAGAAAAGCTAACCTTAGTTATTTTTAGATTAACAAAGGAGGTGTGTTCACGTGCAGGTCACTTTTAAACACACTTTTAAACCATCCACATAAACAATAGTTGCCAGACTATAAACAGAATAAAGCTCTTGTGTCAGAAAAAAACAGAGTTTCCTTATTATATCATCAAATTACAGTTATTATATATAAAATACACACAAATTAGTAACATTTTCTCAAGGCTCTCACAGTTGGGTTACTTTGTGTATCTCAAAACAAACTTAATCAGTCTGTGCCCCATAATATCATATTGTAGGATTGTGTACAAAATGAGGGTGAAGTATAGGTGTGAGAGTAAAGAACTGGTTATGTTATTATACTGAGGCTCATTTAAGCCAAATATTATGTTTATGTAGTAACATGTTAATTTGAATGTACATGTGGGGGGCAATGGAGGCAAATGTTATGTCTAATATTGACTTTCTTTTTAGCCCAGAGTTTAGGGATAACTTCAATATAGCTCCTAAATGCTGCTCCAGCTAAGTTTACTCACTCAGACAAACAACGTACAGTAGATTCATCTTTTTTAAGCTTTTTCACCTGCTGTATCTGAAAACGTCTCTATGAACATGGTGAGAGTGAACCAAAACAATGAGCTCAAAGTCGTTAAAATGCTCCACACAGGTGAGGAGAACCTTTCACATCCCATGTAATTTATTTATCAGAAACTGTTGCAAACACACATGTTCTGCGACTCACCTTCAAATTTCCTCTTGATAGCATCTTTTGAGCTGGCATAGATCATCTTGCTCTTCAAGGGGGCATTATCTGGAGCCCTGCGAAAGTGGGAAAACACATTAAAGCCAAAGATCAATTTTAATGAAGGTCATACAAGCTTTCCTGAGACTGTTCTCACCAGAAGATAAAGACCAGGTCCTCCTTCTTTGTTTCTTTGGTCTCGTAGGTGGCGTCATACAGAGCGTAGCGGCAGTCATCTGGGGGCAGCATCTTCACAAAGTGCTGGTACGGGTCCTGGACGGTGGTTCCCAAGTCACCCAACAGGATCTCTTTGCCATCATCCAGAACAATGTTCTTGAGGTCCTTGCTCAGACAGAACAGAATGGCCTTCTTCCTCTTTCTCTTCTCGTCCTCGTTCGCCTGAGCCTTACGCACCTTCATGTCGTTGAAGACTGCGATGACTTCATCTGTGACTTTCACACCGGAGGCCTGTGGAAAATGTAATCTGTTAACTCACAGTAAAGTAATTAATCTGTTTAACGAAGCAGCTGTTATTAGTACAAATACAGCTTAACATGCTAAAACCTGAAAATTAATTCAACCCTTCATATTTAGAATCTAACAAGCTCCAGTTTGTTTATGGACGTTTCAGAAAATCCTGATTAAAAAATAATGACTATAATTTGAGGCCATAATTTTACAGATGATCAAGTAGAAAACAGACTGATAGACTGTGAATACTTAATTATAATCTCATGATCGAAAGTTAAATGTAAATGAGCACTGATATTTTTAGGCTCTATGTTAAAGCTGGAGGTTTTATTACATTTTTCCCCCCTTTGTCTTTGATGACATTGAACTAAATATATTTGTATTATATTTTGAGTTCTAGCTGTTTTGAGAAAGATTTTGAAACATCAACCTGGATATTTGTAAACTGTGATAGGGAATAGATTAAATAGTGAAGTTGATACCTGTTTCTACATAGCTTAGTCTAAACAAGCCAACAATTGCTACTGCATTCAACCGACCACAAACAACAACTTGAGTACAGTAAAAACAGTCATCATGAAACTGAAGACGAGCCTGAGAGGGCGGCATGTGACTATCACACAAAGCAGGAACGCTTCTTACGAGCACGACTGATAAGGAGCATTGAAACGCAAAGGTGTGGTCGTGACTGGCCGCGTTGGTGGGGAAGAGTTAAGCTTTGTGCTGCGTTTAGAAAAATATCTAACTGTCACCCCAGCTGGTGGCAGAAGAAACCAACACTGATGATTCAGTCAGTACAGCCTTTTTAATCCCATTTATTATGTATGAGGTCAGACTGTAAGGATACTCAAGAACTCAGGATAAATATGTGGCTGTTGCTGCTTGTCCATAGTCCGTCCTGAGTATTAATAGTTAATAACCTGAGCTGACAGGTAAGGGTGTGTTTGTTACTAGAGCAGCATGTATAAAACATTACATAAAGTTCTGTCTGCAAGCAGAGGGAGCAGCCAACTATCTCCACCATAAAGATGACCGTGTGGGTGAGGGTGTGGTCAGGAATTGAGCTTTTCAGTGCCGGGTTCAGTCACAGACAATGGGGCTTCTGTTGAATTATAGAATACAAGTCACATCGCAGAGTCACAGTTGCTCCATAAACTCACTTAGGTCTTCTGACTCCGTTTATGGCGCTCTATCACAGAAAATGCAGTTCAGGAGAAGGTGGATGTAAACTGCTCTGTAGCAGCAATGTGTCAGTGGAAAAAAAAAGACAATGGAAAGGAAATAAGGCAGGAAAGATGGAAAGGGAACACAACTGTGGAAGCACAGACAGGCACTGTGTGTTTGCTCAGGGCGTAAAAAGGCCTCTGTGAGATAACAGTGAATTTTAGAGTAATAATTAACCAGCCAACAATCCAGCTCACTTCCTTAATCCCTGCATCAATCGGCAATAAAATAGAGATTATAGTTTAATATTTTTTATGTTCCCTGCTGCTACAGGCATTTCCAAATTAGCTGCAGATTGTTACAAATTTCCATACACTTTGCATACAAATTAGTACACATTTGTCTCACTCTGAAGATGCTGGTGAAACGTGATTTCAGTTAAATCGGTATTTTTTGCACCTTAATTTCTACGGCTTTGTTTAAAAAAAAAGAAGAATCAATTGGCCAAATAAATGTGTATAGAAATTGTTTATCTATTTTTGTTTTAATGGTAAACTAACACCACCAGGATGATCGCCAAGCTCTCACGTTATCTAATCTTAACCACGGATACTTCAGAAAAGTCAAAGGTTCAAGTGACTCAATACAATTCAAGTCACAGTCCAACTCTCAAATTCCTTTACACACAGTTATAGGCCTCATCGGATATTATCATAAAGCCCAGTGTCACTAGTGTCAAACACAGGCCTAAAGGGTGTGTAATCAAAAAAAGAGAAAGAAGAAAGTGTGCAGGAGGCAGATTTACTTCATGTCATGTTAACGGTGCAGAGTCAGCAATGCAAGACAACACAGATAAAGAGATTTAAAGAGATAAAAAAACATGACAAACTAAAAAAAAAAAACAGACAAAAAAAACTATTTCATCTTTATTTCATGGGATGCAGTAATGCCCAAGAATAACGTCCTGCAGTATCAGGGATTTCTATTTCTCTAATTTTTTATGATTATATATGAATGAATAAAGGTATGCTTCACTCTTCACTATGCTTGTGGAGTAATGTAATGGCGTGACATACATGCAGTGTGTATAAACGTCTGTATAAATTAAATGCGCAACTTAGAAAAAAAAAAAAAAAAAAAAGATGCGCAGCACTGACCACGAAGATCCAGAGACAGCGGCCCGTTAGCTTCAGCTAACACTGACAAACCATCGTTACGTAACGGTGTCAAATCTGTCAAATATTTGTTACATCCAAACACATACGTGGCAAAACTCTCACACGGTGAACGGCAGTAAATAAAACCCAGCCGCAGAACCGTTACAATACGGCACCAAACAAAATGGTCTTTGCACCAAATTCAGGGTGGGGCCATGAATGCAGCACACGCACATGTGTGCGCTAGCCTGCTATATAAGGCAAAACTGTACTCAAACAACGGTCTGTCAATTCATACATTTACTCTCACAACATAAGTCGGTCAAAGCCTTGCTGTCTATTCATTTACTATTATAGTAGACTAAAAGTGACCTAGTTTGGAGCAGGCAGTCAACCAGAGTCTGAAACGCTGTTAGCAGGGGAGCCGCGTACAGACAAAGAAAAGAAAATCTCAGCTAGCGCAGCCATAATGGGTGTCATTTTCTGCCCTGCTAACGCAGCTAGTCCGGCTGACGACACCGCTAGCTAACTCAGGTAGCCCCGAGGCGCCACTGCACCTGCTCGGTTTTTAGGTGGAGGCAGCGTCGAGATGAGCCGAATAACGGAAACGTGATGCGGTGATCGCTCGATGGAGAGCGTCATGACAACGGCGCGGATGTCACCGCAGACGCGGCCTTTGTATAACGGCTTTCTGTCGGAGAACCACGGACAGATCAACGAAATGGCGCCTGTATGCGAGTCTCTTAGTCTTTTATCTGCTCTGTTATCATATTATCTTTTGAAGAAAACCCCAGTAATAATGATCTGGACGTGATGAAGGTAAATGCGGCTGCGTCGTGCTCTCTCAAAGCGTTACCGTCGGCCCCGCCGCTCACCGGCTGGCCCCCGGTGCTAGGAGCAGCTCCTGCAGCACAGCAGCGGCTCGCTCTGTCAGCCGCTGAAACCAACACCAGCACCTAATAAATAACCACCAGCTGACCACAGATGTCCTCACACGTTTAGATGAGCTCCGTGAGACACGCAGAAAGCGGCGATGACACATAAAAGTGAGATAAAACAGCGTTAGACCTACCATGGCTGTGGCTGTGAGCTGGTCAGCGTCCGAGCACAAATTGAATGGACTGTGATGATGAATCGTCGCTCGCGCTCACACACACTGGATACGCAGCGTGAACGCGCATATATGCTCGACCCCGGCTTCAGCGGCGGCGGGCACGAGCGGGAGCGCGTGGCTGTCAACCACGAGGGTCCGGCTGTTCTATTTGAGGCTCGCTATTGATTTATGTGTTTTACCACTTGTGATGCGATAGAGAGAGACATGTGTACCTGAACTCATTAATAATTATCTTCAGTTCAGTATCATATATATATATATACACAATCATTTAACAGGTCGTACAACAAAGCAAAATTAATTTCCCCATATTCAAGTCAAGTCAAGGAGGGTTTATTGTCATTCCGACAATATATATAGTAAACAGTGAGACGAAACAACGTTCCTCCAGGGCCCTGGTGCTAAACAGAAGAAATGAACACGATTAAACTAAAACCAAAAAAATGAGGAATTTGATTCATTAAATGCGACAAATTTCCATCTTTTTGACATAATCACATTTTACATCTTAATTTTTCGTGCACGTTGTACTTTCTATCCATTTTTTACCCTTGCGATATTGTCACTTTCTATTAATATTTGTGTTTCCTTTGACAGCGGCGGACGGCATGAGTGAACAAATCGAACATACCTCATGGGCAGCGGAGAGCATTATGGGAATATGTGTTTGTGTATTGGAATAAATCTAAAAATCCTTCGTAATATCTAACATACAACACTATAATAGGATTTAACAATGCTTAATTTGTGCCGGATTAATAGAAATAACATTGTTGAAGCCCATTTGAACAGCCCACATTTTCAGGCTTGTGATGCTCTTCAGTTTCAGTCTTTATGTTGCTGTTTCTATTGTAAACCATCTTTAAAAACAAGCCGTGGAAATATGTATGCGGTCATTATGATGAGCAGTAACATGAGTGTCGACGTGAATGTGTGTAATTAATTATTGCACCAGTGGCGTGATGAGTTAATAAATAATAAATAGCGTCACAGTCGATGTTTTGACCGACACTCAGCAGCCAGAGCACAGAAGAGCGGTTTTCAGGATGAGAGGAAATTCTCCGCCATCCATCCCTCCTCTCTCCCCCCTCTCTCCCCCTTCCCTCCGTGCGGTTTTTGTTGAACTCACTTCCAAATATGGAAGTGAACGGGGAGCGGCGGCGGCGCGTGCACGCGCCTCGCTCCCAATGCGGGGAGGGTCGGGACGCGACGCTGATCACCATATAAGGAAAACATGGGACACGAAAATCGCTATAGCAGGTTTCAATAAGGCACCGAGTCCAGAAAGAGAGAGAGAGAGGGGGTCAGTGTGAGGATGAGACGCAGCGGTGGACTCCAGGCTGCGGGAAGTGACGAGCGGAAGCTGCATCCACACATTTCTGCAGGACGATGCTTTAGTATCACAGCTGAGGGCAGTCCAGACTGAGGCAGAGCGGCTGACCTACATTCATTATGAGGTTGAACAACCAATACAAACAACGTCAGTTTTGTAAACATAAACTTAGAAAAAAAGAAATCTTAAATAAAAACAAACACAATACAGCACAAATACACACAAATTATTCCCTTAACACCACTCACACAAAGCCTACAAGGAAAAGACAATACAATAAATAAAGAGAAAAACATGTAAGGAGACAAAGAAACATGAAATATATATACATGCACCAACATGTAGACACAATGCTCCTCAACCTAAAGACACAAAGACACATTTGTGTTATTTAGAGGGGGGAGGGGGCTACTCCAGATGTCTCCATACATTAATTATTCTTCTTTATTATATTCTTATTATTCTTAAACCACTTCCACCAATATAACTCCTGTCATGTTCCCCTTGTTCTCACTGACAGGACATTGTCTTCTTAGTTCACTGGTCGTGTGTTTTAAACAACATAAAAGCAAATAACATCATATTAGCCTCTAGAAAATATATCACACACACACACTATACTGGTTTATCCTAAACGTTCTCATATCTCCTGTATTTCTCGTTCTCATATCTTATAAGACTTATCCATTAATGTAAAAGCAGCATTTTACTGTTGCAACTGGCTCAGGTAAGTTTTTTTTACTATTTTTCCAAGTAGTTGCCGACTGATTTTGTGTCAATCTAGAAACTATTTCAACTCTACTTGTACTTACTGTCGTTTATAATGCAGTGGGGTTCAATACTTGAGTAAACAAAACAAAAATTAATGAAAAGACTGGAAAATATTACCAGTGTAAAGCTCTTATTTATTCTTTATAAAACAGCAGTTCTCAACTCAAGGCCACCACACCTCTGCAAAAGATAAGTACATTAGCTATTATTACAACATTGCATGAATTTACCCACTTTTGGAATGAGTAGTGTGCAAAAAGCACCAAAGAGGAGGGAAGTGCAATAGTATGTGCTTGTAAAACATCTGGAGGTTTTCCTCCTCTCCTGGAAAAGGACAGGCGCGAAATGTGCAAAATTCTGGTCATAAATCATAGTGTGAGCAGTGTCTCATCCTCCATGTTTCTATGATCACTTTTGGCCTTGTATTCTTACGATGTGTACCTGCAGTATCACGACATTAATGAGTGATTAAATCGTTGATCAGCTTTGTGCTCGTCTTTGTATTAGGAAACAGGAAATGCATAGGTTGTTGGAAAAATTCATTACATGTGACAGAATTCCACTTGTGCTTCCAGGTTATAGTCTTGTGACATTTAAAAGGTTATTTTTCCAATACTAAATCCTCCCTTCTGTTTCTGAAAGAACCTGAACTTCATCATAATAAGAGATGTAGGGCATAGCTGCAAATAATCAGAGTTCTTTAATCCAATGCCTGATTTATTCAGAGTTGGCCTGAGAAGCCCCCTCACAAAGGAAAACTAATAAATCCACTCTGTAGTCTGCCTTATTACTCTCTGTATGGCTGGTGAAATGGCTGCATGTAAACAAGAACCTACGAAACAACTCAGCCAAAATGACTTTTCCTTTTCTGTAACAGGGTTTAATTATATGTTACACAACCATTACATGCAAGTTATCTGAAGCTTTGATCCAGGAATGCAATAGTTCCAAGCAGGATTGATAGTTATTTATAT
>JAUYWH010000002.1:13414194-13433990 GCA_034779795.1 Ctenopoma multispine
TATATTACAAAAAGAAAAGTCTGTCACGTTCAAAAATATTATTTATACATTGAAAAACTTTTTGAAGGAACCAATTAAAACTTTTATAGCGACTTACTAAGTTAAGTAGTTAAAAGACATTATTTGCAGATCACAAATATCTGCATTACAGTAATGCATTGGTGTTTTCTCTGTAAGATCACTAAAAGAATAACAGTCAGGAAATATTTTTAAACGTGCAAATGTGATTATATAATGAGGATTTCTGTACAAAATTCATTTACTTTAATAATCTGTCCATGTGCAGTGATCTGAAAATTTAGATTTATACAAAAAACACACATTCACTGCAGGTTTCCACGGCAGTGGCTTATTTGAATATTTTGCTTATTTACTCGTTTACACTGGAGACTATATTTCATATAAGAGTACAAGGCCAAAAGCATAATATTTAAAGCTAACTCTTTGGCTGACTAGTCATTATCTTTATTATCCTGGAGGCTAAAAATATTAGTCTAATCTTTGGAGTTGGAAAAATCTGCAGAATATATAATGTGTCTAGGAGAGTATAGTATCAAAATCTACAAAGTGTAACACGTTGAGGAATAAATGGCAGTAAAGACAGTATGAATTCTCTTCTCCTTTCAAAACAGTGACAGTTTACCAGTCTAGAAACTCTAATTTATATCAAATATAGAGCACATCTACAAACACGATGGAATGTTTTAAGATGAATAAGTAAAAAATGTAGCAACAAGGAAATATGAATAAATCTATAAGCTTTAAAGCCAGCGATTGTAAAGGTAATTATTTAAAGATAGAATGCAGAAACTTTGCTTGATAAACACCCTGTCTGAACAAACACAGCTAAGTAAGATGCATTCAGCTGAAAGGAAAATAAAGTGTTTTTAAGCTGAATAGTAAACACTGACTTGTCTTATTAAGAGCAACTGTAAACTTGTAAAATGACGACTGTAAATTTGTACTGTACTGATAACAAGGGTTGGGATCGTTTCACTCCCTGCCACAGCCTGGACTGTACAGGTAATATGCTGGTGAATCTGCATTATATTTGTGCCAATGTGTTTGAGCTGCATGTTTAATTCAGTGGGTGGCAGGATAAGGCTTTAGTGCTGAATGTGTGCTGGTTGCATTGAGATCATGAAGGTTCAAAGGCCTTTTTAACTGGATTTCTTCCTGTCACTCGTGTTTGTCCCTCTTGATTTGTTCAACATCACGGTGGCCTGAAAGTACAGAAAAAAAAAGAAAGATAATTCAGCTGGGTGCTGTGTGAGATGCTTCTTGCAACATTCGCTGACTTCATTTCTTCTTTGTTGTGGTTAATTCACTGAAACTACTCAGCCTCATCAGTCATACGTTTAACCACGGCAGCAAGAGTGTGGTCAATCCTTTCAAACCACTTCTGGTTTCATGTACATAATGAACTCTAACCAGCCTCTGAGGGATTGAAAGTCTTTTGCGGTTGTTAGTTTCGGTTTCCATTACAGTTGGGTCCAGCTCATACATGTTAATAATCTCTTTTTGTATTTAAGGAAATCGCTTCAGATACATTTTTTACATTTTTTTTACCCTTTATTAGCTCAAACTATTTTTAGTACTGTGAAGGGGGGCAATTACGTTTTCACACAGGGCCAAAATAATCACTCAAACTTATGTTGACAGGTTTGAACAGCTTTTTACCTTAATAAATGTAATTATCATTTAAAATTACATTTGCTTTCACAACAATTATTGTGGTGTACACATCTAAAATCTGTCCAAATATATATGGACCTGGTGTAAACTATGAAGTAACTAGTAAATAAAGTTGTATATAAGGAAAATACTCAAGTAAAGTACTTACTTCAAATTTGTACTTAGTAGTTGGGTAAATACATGTAGTTATATTCCACCAATGAAATAGAAACATTCCCCAGGGCTACACTAAAGAGGCTGTGATTTCAGCAGGCACATGACCATTAGTGTCAAAGGAAATGAACTGATCTCAGTAATCGGTTCAACTTCTTACCCTGTCAGGCAGTAAAATCACAGCAATCAGTTACTGAATATGTTTATCAGTTTTTGATTGGCATCGTGTTTACACTGGCTCTCTGCAAATCAAAAGCCATTTTTGTGTCATTTCTCTTGCTCTTCCAAACATCAATTGCTCCCTCTAGTGGCTGTAACAAATGTTTTCATAAAACAATTTACTCCATAAAAATGCTAAGGTCCATTTTTCTCACCTGCTCCAGGACGACCCCTGCTGCCTGATCTATGGCTCCTCCGACAGTCCGGTACTGACCAGAGTAGCGGATGAAGGCCCACGTCAGCATGGCAATCATGACTACGCCCAGGATACAGTCACACATCCAGGCAAAGGCCGGCAAGCCGATAAAGAGCAACATGCCGGACAGCACGTAGAGGAGGCACACCAGGACAAACAGAACTGCAGGTGTTCGGAAGGCGCTGAAGAGATTTTTTGACTTTTACAATAAAGGGAAAAGCAGGTGATTAGGAACATAAACAACAATAAATTCATATCAGAATGCAAGAAGGATTTTCTCTAGTTTTCCTCTTACCTCATTGTGCTTGCTGAAAGACTGCCACATCACCTCCAGCTCCTTTTCCAGCTGTGCTCGGTAACGATCACAAAACTCCTGCCCCCCCATCTTCTTGGTGGATGAGAAGGTGTGAAGTGCCTCTCTGAAGTAAAAGTGATGCTTCTCCTCCAGAGAGTCAGGAGATATGTAGGGCAGGTCTCCCCCACAAACCTTAGAAAGACAAAGACAAAGAGACTTAAAACAGGAACACCAGTCTGGAGAGCTGGTGTTGACGGTCAGCAGATAAAAATCACACTGTGTTTAAAAAGAGAAGTCTTTAGATTCAGTCACTCTTAGTCTTTTTCAACAAAAATGCTTGACATGCACGGCTGATATCTGTGACTGACAGCGTCACCTGTGTGTCACCCAAGAATATATATAGTATAAGAGCGCACTGGACAACTGAAATGGAGATAGTTTGTTCAGTCTGTAGATTTTTGCTTGCCATCAAGTTTGGGCCAAGCTTTAAGAAAGAGAGCTTTTAGTCAAGACTAAAGCTGTATAAAGCTTTTTGTTTTTGTATTATTCTCTATGCTGTTTGCGTTCCCTCTCTTTGTCTTTGTTCCAGTCTGGACACTGTGACGAGGGGGATCACGTCTTTCCCTGTAAACTTAACTGTCACCTGAAACATTTCCGGGTGCTGTCTGTATGAAGTGATGTACTTCTGGTAGGCAGTCTAACTGATCCACTGGAATTTTTATTTATTTTTTAAATGAGTTAAATTGCAGCTTGATGATTTAAAACTGTTCTATTAAACTGTGTTATCAATTTATAAATAATTAATAATTATTTATTCAGCCCTAGTTAAGACCTATTATTAGCATACGGTGTATGATTATTCAGTCTTACAATGCTGATTAAATAAACTACTGTATTAACCACTGGGGGGTCATGGTGTGCAGAGAACGATCACAAGAGCAAAGCTGAGTGTTTAATGCAGTGAACCCACCTTTTCCATGTTTTTGTAATACTGATCTTTGGCTGTTGCCACAGCTGCCAGATTATTTGCCTCTGCTGTAGCCTGGTGAAAAAAAACAGGCAAACGTTAAAATTATGCACATAAAGAAGAAAAAGATGTAAAAATAATCACTCAAACATGTGTTAATTCTGCACATACAATAAGCATAGTCTTTGGCTCTGGTAAATCTTCTCCCTGGTAAATCTTGATGTAGGCCTGCCAAGACAAAAATGACTGAGTTAGATAAGAAAACCTTTTTCAGGCTCAACAAGTGGGAAAATCAGATGGAGAACATGTTACCTTAAAGTACTCAAGCAGACCCCTGCAAGTGACTTTGTTCCCGTTTATCTCTTTCTCAGCCAGGCGGTCCGGATGAAACAGTTTAGGAATCAGACTCTGCAGCTGCTCTGTGAACTCTGGTGCCACATCTGACACAGTAAATGTAACAACTGTGAGGACAGGACTCAAGTGTGCTGGACACCGTGCTATAAACCTAGCATAAACAAAGAAGACCAGTTAGAGAACGAAGGATCTTACCTCTAAGCTGTCCCCGAAATGCAGGGTTGGTGGCAACCTTCAACCCAGGGTGAGGTAACAAGAAGCAGGAAATGTTGGTGAAGCACGAATGGATGTGCTCCCTGACTGTTTGCAGCTCCTTGTGCTGGGCCTCTTTAACCTTTAAAATTCAACAAAATAATAGCTCAAATCTGAAACTTACAACAAAAGTACAAATACGCACATCTAGAAGACTCACTGGTACCTGTAATCGTTTATCCAGGAACAGACTCCCTCCTTTGAACCCATAGGTGTATTCATAGGGAAAGCTCCAGTCCCTGATGAGGAACATCAGCGACTGAAGAAGGAAAATGTTCAAACAAATCAGATACACATCCAATATCTGCAACACTGCATCAAATGTTTTATTCTTTACCTGGAAAGGTTTCTGGAAGATTTCATCCATAGCAAGACGGCCATACTCTGTGAACAGCTGTGAGGAGAAGGCACAAATTATGCAAAATGAAAAGTGTTTTAAGACTAAATCATGCTGAAAATAACCATTTTAAGTGAGATATTTCAGACATGATTCACTAGTTGTATCAAAGCAGGTTTTTAGCATCAAAATATAATCAGCTCCACCTGTAGTACTAATATAAACAGACCTGTAGCTGCTGCAGATCGTCTTCTTGAATGTTCTGTGACAGATTGTAGAGCTAGAAAAGATAAACAGTGTTAGTTATTGTTGGTTTTTCTATTCAGTAACTATCAGAAGAGATCAGTCACCTGTATAGAGCTGGTCATTGTGCTGAGGGCAAAGATGGTGGCACAGTCCTTCACCGTGGACTGGTCATCAAATGCTCCCTGAGTGTCCATCAACACCACGGCCACCTACAGCAGAACAGAGGCAAAACATATAACATGATGTCGAACAGGGAACTGATGAAAAGCAATGTTAGTGTGTTAGATGTTTAAAGGGCTGTGTTAATAGGATATGCAGTGTAGCTTGGACTAAAAATAAATAAGAAAATATATATATACACACACATACTATATTATACAATACATAAACTAACTATAAAAAAGTGTTAAGTAGCATTACGATGTCATTACTGGGGAGGAACAATCAACCTTTAAATTTTCCTTTTCACCATTAACTCAACTCTTGTAGCATGAGAACAAAAATATTATCTTGTTGGTGCAAAACTGTCATTCATAGATTATCTTCCAATAATTATTACTTTTAAGTAGACTGGTGCAGGTACCACGGACCATATGAGGAAATTGACTGAGTAGTGAGGTAGTGTAATATGAAAACTGAAAATACCCACAATAAGGAGATGAAACCCGACAATGTATGACATTTTTGCTTGATTAATGTCCTAAATTTGTGTAAACGTTAAAAAAGAGAATGACATTTTTTGAAAAAACCCAACTCAGACAATGGTCTTATGAAAAGAATTTAACTTGACATGTCATGTGATTTAATTATCAACAAACCGCTGTCAGTAAATTGTGCTTTGTTCGTTGACATATCAGTATATAAATAAATGAAATGTGTGAGTACCTCTGTTCCATCGCTCTTTTGGACAAGGAAAACCTCGCTCCACAGCTGGATGCCTGTTGTCTCTGGTTCTGAGCCCCCTCTCCAAGAAAATCCAGACAGAGGCTCATCGTCCTGCCCCAGCCAGTTTTCATCATCCTGCAGAAGAACAAACTACTTTCAACAAAATGTGGAAGCAGGGGGAGGCTTTTTAGCAGAAGAGTCTAAATCTCCCAGCTTAATATTAAACATGTCTCATCATGTACATTTAACCTGGATTGTAAATGCAAAGTGTTCTGCACATTTTTTACAACACAAGAAATGAATATATTTAGATTTAAAGGTAAATGTTCAGACTGATGGTGGCACCGTAGGGAAAGTGACGACAATGACCATGGAAATAATCAGAAGTGTAACAATTTACAGACACAAGATGTATTTAAAATTCGGAAGATTCTGAACTATTTCTACGTCAGAAATCCATCCAGTCATGATCTAAACCACTTATTTAGCCAAGAGCTGCAGGTGCTGGGGCCGATCCCTGCTGTAACATGGTGAGAGGCGGGATACAGGTTGCCAGTCTGTCAAAGGGCTGACAATCATTCACAACCACATATACATCTACTGGCAATTTAGAGTGTCTATTCCTGAAGGAAAACCACACTGGTAATGGGAGAACGTGCAGGCTCCACACAGAAGCTGGGTTCAAACCCAGGACCTTCATGCTTTGAGGTAGGAGTGCATCACCACATTGTCCTTTATACAAAAGGTCAGATCTCACTGACATTCATCCATTGGAAAGAGCATTCAGATGACTTACAGACTAAGCAGAATCTTAAATGTTTTTACTTGATTTCACATGCCATAACATATTGTGTCTCTAAATCTTCACATTATTTCCAGGTTTACATAAAAATAGCTCAGACTCTCAATTTGATCTCAGACATCTGGACCTTTCTACAATAAAAACTAAAGTCATGAGTAAATACTCTTGTTCTGTGAACTAGTTAGTTCACATGTTACAGCAGGGATGGGCATTGATGTTGCATGACTGCATGTATATGATCATTTCAACCACAGACTATTAAAAGTTCTCATGCCTTCAATATGACTATGTGTTTACAATGACGTGAAACAGAGAAACTAAAACACAGATCTTGTTTCAGTGCAGCTCACCTTTCTGTACATGTAACGGAGCATAAAATCCAACAGGAAGCTCTTTCCCTTTCTGAAGGCTCCAGCCACTGACAGCACGACCACATGTTTGTCACGGACATGAGGAGCCAACAGAATCTGACCCAGAGCCTTCGTGTCCAACTCGAAGGAGTGATCCTCCTTACACACTGTGATGATCTGAACTGGGCCTGGTTCACGCCCCATTCTGCAGAAGTAATGGTCTCTGTGAATAGGACAAAAACATCCGCTGGACATTAGTACTGGAACAATTACTACACTTATTATTTATTTCTGATATTCCAGTTGCTTGAGTTGTGTAGTCTGTAATTTATCAAGTGAAATATGTCCAAGGTGTCAATAACAGCCGATGTCCCAAATAAGTGTTAATTTAAAATGATATAAAACACTTACAATTCCTGATAGAATAAATCATTTTAATTCCTGATAAATTACTTATATTGTGCAGATTAACTTTTTGTAAACTATCTGAATGAGAGTTTAATTATTTGTAAATCACTTAGTTTAACATCAAACACTGTTATTTAACATTTTCTTTTTAGTTTTTTAATTTTTGTGTAACTAGGCCACATTACATTTCTTTAGGCTATTGCTGCCATGAAGTGGGTATTACAGAACAGAGTTACTAGTGAATGACTACACTTGTCTCAGGTACAGCCCAAAAGCTAAAAATAATCTCTCACTAAAAACTATTTAGTAAACACATGCATGAATTAATTTAAAAAGCAGACATTAATAAATGCAGTTTTTTTGTTAACTCAGTAATTACAATAGCTTCTAATAGACGTAGAGGACACATTCCGTAAAGATCACTGAGCAGGACCAAGCAGCTTATTTACAGTAATCACTAACATATGAGACTTACTGTGTATAATTACTACACAGAAAGTCGTTTACTCAATAAATACCATCACATCTGTGGCTACTGACCAATCAGACACGCACACAGTATTTAGCTCTGTTAAAGCTGTAAGATGTTCTTATGGGTGTCATGCTGCTTCCCCTGCAGCTGAGAGATTCAGCATGCTCTCTAATACACCCTTCATCGTCGCTGCTTCAATGGATTTCATTATTGCTGCTTTCTGAGGAGGATGTCCTCCCTCTCTCTCTCTCTCTCTCTCTCTCTCTCTCTCTCTCTCTCTCTCTCTCTCATGATGACTAATGACAGACAAGTATTTTCATAACACTTTATTTGTGGTTCGCTCGTCCTCTAATCCTTCATCATTAACTCATCACTTCAAAGGTGTGGCATTCAGGCGAAGCATACCAGCCATTTACCTGAACAGAGTGTAAAAGAGTTGTTGCAATGGGAAAAAACTCCAGTTCTGAGAGCAACCACCACATTTTGTAATACGCCCGCACTTTGTTAGGAGAAAGTGTCGCATGAGATGCACTAAAATATACAGTAAACCATCTTCTCCATAATCAACATTGTTTGACCTTAGCAGCTACCACTTAGCGTTAACACTACATGGACCAGAGTAGCTGAACTAAACACATCTGTCGCCTTACTCTAGGTGTCTGTAACAAGCTAACTAAACTAAAGTCCATAACAACTTGTGTGCTGAGTTAACTTACTAGCTAACGGCTGTAGCCAACAGCACTCAAACACAACAGTTAAAAGCTAACGTCTATCCGTTGTTAGCAGTTGAAGACAACGACTGTTTTAAAAACTAACGTTGCAGCAATCTTCAGTCTAAATTAGCTTTAGCTGAAGCTGTAAAATTACGTGTCTCAATGTTCAGCGTCTATACACAGTTTTACCTTTGATGTTTTTCAGTCGAGTTCGACACAATCTTAAGAAAGTCGACCAAAGACTGAAACGCAACTTTTTCTCACTGGCATGAAAACAACCATGAGAACTTTTTTCCACAACGAAATTCGCAGACTTCCGGCTTAAGCCCGCGCGGTGCCTTCAGGGTAATGTAGTTTCACTATGACGTCCTGCTCGTACTCTAGCCTGTCTACAAACTACGTTACCCGGTGCATCTTCATTGCATTAGGGCAATGGGAAATGTAGGTTCAGTGTGAAGTTACGTATGCGGAACTACTAGACAGGTAATGTAAAGCAGGTGTTAGAGGTTTTGTATTTATACAAATCGTATTTGGATAATTTATGCTGATGAAAAATATCGCGTATCTTAGCAACCGCTTGATGACATACCATGTAAATATCTAGTATTACAAACTGTATTTCGTAGATTCTATGCCCTCTAACGGCGAAATTTACATAAACATTACATTTACATAAACACAAACATTTAACAGGTTATTTCTACAACAACATACTAATTTTGAGAGAACGGACACCTTGGCACATACAAGGCCCCCAAGCTTTCTAACCTAGCAGACACACATAGTGTTTTGTATTTATTTTTAATAATTTCTCCTGTCAATGTATTCTGTTTGTAGTCACAATGCTTCTTTCTATGAGCCACACACACACACACACACACACACACACACACACACACACACACACAAAATGCTTCTGGTGTAAGTGTCTGGTCCCATTCATTAATCTTTCCATGCTGACAGGCAGTAAACTGCCATACTATGAAAAGTTGTCTGGAAAAAAAAACCCAAAACATTTTAATTCACAATGACATGAGATATTTTATTTGTTGGAATACAAAAGTTTAAGTATTTCCTGAAATGTAAAGTGGTTTAAATGGCAGTGAGTTCAGCTTACATTGTAACTCAAAATCCCAATCAATGTGTGCCTGACTGAAGTCAGCTTAGCTTACAAGATCTTATCGGTGTTTTCAAATTCACAAGAAACAAGAGAAGCATTCAGGGATGCAGGAACATAACATAACATCACATACATAAAATGTCAACTATAGCAATCATGATATGTAGAACAACAATGGACATAAACAAAATTATCAGATATAACATTGGAAGTACTTATATTATTGTAGTTGAGTAGTGCTTTCTGTGTTTTGAGTACAATCTGTATTTGCAACTACATTATAAATAAAGTATTTGTGAATTAACTCAACCACTACACTAAAAACCAACTACCAAAAGGACAGCATTTTCCGACCAGGCTATAAAAACTGTGTCAACGAACAAGATATTTAATTTGTTTATTCTGAATATTTTGTTTGCTTATAAAATAACCACTATGAACATTTTCTTATAAAGAAAAGTTGTTTACCACTTTGAAGAAGTTAGTAAGATGTAGTCAGTTTTTGCAGGTTTCAGTGCCTTAGGTAACTCTTAATTTGATTTGGAAAATATTTTTAATTTAGCACCAGTACTTCTACTTAAGTTGGAAGATCTTATTTAACCTCGGAGGCTAAACTCAGTCTGTTTAAAATAACACAGTGGACACCCTACAAACCTGAAGACAATACTCTATTAATACTTTGCCTCACTTTTAAAATCACTGAGTACATTTTTGTGTGTTTTTCAGTTTGATGAATTTGTTGCACTCTCAAGTCTTTGTCCAGGTTGTTATTGTAAGATACAGTATGATAGTGAATTCAGTTCTGTGATCCATGTCTTGTTAGTCCATCAGTAAAGTTGATCGATGTAGTTATTTAACTATACAAAAATACACAAGCTTAAGGGAGTGGCAGTGTCTCAGAAAGAAGCAGTCGATGTGTCAGCTATCATCATTCCATCCGTAATCACTTAAAACTCACAACATAAATCCACATTCATGTTGATTTGTTGGAGTATATACTGTTAAATGGGGCATAAAATTAATATCCACCTCCTGCCAGGTCCAGCAGTGACCCTGCAGCCTCCTGTGCCTCCGTATCAAGCTGAAGGATCTCCACAGTCTCCAGGTCCAGCTCTGTGTCACCCGGCACCACAAGGTACTGGTACTGCTGAGACTGGTAGTAGTGTAACTCGATGTACCCGCTGTCTGACAGAGGGTCTTTCTCCATCTCCTCGCTGACGTCTTCCTGCTGGTATTCTACTGATTCCACTGTGACAAACTCATCATGATCCAGGGTTAAAGCACACGGTGGGTTTCCAGCAAAGGCAGAGTTGTCAGTGGTCAAGATTTGGGATGAGGCCGTTGAGAGTAGGAGAGTGTGAGAAAGAGGATCTGCAAGTAGAAATTACACATAATAAAATAATCTGTTTAATAATAAAACAATGGAAAATCTAGCTATGATTAGTCAGATGAATAGTAAAATATTAGTGTTGTTATCCGTTAGATTAAGCACAGTAATTTGGTCAAACACAACAGAAAGTAATATGAATAGGTTACTACCGATGTTACGAGGAACAACAAATAATTGTCCTGGTTAAAAGGTGACTTTACTGATTTTCAACTGAATTATTATGATTCTAGTTCAAGGATTACATTTATATGAATGGTATTAAATGTCCCTCTGTCTTCCCTATGTTAATATATCTCTGCTTTTAGCTGACAGACACCTCCAGATAATGAATTGAGCTGCATCTCCAGCATCTGCTACAGCAGATGACATCAGCTGAACTGAAAAACTCCTACAGATGACATCGGCTGAAAGTTTAATGTTAAATACTGTATGTTAAGTGTTATGTATACTTTCTGCCACTCAAGTATTTATGTGGACTATGGTTGAGTACTATTACAGTGCAGTAGCCAACAACGATCTAAATAAATAAATAAACCAGCAGAATATGAGGTATACAGTCATTAATATTAATAATTAACATTGAAAACTCGTTGAAAATCACAAGCCTATAAAACCCATGTTGCACACTGGCTTTGATACAAAATGAGGAGACATAAAACGGACTAAGCTAGGTTATTGCTGAGTTACCACAGTAACAGAAGGCTTGTTGTCATAGCAACCGAACACAAACACAGGAACAATGTGACATGCTGAGAAAGCTGCAGAGAGGGAGAAAAGCTGCAGATAATAAAAGTGCCACAGAGATCTGTTACTCCGAGGATTAAATATGGTGTAACCCAAAATAATTCATGAAGGCTCAAATATGTAACTTCTTGTGCTAATTTAGTGACGAGAGGCGGCTACTAACCTGAGATTTCCATAGAGTCACACACTGCAGGCAGTCCATAGTCAGCTCCTTCCAACCTGCCCACAACATGGGAAGATGGTTAGACAATAATTTGTTTTACAAACATTTAAATGAATGTTTGTAACATCATTCAGAAACACGTCAGCCACTACTTGACCAACTATTGACTTTTTATTATCAGACCAAGGGTCTATCAACAGAATCACAGTCTAGTCCAGTTTGCTATAACATCTACATAAACTCTTGTTTTTTTATTATTTAATATTGTGCAATTACCATTTAAACACATGGGATTTTCTGGCAGCTGTCCAGGCTAAACGAGCATTTTAAAGTCTTAATTTATGGAGATAAACATTAATTGAAAGATTTAGTGATATTGAAAATGATTGTCTGTCATCCCTCTGTTGCACATACTGAGACTATGTGGCTATACTCACAGCGCTGGCTTATTGATGAGATTGCTGTTGGTGCTGTGGTAGCTGTGGGTCTTCCTCAGCACTTCGAGGAGTGCTGGCCGATACTCTGGACAAACGCACCACAATGATCCCTTCCCCACTGACTGAAACAACAACACAAAACTACTTCAAACACTGAAAAAGCAACAACCCATGTAGTGATGTTAGTGTTAAGCAACACTGACACATTAGACCATATAACAACCTCAACACGTGGAGTACATTATAATAATTTCCCTTTGGGGCAGTTTAAGTGCTCACTTCTACAGAGAAACACATCTGGATTCAGTGTGTTGCTCAAGGATATAGTATCTCAGTTAGACTCATGCTTTCAGAGCCTCTGTCATATAATTTAATCACTTATTCTGTTTACTCACTCATTGACCTGGCTGCCCTGTGAAAACTGTGTGAGTTGTGTTACCAACCTGGCTTTTGTCCTTTTGAATGCGACGGAAGCTCTTGCTCAGGGAGAGGTTGTGTCTAACAGAGTTCCTCCAGCCCCCAGAGGCAGTCCTGTAGTAGGGAAAACTGTTCACAATCCACTCATAGATGTCCTTCACTGGAAGCCTCTTGTCTGGTGAATCTTCTATTGCCATGAAAATTAGACTACTGAAGGAGTACGGCGGCTTGGACGAGGATGGAGGGAGAGTCTGGGAGGATCCTGGCTGGGGCAGTGGTGCCATTTTGGGAAGGGGCTGTAGTGGTAGCAGGTTACCCCTCTGATGCAGCCAGCTGAGGCAGGTCAGGTCATCTTGGTCAGATATGTCTGCCTGACTGAGGCACTGAGATTCTGTGCCATGTGAAAGAGGGGAATAAGAGTGAATAGACTCCGCTGTTGCTGGAGAAAGTGAGGTAGGCGATGGGGGAAATGAAATAGGTGAAAGTGGGAGTGAAAGCCGGCCACTGGAGTAAGTCTGCTGTGGTGAGGAGGAAAAAGACATGGATGAGGGTGGCAGCGTGTGAGCGCTATTCTCCATCTCTCCCAGGAATAAATTTCCAAGGTCATTCAGCTGTACAGAGAAAGGTGAGACAAAATTATTGTTGTGAGGAGGTAGAACACTATTTAAAGTGAATGGTTAGAAGAAGTGAAGTCAATTTTGTTTAACCTTTAATCATAAGGTTTGCAATCTGTATAACATATGACATGCTCTTTCCTTCAATAATAAAAAAGTAAGACAACCGTGCAACACGTTTTATATATACAGCCTGTATGCAACGACTGCATTAATATAGTTTATTTTTAAAAGTAAGAGTATATCAAACATTACCTTTCAAAATAATACAAAACAGTAATCCAACCAATCAGGTTTTACTAAAAGTGTGAACTTATTTAAACTCAAATTTTCATCCTAGAAGAGCTTATGGAAAATGCTGGAATAAAGAAAAAATGTTGGATTCAGTTAAACCTTAGCTATCCGTTCCCCTCTGATGAGCATCCACTAAACGTCCAAAGTCCACTGTGTGCAGCCTACATTCCTATTGTTCCATCGACAGCTTTAATGAACAGGTGCACGTCCTTCAGAAACTCAGTGTTACTAGTATCTACACATAAAGTACACTAGCTTGGTTTAATTTCTTTAAACAAAATACCGCTAAATTAATCCACTCCGTGCATGGAAAAACAAGCATGGACCGCTCCAAGAGTTTGTATGTGATGCCACATGGCTTTACAAAGCACATCAGCAGCCAAATGGCGGAACAATATAAAGTTTCATTTAGTCAAGAAAGCCGCCTTTTCCTTTCACAGGTAACCCACTCGGCAATATTAGCTAGTGTTTCAAATGCGTAATATTAAATCGTTACTTACCAAATTACCAAAACGAAACCTGTATCTGATTTCAGGGCTCCTAACTTTTCCAAAACACGTCGTGGGAAAGTTAAAAGTGAATTTGTGGTGTTGAAAACTACACTCGGAGTCGGAGACCTCTGCTCGTCTTCTGTTCCCGTCAACGGTTTCCATAGAGACGAAAAGACGCTTTGCTCAGTGCGCGTCCCCGCGCCGAGCACAAAACAGGTACGGGGGCCCAAAAGTGACATTACAAAAACAGACAAATACACACACGTGATCCATTAAAAAATAAATGCATGTGTCTTTTCAATAAACAAATAATAAAAGAGTAATAAATTTTTGCTTTTAGACTGCACTTTCCACTTAATGACTTTTGCCTATTTTCTACATAACTGTTCTCATCTGCTTTTTATATGCAGTTTTGCACTACAAGGAAATGTTTATTTTATGCCACTGGTGGCATTATAAACGACAGCATCCAATGGTCCAATGACAGCATGAGTACAAAGATACAATAATGTTAGTTAAGGGGCTAACAGTAACGAGTTACCACTAAGGTTGTGATTATCCATCTGCTTAAGTAATGAATAAATCTTCACTTCCTTAGTTAATCAGGGTCAGAATACACCATCTGCAAATGAACCAAGTGACCCTAATCAAACACACCTATACATCTGTACAATATAGTATAGAAGAATAAAAATAACACAATTTGGATCTTATGTTATACACAAATTCTCACAAAAAACAGTCCCACACTACTACCTCAAAGTTGAATAAAAGGAACAGTTGTTTTCCACCACTGGCCTACTACTGAGCTCTGGCACCATCTTCAGAAATGAAATTTTACTAAACAGAAACAAATCAGTACTTTTCAAAAGGAAATCAATTAGAACAGTTGTAGTTTTTAGGCACTGAACAAAAAATAGTCTCTGAAACTGATAAAATTGAATACACAAAGCTAAATATATTTATTTTTTTCTACAAAAATCCAAACATTTCCATGCTTTGTCAAATGTAGATAAATAAAATCCAGGATTCACAAGAGGGTCGAGATAATGGCACAACATTACCATAACAGGAAAATGGTACTTGGATCATGTGTGTAATATGTGTTTCTGTCTGGTTGTGAGGTGTAATTACTGGATAGCATATCCAGGGACATTTTAAAAAGGAAACCAAGTTATTATTAATCAAATCTCTCAATGAAAGCCCTTGTGTTCAAAGTTAAGTTTTTAACAAAAAGCATCTCTCAGTGTTACATGTACACTCACACGTTCTGGTTACATCAATGATAACCATTTTATTATGAACATGTCCACATAACAAGCTGAACACACGCTGCAGCTCAACATATGCCTACATATGTTTTGACTGAAAAAAAGGTCATATAAAGGCAGGTGTACAAACACTCAACAACCCCAGTTTTTGGGTCGAATAACATTGCACGTCAGGTTATGAAATACCTAATGGTCACCTGACCAAATGAGAGGTTAACCAGTATATGATGATTGGCTGAAAGACAGCAGTGGCCGCGGTGACATAAAGGCGTAGCTGAGGTTTGGTGTTTGAGCCCGTTCCCATAGAGTCTGAAGTAAGAGAGGGAATGATCTTCATTTTCAAAGATCGAACCTGCAGAGATGGAAACATCTTTTAATATGCAACTCAGTCAAAAGTTAGTATTCTTTAAGTTACGAAGAAAACTGAAATAAAATGCATGTTGTAATTTTCTGAAGAGAAAATGTGTATGTGTTTATTACTTATATTATGAAGCTGCAAGATCCTTAGCAAACAGGTCTAGTTTTTACATAAAATCCTGCAGTATTCTAGATAATACATTGTAGAGTTTTATGCAGAAAATGTAAGTAATCTTATATATATATATATATTTTTTTTTTATCAAAGCTGCTCAACATCAAGAGTCTACTTTGACTCAGATAAAGCTTTACGTTTAAGAAAACCTCTTATTACAAATATGTCTTTAATTTTGTATAATTATAATGGGTGATGTCACAAAACACTTACAATAAAGAACATAAGGGCACAAGATGACCAGGCAAGGGCCACAAAATACCCATCACTGCCGAACAGTAAGCCACACATCACCGTGAAGATCATCCTAGATGAAAAAACATAAACACACATTCACACAGTTAACATGGACAACAACATTTTAAAATCATTAATACTGTATAATCATTATTTACGATTATTTACATCATTTCAACCACAGAGCTAAATCATACACCTTGTGTAAATCTTACTACCAGATGATTTATTGTAATACACCCCTTGTAACTAATCATCACATTTATTTGCTTAACCAATATTGAATCAGTAACTTTATAATCCTGACATCCGAGGTCTATTTACCCAACATATTTATATCCACTGTAGGCGATGAGATCAAAGGTTGAGAGGTCGCTGTGTATGGTCAACAAGTACAAACTCAACAGCATCACCAACACCTCAATGATGATCCACACGAGGGCAGTGCTGGCACACAGTCCGAGAACCTCTGGGCTAAACCTTTACATAAACAAAGTGCACACTTTTTATTTAACTTGTTCAAAATTAAAATATTTAGTGTGAGTCATAGAATTAATTACATAAGAAAGAATTGCTCACCTTTTCTGAATGCCGAGCGCCATTCCAGCAAGTAAAATGTAGGTAATGAAAGCCATTGCTAAGAGACAAAAATACACATGATATGGACATCTCAAAATAAAGTGTTATGGATATTTTTATATTAAGAGAAAACATACTTGGTATGTAAAGATCAGGTGCATTCACATCCTGTCTTGGAGGCAGTGGAGTATCCCGATGGTAGCGAACTTCCCAATCCTACCAAGAACATACAAATAAAGAATGAATGAAGAAGAATGAATCACCTTGTGTCTGTAGAGTTACTGTAGCTTACATTATACAATTAAATGGTTTGGACAATCACTATATAAAAGGTTTTTTAAACCTGAGGCAAATAAAGCTTATTGACTAACAGCACTGTTAGATTAGTAAGTATGCGGTAAACACGGCAACATTTTATACTTGTCTGTTGTGGGTAAATATAACTAAAAGTTTCTTTAGATGCCTGTTTTGTTTTAACAGCCACTGTCACAGAACGTGCTGCAGGACAATATATCATGATCCCCAAAATGAGCCACATTTTAATGTCTCTGCTGGTACGTCACAGGGTTGTCTGTATAGTCATGTCCAATAGCTCTTGAAACCACCACAATTTATAGAATACGAAAAATGAACTGCATCATTTTTACAGCACCTTGGACGCTGAAAAGATACTGAAAGGCAGAGCTGATGTAATTTAAAAGGAGAAAGAGGAAAGAAAGAGGTATGATGTATGAATAGGCTGGATTAAAATATCCCTTATGTCTATAAATGGGCCCTCAAAAAAAATTGAGGCCTGCAATATTATACAGCGCTGTGAACAAATTCTATGAAAAGATGATGTGTTAGTTTGTCTCTCCAGACTTTCTATCTTAGAAACTACTTGAGTCATACAACTCAAAGGGGTGTAAATAATATGGATTTAATTAAGAAGATGTGGAATATGAGTAAACATATCGAGGCTCAGCGTCTCTCCAGTTTCTGCAGTTTTGCTGTATTTTTCTTGCTCATTTCAGAGCTGTTTGTGCAGAACAGTAGTGCTTTAACATCGTACACCCGACAAGAGCATCTGGACTTGATAACTTGTACCTTTATCCTGCACTTGCTGCTTATTGCACTTCTGGTTAGACCTAAACTGCATTTTGTTGCCCTGTACTTGTACATGTACAATGACAATAAAGTTGAATCTAATCTAATAAGATTTGTTGATAAAATACAGAATAATCAAGAGACCAGCTATGATGTACTATAATGAAAGCTAAACTGTAGTTGTACATATGTTGTAGTAGTAAACAGTACTATCTAACATTAGTATTGTATGCAGAGTTTGCACTGTGTGTAGTTTGTAATGTTATAAAAACAGAATGTCGGAGTGTTGTGAAGTGATTTAAATTAAAATTTTAATCAGTTTAACAATGGGGGAATTAATGAAGTCAGTGTGCTTTTATATCTGCACAAGTAACCACAGCATCATAAATAAAGCTGCAGTAGTGAGTGAGTGACTATCTTGTTTGCATGGTTTCAATGTGATAAGTGGTTGAAAATATGATATCATAGAACATTATCATGCAACTTTAACTATTAAATGTTTTGTGACATTCAGTACATAGACACGGGACAAAGTCTAACAGGATGAATGACACTGATTACCTGATGTGTATAAGGGAACATAAGGATCATAAGTTTCTTCAGTACATATCTGGTATCAACGGCAAAGAAGTATTTCAGCTTGTTCACAGACATGAATCTGCTGATCTGAAAGGCAAAGGAAGTGCAAATATTAACAGATGAGGATTGACAGACTGCTAAAGTTAATAAATGCAGCTTTATTTGCATCTATTTTCATCTTCATTACTTCATTACTATTTATCACATATGATATACATGTTTGGACCCCATGAATATCCTTATTTTCCTCACCTCTTTGTTTACCATGTCCTTTCCTTGGTTGGCTAAAGAGGACCCGTACATCATTGCCACATTGGCCATTGGGTCAGCAAACAGACTGTTCCCTCCACCGCCTCCTTGCATGTCATTTAAAGGTCCTTCCATATTGTACCCAGAGGTGTAATATCCCTGACTGTTAATGACTGGTCCAGTAGAGCTGGTGTCTTCAAAAAGGACAGAATCTGCTGTGGGGGGAGCTGCACGAGCTCTTGGTTTAGCTGTGGTAAAAAGATAAACACAACAGAGAAAACTGAGGCCATTTCAATTTACATCAAAAATTATTTTTTTTTAATGACAATGATAATTCTAATGACTCATTCTGAATCGTGACAACAAGCCCAAACATACATCTAGAGTCATAAATACAATATCTTCAGAGTCAAAAAGAATAACATGTCCTACAAAAGTTCTCTGAGAGGTCTGGAGCAACATATGTGCCACAGTACCTCAAACAAGTGGTAAACAAAGGATAACTGGTACAGAAAAAGTATGAAATTGTAATTTTTAAAAGCAATATTGTGACTGTGATTTTCTGTATTATTCACTATACCTTCTCAGTGCTCTAGTCTGCTATGGTATTCAAGTCTGACTAAAGTAGGTGTATGGTGGCATGCGATGTTGCTTGCTCAGTATTATTATTGAGGGACAACATGTCTTTCCCTATACGCTATCTCTAATTTACTTTCACAGCAAGGTTTAGATTCACGTTTGCCTAGTGTGATACTCATAAAGCCGGTGATGTTGTACTGTGAGCAGGTTAACTGAACAACATTAAACTATTCATGGCATTGTTTTTTTAAAGCATCCTCATTTTACTTTCAGTGGCCAAAGCTTTGTGCACTGTGAAGATTCCATGAAGGTAGAATTTAAAGAAGTATTTTAGGAGAATTAGTCGCCTTAAGCTGCATTAGTTAATTTAGGCTTACCTAAAAAAATTGGCATCTATCATCAACCAATCAGCTGAGTTAGGTGAACTGTGTGTGTCTTGCTTTAGTTAGAAAATAGAAAGTAGCCCTTAAGGAGGTTTATTTTGCTGTTTCAAAACATTATAACTGATGGTAACACGGTGATTCATCTTTTTCACTTACTTGCTCGGTAGCCGTGATGTGGCAAGTCCATGGTAGCTTCGACGTTACCTGTTAGCTTAAACACACACACACACACACACACACACACACACACACACACACACACACACACACACACACACACACACACA
>JAUYWH010000002.1:13435388-13446369 GCA_034779795.1 Ctenopoma multispine
ACCCTGGGGGGCTCCAGTGCTGAGAGTGAGGGAGGCTGAGACATGTCCACCCATCCTTACTGCCTGTGGTCTGTCAGCTAGAAAATTGGAGATCCACTGGCACAGAGATGGGCTGAGTCCCAGGTGCTCCAGCTTGGTGGTGAGTGTATATATTGATGCTGCAGTAAAAGCCTGAACATCTGGTGTTGTCTGTTGGTTTCAGACGTCAGACAGTTATTGAGTATTATTATTACAATTATTACTGAAACTGTTACTTATGATTAGATTGTCAAACTAGTTTTTAGCTAATATTTGGGGGAGTCGATCAATAAAAATGAACTTTTTAATACCTACATGGTTCATGCAACATCTTTGGCCACAGCTTTAAATTAAAACTGTCAGTCTACACTTTAAACATATCTTGATTGTATCATTTCAGATTCATTGTGGTGATGTACAGAGATAAAACTGTGAAAAATGTGTCACTGTCCAAATATATATGGACCTAATAATGTTACTATTACTATTATACTACAGTACTATATTCTGCTCTACAGCATGAGTTCCATATGGTACATTCAGTTTTTGCAGATTAAGGCTTTATATATATATATAGAACCATATGGTGCTTTCATGAAAATTGTTATATTATTGCTTATATAATACAATCAAATTTAGCTTCATCTGAACAGGCTATCGTGATGGCACTTAAGAAAATTTGATTGGTATTAGGTATTTTAACATTAAATTGCTTTAAATTGAATATCTGAGTACATTTTACTGCTAATACATACTGTCTATAATCACATTTGGATGCTGACAAGAAATTAAATATTATATTTCCAACAGTCACCACTTACAGCAAGAATATTATATTTACTGTATATTGTGAAAAAAAACGATGCAGTATCACTACCTTAACAAATCATATCAGGGACAATTTGTACACTTTGTACAGACATATTCAAAACTGTACAATCAGATAATCTACCCCATGGTCCTTAAACATGATTTGATGAGGCATGATTTGTAAGTGAATGTGGCATGAGGATTTTGTTATAGGCATGTGTGAGTGGGATGAGTGCGTGGGTGGGTTACCGTGAGTAACCTGTAATGGAATCCAAACTTCCTTTATCCTGACAATGTTAACTTTTGTTGAAATGTGGAGGGAAACAGAAAGCAACAATATGTTTAAAATCTCAAAGCAGACATGTTGTGCCCAATATAGAAGTAGAAATAACTGGCAGATGTAATAAAGTGTAATAGGGGAAAAATGGTGGCTAACATGTTGGGGCATGTTACACTTGGAGACACAGCAAGTGTGTCATCATTACATTCCTGAAGCTTTAGTCACCTGGCCCTTACCTTTACTCCATATTAGATCTCATATGATACCATAAATCATATAGGTAAATAAACATCCTGCATGTGTGCCCTCACTATTTATGGGGGTGATTTTGTAAATTTGAAATATGAGACTCAGCACTCGAAGGGATCAGTGAGCAACAGGTATAAGCTTTGCAAAATGTCTCGCTCTTGGCAGTGTCCATTTTTTTTCACTGCCTCTGGTCTCATCCATAAATTATGAAGAGCCTGACACCCATAGTTCAGTGTCTTCATTTCTATAGAAATGAGAATGTTTAATGTGCACAGTGTTTTCAGATTTAAGTGAGCTTGAAACAGTATTTGCAACTAACTTTGTAGTTTTTTTTTCACAAAAAATGATAGCCGTTATTCTTGGTAAAAGAATTAGTAGTAACATGAGACACTGGTGCAACAGTCAACAGCTAGCAGAAATCACCCTGCCGGGAACTCTGTCCTCAGGGACTGCAAGGTCAGCAGCTGTTCTGACAGACTAAGCTTACTGAATCTGCAGCATGCAGTTTTTGAATCTTTACTAGATGCTATATTGTGCTTGCAAGTAAAAAAACAGTCATTGAAAAGAATGGTGAAATAATTAAGCAGCTTTGTGGCAAGTGACTGACTCATCTCCACTGGCATGCATGCACATTGATGTGGTTTGTAAAGTAAGAGTGACTGCCAAGAGCCTCAACACACTTTTGGCACTAGCCTTGCCCTCGCTTTATAATCTATTTCATAACCGTTGCTGTAATAGATACAGTATTCTGTAACTTTGAATTGACTAATATCAAAGATATGTATTCTATCTGTCTATCTATATACACCACCAGTCAGAATTGTCATGTTTTCATGAAGACATCCATGTCATCCATGTGCACCATCATTGCACATGGTTTTCCTTTTAAATTAATAAATCAGCATTAGCAAACATAACATGCTATTGGCAGTACTAATGTTTGCAGAATTTAGGCCTCTGTATGTTTATGTAAATATTCCTTTAAAAAACAATTGTTTTTTTTAGCTACAATAGTCATTTACAATATGAACAATGTCTACACATTCATTCTGATCAATTTGATGTTATGAAATCTGCTTTTCTTTCACAAGCATGGTCATTTCTAAACTTTTGACTGGTAGTGTCAAGACATTTTTTAGCTGTAATAATCACATTCAATTTTGTCATTATCTCTTAAAAGCACAAAGTACAGTTAAACATATATTAAGGTTTCCAAGGTAAGCTATTTGTTTACAAATGTAACATTGGTGTAAACAAAATATTATATAAGTGACAGTGACGCTGTAGCCTACTAGGAAACTGAAGTAGTCTATTTCCACGGCTGAATCAGGCAGAAACCAGAAAACAAACTAGTACACTATCAGACTACGAGGGATCCCGCTTAGGAGGAAACTCTCACCATTTATGGTTAATGACGTCACGGCACGTGGTGAGATTCGTGAGAGATTCCAGACAATTGTATTTCCCGTAAACACGGAGGGGCGTGGTGAACCTGTGGCCTCGCTTTAAGACTTTACAACCTCACAATAATTACCAGACTTTGGCTTCGAGATGAGTGACTAAGGACGACAGGATGTACTGAAAGTTGTTTTCGGACATTTTAGCGCGAACTGAAGAAAAGTGAGACGATATTTTTTTCCATGTCCCCCCTTGAAGACGCGACATTTTGGACTCAACCGATTCTTACCGCAATAAGGTGGGCTTGCCCTGAGTTTGAATTCACATACGAGACTTAACCCGAAAGTCATTTCGTGACGCTTGGACACTATATAGCCGCAGCAACTTCCAGACCTATTTTCATTTAAGCGAAAAGGATGTATCGAAACTTTGGGAATCAAGGACGAGGCAACTCGGATTATACAGGCAGTGGCTCTGGGTCAAACTCTGGGTCCCTGGGAAACACCAGCACCTCAACTACACAACAGGAGCAGGTAGGTGTACATTCAACCAGGCTACAGGTAATCCCTGACAATTAGGGGGTTCATCATTGGTAACACAATGTAAACTAAAGTGAAGTGAAAGTAGTGAATGTTAATAAACGTTTTTGTAGTAAACATGTATTATATCTGTGTAGGTATACAGGTTATTCTACTTTAGGTATGGATAATAAAACTTTAAACTCAGTCTGTATCAACATAATTATGATAATTATCATGAGTCATTTCTTAATTTAATAACCTTTGATTCAGACTGTAGCCACATGTATCATGTGTGTTGTTAATGATGACTTGGTGGATTTATACCTTATGTTACAGTACTTTACTAACTTTACAGTATTATATACTTTACTTACTAACTTTATGCTCATTTTCCTTTTGACCTATTCTCCAGAAATTTACAATGGCAGGCAGCAGTCAGTTCATACCAAGCCTCAATGCCATCACAACCAGCCAGGACCTTCAGTGGCTGGTCCAGCCCTCCCTCATGCATCCACCAGGCCCCTCACGATCACCAGTGCCTCCTTACCCAAACCTCTCGGTGCCACAGCCACTGGGGCCACCACCTTCTCAGTCCCATCTTCTCAGGCCAGGGGTCATAAGAGCAGCTGCAAATACTACAGCCACAGCAAGGCGCAGGAACGATGAACATGTAAGAAAGTAGTCAGAAGGACATAGTCTTTATGTGTATAGTGAGGGAAACATACTTTATAAGACAGTTATGATTGTGTTTTAAAACAACTAGAGTTGTTAGTGATAGAAAATTAAACAAGCCTCTTGGGAACCATATTTTCACTTGAGGGGACACAGTTAGTGAAGTGTGGGTGTGGCAGTGGCTCAATCATTTCTGTTTAACCAGTGTGTAATATCCTGTAATACTCTGTGACACAACTGTGTCCTTTCCTTCAGGTTCGATATCAGACGATTCTACTGTATTTAGAAATAGTCTGATTATTTTGAAAAGTTAAACTATTGTTAGCAGATCATTTGAAAAAGAAAGTGTTATCTCAAGAGGTAGGTGTACACTGTACTTTTATAGTGTTTACTTTGAGTTATTGTTGACTCAGTCATCTACCCGTCTAAACAAGATAACATAGTTTTTATAATGACCCAGTTCAGTGAAACTTTATCTTCACAAACCACCAGCATTTGTTTCACCCTTGGCTTTGACACACGCTGGCACATATCCCCGACACATTTTTTTCTTGGAGTTGTAATTTCATGGTACAGGAAGTGGACTGTCATGTGACTCACATGGGCAAGTCATTTTCTGTGACTCACACCTGAGTCACTACAGGGGTCTGAGTGTGACTCATCATGTCAAAAGGGCGGGAAATACTGGATTAACTGTAATTATTCGGTAGGGCACTGGATGAAGTCAGAGTAAGGGTGTTACAAAGGTACAAAAGCTCAGACATTTCAAAATCATCCAGACGCCATGACTGTGATGACTCAGAGCACACACATGGTGGTAGTATTTCTTCTGTGTCACGTTGCCTATGGGCTCAACGTGTCTTCCTGTACATTAGATATAAAATTATAAGTCTACACAAACCAGCATGGCTTAAACTTTGATTCTGTCATTTTACAGTATTAGGTTAACTTGTTATGTGTTTTAATTATGTGTTTTTTTTTCTTCTCATCAAAGTTATCTCAGGAAGAGCAGGAAAGACGCAGAGTAAGAAGGGAGCGGAATAAAATGGCAGCAGCAAAATGTCGCAATCGGCGCCGGGAGCTGACTGACTCTCTGCAAACTGTGAGTAAACATAGTACAAAATGTCATCATGTTAATTCCTGAAATACAACAATGTTAGTTAGATATTAGATAATCAGCTCATTGGCAACTATGCGTGTCTTTGCCTGTTTTTCCCTGGCGTAGGAGACGGACCAACTAGAAGACGAAAAGTCCCGTTTACAGAAGGAAATAGCTAACTTACAAAAGGAGAAAGACAGGCTTGAGCTGGTCCTGGAAGCTCATCGTCCCATTTGTAAAATAGAGGACTCTGATTCTGATTCTGATCCACATCCATCAATTTCTATCACTTTGGGAGGCATCAAAATAGAGCCAGAAGACTCCAGCAGACCTGGACCCTCAATCAAACTTCCGACAAAGATGGAGAAACCTAAACCCAAGATAATGATCCCCACCAAACCTGTGACATCAACCGCTTCTGCCGTTGCCACTGACTCAGAGTCACTCCACACCCCGGTGCTCACGTCTACTCCCTCTCTCACGCCCTTCACAGCTGGTATGGTTTTCACCTATCCCTCTTCCTCTTTAGACACCCAGGCCTCCATTACATCCCATGCTACATCACACCATGGAAGTGTCCAGCAGTCTCAAGTCCCGCAGCACTGTGGGATAGCTCATCGCCGCAGCAGCAGCAGCGGTGACCAGTCGGATCATTCCCTGCACTCCCCGACCATCCTCACACTGTGATCCACAGCGCTGTCATCCTGGCAAAACACTACTGTTCATGTCGATTCAGTCATAGTGTGTGTGACAGGGAAGATCACTGGGAAACATGACAGAAATGAGAATGAGAAGAGTGTAATAATCATTTCAAAATGAGCTATGTGCATCTGCTTTTTTTCATTTCTTTAGAAAGTACATTTTCTACTTAGATTTCAAGTTAGCGGCATTATCAGGATATGAATGTTACACTCTTTCAGATTAAATACAAGTATACAGACTTTATATTCCTAAATGAAAAAGCTATGAAATGTAATGAATATGTTGGGAACAATTGAAAAAGAATGTTGATGAAAGAACCGCATGCAGAATATATATGAAAACAATAATGTTTATGTTGCATTTAATGACTTTTTACATCATGCTATGTAACAAATTATACATGCATTCACTAAGGAAAGTAGAGTACTTACAAATAAATGGTACTTATTTTTGTATAAATCCTCATATTTTTTATGCTAATCATTCATCACTAAGGCTGGGCCATAGAAGTTGATATAGATTACATAATCACATATTTATTTTTGAGAGTGTAATATATATTTGGTAGTGTTTTTATTTTCTATGAGAAATTAACTATTTTGGTGGGCAGTGCCTTACTTTTACCTTTTGTCAAAGCTATTCTACTTTGGAGACAATAAATAAGAAACGTTGGTAACTGTGTGAAAGTTGTATTGATGTACCATTATCTGTAAAACAGAATGTTATCAGACTGAAATACATCTTAAGAACAACAGATTTATCAAAGGTATTTTTGAATAAAGAGTGTAAAGTGTGCAAAATTTTAAAATGTTGTAAAGTAAATGTAGAAAGACCAGAATAACCCAAATGAGAATGTAAACACTGCATGTGTAATTAGTTGCTTAGTTTTGATAATAGATTCATGCACTTAACCTAAAATAATACCTAATGTTCACATGGTTGTAGCTTCTCTACAGTGAGGGTTTTCTGAGGATTTTTCACATCAGTGGAAACTGAAAATCTTTGGGTTTTGCCTGTTGGGTCAGAAGAAACAAGCAATTTCAAGAATTTCATTTGACTCTGGAAAATTCTCCTTCATTATTCTTTGACATTTATAGGTTCAATGATTAATCGAGGAAATAATTGTAGCCCCGGTTTGATGGCTGCACAAACTCTTAACGTTCATTCTGTGCCCCTCAACTGTGAACACTGTGTTCTCTGTTGCTCCATTTCCCAAAAAATGTGCATAGGTCTCCTGCTAATATATACATGGCTCAGAGGGCATTAGATCACTCTGCTAAAACTGGGTTAGAGCGAGGGATAGAGATGGAAAGAGAGGCAGACTGTGAGCTAGAGAGCACGAGGAAGAAGAAAATCGTTGTGGATGTGGCTGTCACAGGACATCTGTGCATCGCTAACTGGTTAAAAGCATCACTGCTTCTCCAGACTGTGCAAATAGGTATCCAAAAATAAAACTGATGAATATCCATAAAGTCAGTCTGTATGATATGAAGGGACCGTCAATCAAGCGCAGTCAGCTCAGACATGGTCAAAACAACAAGCACAGAAATCAATCATCATTCTGTGTTGTGTACATGTAAACGCTTGTTTCTGCAGAGTCAAACACACAAAAAGAGGTCAGAACAGCACAAAGTATCATACCCACTGTATTTAAAGCTCTTCAATGCACTACGAGCATAGCCCACCAATAAACAGCTAAGGACAAAATAAATCTTTCCTAATTCATATGCTTTATCTATGATTTAAACTGAAATTGATTAGTAATGCTAGTTAATACAAATAAGCCAAGATAAAATAGGGTCAAAGTTAAGATTATCCCTAATGTTACAGGGCAAATACAAAGTGTGAGCTACAGAAGAGAGAGCTGAACATCACCAACTTAAACAAACTGCGATATGCTAATTGAACATCAACAACAACAATGTAATAAAAATGTCATATACAGTAAAGTGAATTTAAACAACTTGGCTTGAATATGATAGAATCAAAATCATTAAAACTCGTAGACCTTCCAGTTTTGATACAAAGAGTTCCTAGTTTGATTAAAAAAAGTGACAGAACATCAGTTCAGCACTGAGTGAAAGACATCTATCATGTCTGATCCAAAACCTTAACAAGTGTGCTGGCTCTGCCCGGGCTCTACACATGTTAAATTGTGCACAGCAGCCCCACCCGCAGTAAACCCGGAAAACCCTTTCACATCAGACTGATTCACAGGCCTGTACAAATTGTGACAATCATCATGCACATATGGCACTCCAATCCTGTCCTGAGGAAGAGAGTGAATAAAATATTACACATTATTGGGCATCTAGCAAAAGCAAATATCAAATAGTTTCATATTTTCTTTTTTTGTATATCACAACTCATGTCTTTCAGTGCTTTTTGAATTCAGTGGACTAAATATGGCTCAAAACTGGATTGAAATGAATCTTCAGCTCTGTGATTTAAAGATTCATGATAACGCTGTCCAGTGCAATAGAAAAAAGGCTTCTACCAGTGTAGGCTAATCCAGTGCATGAGATAAATTTATATATGTGACCCACTTTTTTGGTCCCATTTTTTTTTCAATAACACCACTGAAAAAAGGAGAATTCTCCAAAAACAGAAGAGTTGCTAGAAAACACTTTAAATTTTAGATACATTATCGTGTGGCAAACATCTATTAAATGTCTCTGTAAAGTCCTGAAAATTAATGGTAAAATCTTTATCATGTCAAAACCTAGTGGCACGCAAATCGTTGCAGCATTCAGAAAGCCCTAATGCTTTTGCACCAGTTTAATTTGAATTATCTAACAAAGCATCCTTGTCTCAGTTCTGTCAGTCGCATCACTCCTAGAGAACAGTTTCCATTTCAGGTCGGAGAAGCCCTGACTGATGACATGAACCTGTGATCAGTCATCAGGTGAACACACTAGATGAAGCTGGTCAGGACTTCCCACACTCCCTGTACTTGAGCTCCCGTCTCCCAGGTCCCGGGCCACCATGCAGGGCAGGTTGAGCTCGGTGGACCCGCCGGGGCTGGAGTCACTCCTGCTCACACACTCCTCCTCCAGCACGAGGCACAGTTCCTTCAGGTCCAAATTCTCCTTCACCAGCCCGTCCTGCATGCGCTCCAGGTCGGCCAGCTTTTTCAAGTACCCACCCAGGTCCTCCCGCATCACTTTGGCTGCGTGATGCCCGAACAGCTGCCATTCCCTGGCCAGTTTCTTCACTTTGAGCCGGTCGTCGTCCAGGAAGCAGCATAGGTCCCGCAGTTCCACGTTTTCCTCCTGTAGGCGCTGATTGATGACTTTCAGTTCCCT
This sequence comes from Ctenopoma multispine, assembly GCA_034779795.1. Taxonomy (NCBI): domain Eukaryota; kingdom Metazoa; phylum Chordata; class Actinopteri; order Anabantiformes; family Anabantidae; genus Ctenopoma; species Ctenopoma multispine. Next base: position 13,444,443 of record JAUYWH010000002.1, read on the forward strand.
GATTTCGAGGAGGTGTCCCTGCAGCTGTTTATTTACCTCTTTTATCAGTCGTCCCCGCTGGATGAGAGCCGATATTTTATCGGACTCCTCTTTACGCAACCGGCTCACCAGCTCCTCTTTGGAGCACGCGAGCAAATCCTCGTCAGACATCTTTGACAGTTCTCTATTTATTATCTCACCTTCGCTACCCATTTTCTATTAAAGACCTAGACCTAGAGGCTACCTGAGAATCTATTAAAACCGCTGAGATGTAGCTGAACGCGTCAGTGCTCAACACACAGTCATCACATCTTTGACTTCATCTTGATCCAGTGTTTGCCAGATGTTATTTATTCGATAACCACAGCACCGGAGACCAAATCAAGGCAGAAACATGTGATATCTTTAATTAGATAGCTTCCTTCAAGGGCCTGTGACTTCACTCCTATCTTGTGTTGAACCCAGTATCTGTTTTCTCCGAGGATAATGCCTTAATGAGGTCGTGCGTGAAAATGTACCGCAAACCCCCATTTAATGTCAATCTGCCATCCTCTCAACAACACAATGTGTTCTCCAAAGGCCTCTAGGAACACAACTGTCCTTATTTTACCTCCTCTCGCAGTATTTGAAGGGAACGGCCGCCCCGAGAGCTTTTCTGTAGCCTACTGTATGTACAAAGGCCCGGTCGATCCACGGAGGCTTAATCCAGCAGCCTTGGATGCACACCCTGCAGATGTTATGATTTTTACGTCGCTGGCATCGTCTCATCAGGCTCAGCTCCGCTCGCCTCGGCTGAATGAACTCAGTTCCCCGGCGGCTGCAGGAAGAGTCAGCAGCTTGTTTTCGTACAAACGATTATTTCTTCAGATAAAGAACAAAATAGATCACAATCCAATGTCGTCCTTTATTCGCTCAAAAATAAGTGCATCATTTGTGCTCATCCTCCGGAGCTGGACTGTTACCACAACAATGTCCGCCTCCGCCACTTTCACGACTGTGACTCCGTTAAGCAGCGAGCTGAGGGTCAAGCTGAAGCACTACCAGAAAACAGTCTGTGTGCCCTTCAAAATACAGGCACCGACTTATAAAAGTGTAATAAATGAAGGGGCATGTTTGCACAATTATGTTTTCATGTATGTATTTGACTACAACATTGATTTCTCACACATTGCGATCTTACCTTCATTCACGTTGTGTTAAATGTGTTTCAGTCCTTTAACAAAATTGGTTTTATTTTGTGTGATTGTCCCGGATGTTTTATTATTGAGATGGCTGCTGCTTTGACACGTCAGTCAGTCAGTAATCACACATATTTGTGGTTTCCTCTGAGGTTTCCAGTGGCTCTTTGACATACCACACTTACAGCATGGTCGTAAATGGCCAAACTGAATTAACCAGCTTTGTGGTCCCTCTGTACTGGCTCTGGACATCTCAGCTGCATTATGAAAAACAAGATGTTGTGATGAAGATCTGCTTCACGCGCTCCCACTGTGAAATGCTTGTGCGCCCCCGTTTGGATCCAGATATTTGAATCCTAGTTTGCTCTGAAACCTCAAAACAACGTAAACAAGCGCATTTTACAGAGGAAAAGAGAAGGATAAGACACTCCCTCTGTACATCGAATTTATCTCATCCTTAAAAACATAGGAGCAAATCATTATCACTACATCTTTATAAAACACGAGGTAGGCCTGCATCATGTCTTTGGAGTTAACTGCAGAGGAAGTTGTACAGTGAAATGAAGTTGACTGGTTGTACTCGTTTCTTTTCAAAGAACATTGGCGGAAAGTGTGACTGCAGCCTTTTTTCCATGGGTTTATGCTGAGGCATTCAGCCACATCCTTCCGTTCTCTGTCCCACCTCCATTGTTTCACTGAGGCCATAACAATGTAGGGTGTTAACCGTGCAAGGGGAGGGGGGGGGGGGGGGGGGGGGCGGGGTGGAATCA
>JAUYWH010000002.1:13449087-13462787 GCA_034779795.1 Ctenopoma multispine
AAACTCTAGGAACCACAAGTAGACCAGCACTCTGAGAGCGAAGTGCTCTGCTGGGATAATAAGGTTCTATGAGGTCTGTAAGAAAAGTTGGCGTCTTATCATTTAGTGCATTATAAGGAAGGAGCAGGATTTTAAACTCTATTCTAGACTTTACAGGGAGCAATTTTTATTATTATTATTTTATTATTAAACTTAAATTGTAAGAGTTATTGAGTTTTCTCCATTTTGTCTGCATGTCACAAATAAACCTATAACATTCATAAAGTTAGAACCATCAAACATCAAATATTTTTCCTGGAGAAATTTTTGGAGAATAATATTTGAAGATTAATTTTATGTTGAGTGACTAAATGGTCACTTAACCTTTTTGTTTAGCTATGGGTGCAACACCCTAAAGTATTTGCAAGATAAATCTGATCATAAGGTGGTCAGAATGAAAATGCAAATTTACTGCTACACAAATAGTTTTTTTCTAATTCTTTCTCTTTTTTATTGTGAAACACTATGTATTTTAATAATAAAAAGTCTTAAGTTTAAATTGAGAAAAGTGATGTTTGGTATCATTGTGTGCAGCACACAGAACATAGACAAGAGAAAGAAAATAAGATAATGTTTTTCTATACACAAAATCTTAAATCACACATCACAGCTTAATGAACAAATTATTTACTTTTTTTAATGGAAACCAAAACCATTAACTCATGGAGGACAGTATTCAAAATCACAGTGAAAATCAAAGTGGAAAATTTGAAACCACAGTCTCATCCAAAAAAATCTCATCACTGCAACTCGAAATGTGCCTCACAAGTGTGTATGACTCCCATATCTGTATGCACACAACAACATCTGGGCATGCTCCTGATGAGTCAGCAAATGGTGTCCTGGTGATCTCTTCCCAGCCTAACATTCTTCAGACCCTTTAACGCCTGTCACATATGCTCAGTGTGAACGTGCTCTCGTCGGTAAAGAGACCTTGGCACCAGTGGTGGACCTGTCAGTTCTGGTGTTCTTTGGTTAATGCCAATTGAGCTGCATGCTGAGCTGTGAATACAGGTCAAACTAAGGACGTTGAGCTGTTTGGGAAGTTGCCACTGTCTGTGACAGTTTGGTCAGAAACATGCACACCAGTAGCCTGGAGGTCATTTTTAGGGCCCCTTTAGTGCTCCTCCTCCTCCTCCTGGCACAAACAAACAGAAGTGGCTGTGTTTCAGGAGGTAGAGCAGTTGCCTGCCAATCCTAGAATCGGTGGTTTGATTCCTGTTTCCTCCCGTCATGTGTCCTTGAGGAAGATACTGAACCCCAAATTGCCCCCGATGCATCAGGTCAGGTGAATAGCAGCTCTGCCATTGGTGTGTAATTGTGTGTTTGTGTGCAAATGGGTGAATGAGAATCAGCGTAAAAGGCTTTGAATACCAGTAAGGTAGAAAAGCGCTATATAAGTGCAGACCATTAACCAATAGTGAATGAATACGTGTGTCTAAGTGTAACCTATTTGCCAAGTGTCGTTCATGTAAAGACTCTGCCTAGTGTTTCTGATCACAGTCGCTAATTCTAGTAAGAAGCTTAAGGCTCATGAGAAAGTACCCAACCTCCCTCAATGTGACTACAAGAGGAAATCTGATCCCACATTAAACAGAATGATAGTTCGCATGGTGGAACAATAGAAAACTTAAAAACAGATACAAACTCTAATTCAATTTAATTTCCTTGATATTCACAAGGAATGACATGTTTTGAATAAAAGTGGGTTTCATACAAGCAGACCCAGAAAAAACTCCTCCTTTCTAAGGGAAACATGGAAAAAATAACCGACTGGATGTAGCTGAATTGTTAATAAGCCACAGTTCTTGGGGGGACAATGTTGATTAGACAGATTAAATAAAACAAGATTTTTGGTAAATGATAATAACTATGCTGTAGACTGAACCATTCTTGAGTGCTGTTAATTATCATCTTAATCCAACTGAACATCTATGAAAATAGCTGAGAGAAGGCACAAATAAAACCTGAGAGAACCCTGAAGAGTGGTGATTGCCTAAAAATATTAGGATTAGAGTCCCAGTATTTTTCCCCACAACATTTTCATATGTTGTCTTATTTAATATATTACATTCAGAATCAAAAGCATGGCTGTTCTATTAGATATGGATCAATTAAGAATGGATTTCATTGTGTTTTTTCCCTTTTTAAGTGAAAGGGTACCCCCACATCCTGTATACTTGTAGCAAGCACTGTGAACTGTGAAGAACAATTAGTTATCTAATGCTGCAGTATATTCACACTACACTAGTAGCTCTGTCAATTCAGGTTGTATGTTTTTTCACACAGTGAATGATGCAGTGAAGGTGCGAATGGAGGGAGGAGTGCTTGATGAGTGTGAGGCGAGTGCAGATGTTCTGCTGAGTGACACCATGGACCAGTACAGGACTTTCCAGATGTGTGAGCGTCTGCTGCACAGTCCAGCCAAACTAGCCAACCAGCTGCTTTTCCAAATTCCACCTCATCGACAAGCCATGCTCATAGAGAGGTACCGTAATGATGCTCTCCTTTATTCTCCATTCATACCACATTTTCTGTGTGTCATCTGATCTGAGGGAATGTCAAACTTATCTGAACGTCAACATTTAATCAAGGAATTATTTTCCTGTTTTTGAGATATGCCTCTTGACTGAACTAGATTCTTCCCACTATTTTTTTCTGACAAGTTTCGTCTTTTGCCTCTGTGTTTAGATACTATGCTTTTGATGATTCTTTTGTGCGTGAGGTCCTGGGAAAGAAGCTTTCTAAAGGAACCAAGAAAGACTTGGACGATATCAGTTCCAAGACAGGTGTGACGCTGAAAAGTTGCAGACGGCAGGTAAATTGCATCCTGAGATCCAAGGTCACTATCAGTGTTGAAATCGGCAGTGCTCTGTGTTTATCTTCGCAACCTTCAGCAGCACATTTCAGTTGTGAGACATTTATTATATTCTTGTTGCTTTATATTTGTGTTGCGTGAGCAGCAAGCCTTTTTTTTCACGTTCCATAACGTGCATTACAGCTTATTAGTTGTTATAAAGAAGCTGTTTATTTGAAGAGCAAATACTTATGCAGGAGTTGCATAAGTCATGTTGTCTTTTTAGTAAATCTCCTCCGTCATGTGTTTTCATTTTCAGTTTGACAACTTCAAACGTGTTTTCAAAGTCGTGGAAGAGCTGAAGGGACCCCTGGTGGAGAACATACGTCAGCACTTCCTTCTCTCTGACAAACTTGCAAGGTAAATGATGACAAGACAAGGGTACAGGCGTTTGGAACTTAGGTTTATATCACCGTACTGGGTTTGCTTCACATCTGTTTCATTGTAGTTCTTATGATTAACTACTACATGGTTTTGTAATATTTACTATTTCTGAGAAAATGTCAAACAGGTGGCTTGTGTTCAAAATATCCAAACCAGTTAAAAAAACAAAGTCTGATTGTGTTCTTCTATTTTATTATATGCTTTAATACCTTCTGTACTTTTTTTCAGGGATTATGCCGCCATTGTTTTCTTTGCCAACAATCGCTTTGAGACGGGCAAAAGAAAGCTTCTGTATCTCACTTTCCAGGATTTTGCTTTCTGTGCAGGACAGCTTATCAACAGCTGGACCGTTGGGGCTGTTGGTGAGTGATTACTCTTGTTTTCTTTGGGCGTTTTGCTGATATAAGATGTGTTTGGCAATATGAATGAACCAGATTTTTAACAGTTATGTAACTTATTAATCAAATTGAACTGTTGTAGTTTTATGGTGATGTAGCAATAAAACCTTGGTGTTAAATACAAGAACTACAAATCTATAAAATAAACATTTTAAACTGCGAGATAATCCATAAATGGCCTCAAATATATATAAAAGAACAAGAGCTATGATGTCTTTGTTGGTTATGTAGTATGAATGTTTGAAACATAATGCACAGTGCCACTGTCAGTGAGGCTCACTGACCACCAGAGGTCCTCCAGGTTGCACTCCTCCTCATTTGAATGCATTTTAAATTTGAAACTCACAAACTAGCAAAGTGGAAAGGTTTGATTGGTTTGCTGAGGAGTCTGGGTAATAGCATAATAATTTAATAATTGTATAATAAGACTAAGTTGTGATAGTAGAAAGAAGAAAAACATATTTTAAACTGATTTGACAATGTCTGACTTGAGTTTCCTTTGTAGATAACATGGTGGAAGACATGGACGTCGATCTTGATAAAGAGTTTTTACAGGAGCTGAAGGAACTGAAGATTTTAATTACAGACAAAGATCTGCTGGATCAACACAAAAGGTAACAGAAACGCACAGAAAATGCATGTTTGCTAATTACTTACTTGCTATAATTTTTATAGTCATCTTATTTCTGTGTTCTTTGTTTCTGTTCAGTCTGGTCTGTACGGCTCTTAGAGGAAAGACAAAAGCTTTTAATGAGATGGAGGCTAATTTCAAGGTGAGAAACCAGACTGCTCATCATTCAGTTTCTACTACAGTGACCTGTGACGGTAATGAGAAGAGAAATTTTAAATTAATTTTGTCCACATTGTATGTGAACACATGTATTTGTAGAATCTGTCCAGAGGCCTTGTTAACATTGCTGCAAAGTTAACCAACACGAGAGATGTCAGAGATTTCTTCATTGATCTTGTGGAGAGGGTTTGTACTTCTTTTTGTAAGCAAAGACATACCATCCAGCCCAAATTTCCTGAAGCTTGTGCCAGCTTTTAAGTCTGCCTTTGAGACAGTGTGATGTAACGTCTACTCCCCTTCTTTTCTCCCCCAGTTTATTGAGCCGTGCCGCTCAGACCGATGGACAGCTGCGGACATGAGACTCTACCTTACTCACTACACCAACTCTGCACACATACTTGACACATTCAAGTGAGTTAATGTGCTTTTTTTTCTCAAACCTTATCAGGCAAGAGCACTGCACCAACCCAGCCATGATTATCAATTCCTAAAGGAGCGACCAAAGCTAAAAATACGGCCATGATTTCATGGAGAGCTTTGGGAAGTATGTTAAAATCCTGTGATATTGACGTCTTTGTTCTACCATTGGGTGTCACCCTATCTCGCCCCTGATTTTTTAAACTGTAGTTACCTTGTTTCTCATGCAAACACTTAGGAATGTTGTTAAGGCTTTACACAGCCCAGCACCACTACATGCTTAACAAAGAGATATTCATAAAAAGTAACAGACCCCCCTCGTTTCACTGTGTGGACAAAGATTGCCTCATTTATTTTCTGCACCCAGATTTCACAATTACAGTTTGTCATGAGACTTACACTGTCTCTTTACTCCATTTACTTATAGTTTATTCTTCTTTTGTCTTTCTTTCTCTGCCCCTCAGACATCAGGTTGTGTGGGACAGATACATGGGCGTCATTAAAAGCTGCATCTTCAAGATGTATCACGACTGAAGTCTTTTCTTTATGGCTTGCTCTTCCTTCGGTTTTCTACCACTGAAGCTGTTCTCTTAGTCCTTTGGTTTGTTCTTTCTCTGTACGCTGGTGATCTCTGCTCCTCCAGTCATGTTATCACTGTCAGCTCCTCTGTTTATCCCCTAGTGTCTGTAAATTTGGTTTGTAAATAAAAAAATTAACACATTTACACCAAAATGTGATTCTGTTTTATGTTATCCTTTTATCTGCTGTGCTATATGAAGATGTTTTTAGTAACTCGTCCCACAGACAGAAGTTACTGATCTTGTGAGTGTTGGACGGAGATTAGAGACCGAAACAGAGGCAGGAGATATAAAACACACCACAAAAGACGGCAGACTTGTAAAGCCGTGCTTCAGCAGGCTGTACTCAGGAATACAGTGAAAACTTTGTGTGTTTTGTGTGTTTTAAATATGAGCAGCAGATTACATGTGTGATGAATTGAGACTTCTGATGAGTGTGTGGGATGTCTGTGTGTGGTCATGGGAATAAGGGACCAACCGGGGAGAGGGGGCACAGTTGGTCTAGCTGGGGGGTTGTCAGTGTGATTTTTAACAACATCCCTCGTAATGACAGCTGTCATCTCTCATCATCGCCACCACACAGAAACAGGACAGATAAACAATCTGTGGCTAAAATAAAGGTTTTCAACTCAAACACAGGAGGTTTACTTTAAAAAAGCAGGATAAACATACAGTGATCTATCCCGTAATTTAAAAAGTAGCATGACTGCAATTTCTACAAACATAAAAAGACTGGTGTGTCAATGAACAAATATTTAGTTGTAAACTTTAATGCATTTTATTGCTTTGTAATGTATGTCTGTAGTTAAACTAATGTGGCAGCTGCACATTTAATTTTGAAGAGGCTTTTATTGTGAAAGGAGCACAAGGGTGACCAAAACTTTTGAAATTGAATAAGACTTTCATGTCGGGTTAAGCAACATCTCAACCAGTTTGCAACATAACCGACCTCAAATTTAGAAAGAAAAAGTGCCGGAAATGATACAGTGTGCAGTAATGGATTAGACATGTACAACCAGAGAAACTGAGTTAGAATAATACCAGCAGTTTATTTTCATCGTTTTATCCCTAATGTCTGTGGAATACGCTGACAAATTTTCCGACTAGGTCTCCACACAGTTCCTCTCTTCTGCACTCTCTAATTTTTGTCCACATTCCATTAAGTTCTCTCTCCCTGACTATAAATATCCTGCATGTCAGATTGGACGAGAGCAAGAGCTTCAGTTGCTTTATGGAAGAAAGAAAAAAAGAGGACAAGATGGAGGAGGAAAATATAGATAGATGGGGGGTAAATGGGGAAAAGAGAGGGAGGAAAGGGTGGGAGAGCTTGGGGCTTTTGCGAGGGTTTAGTTTAAATGAAACCAGGTGTGTTGTGGGACCAGTAAGAGGGGGCATTGGGTAAGAAAATGGGGGGGCGTGTGTGTGAATCTGTGAGTTGTTGTTCCGCCTGCGATTTGGATGGATTTGGAATTTTGGTATTTGGGCCGCAGACCAGGAATTTGCATCCTGGGGGGTCAAGGAGAGGGGGTTTGGAGAGTAGAGGATGGCAGTGCAGGGGGCCAGAGGGGGGGTAAGAATGGGCTGTCCCTCTCTCCTCCCTCTCTCTCTTCCTCGGTCTCTTGCTCGCTTTCCCTCTCCCTCCCTTTGCATGTGTTCAGCTGCTCCAGCTGTCGGTCTCCCCACTCACTCTCTCAGGGTCATACAGGCAGGAGTTTAAGGGACCAGTTCTGGACGCCAACTCAGCTGGGACAACCGCAGCCAGCAGAAGGACACACTGGTCATAGGGAGACTGAGAGACAGACGACCCACCAGAATAGATTCATCTGTGAGTTTTCCTGTGTTTTTGAAAATATCTTATTCATATCTCAGAAGTTATGTGTGTGAAACGGTGAACTGTCGGATGACTTATCAAGTCTGCAGGAGTTTTAGGGAGAAGAAATGGAGCTGAGATGTACTTCTTACCCACTTTTATGGTACAGGCCATACACGTCACAGTCGCACCGCTGCTCTGCTCTCTCAGCTACACTTGGCTCCTCACAAGAACCGCGATAATGTGGCCCAAAGGCTGTGTAGTTTGCTTCTTGGCTCGGCGTTTCAGAGACTGTAACGGGGTAGACAGGAAGAGAGGCAGTGAGTCACAGGGCATGTGCAGCTGTACAGTACGTAGCAAAGTTCTTCCAACTCACACCTCTTGTTTAACATTTACAGTTAAGTATTTAGAGTTAAGCTGAAGTTAAATGTCTGAGAGCTTCTACTGAATGAAAGATACAGGTGTCAACATCAAGCACACATAGTCTAGAAACCTGGAATTACACTGCAGGCAGAACATCCTGCTCTCTTTCTATGATTTGACAGTGTAGTTTATCACTGTTTATACAGTATACTCCTCATAGCCAACACGACAGCTCCACTGTCAACGTAACGACCCAAGTGAGATTATAAAGCCAACAGTAAGGAGTACAGTTCCCCTGAGAGCAGCACATCATCTCATGCCACACTGTGTGCATATACTAATACATCTCAGCCCTTTAACACTCTTTATGGAGGGAGACAGACCAGCTCAGGAGGGATTTCTTACAGCTGCAGTGTGTGAATTTCTCCTGAAGGCCACTATCCATCATTAACTGTGGTGTTTCCCAGAACAGGACTCAGGCTGTGTATAAGATTGAGACCCCCTTGTTTGTGGATTTGCAGGTTCACCGCCACAACGGCAACAAAGCGCAGCTGGAGTGTGCCGAGGCACCGTGTTCTCAGGCTGCTACATGCACAACCGAGTAGAACAACACAAAGCTAGCTATGTATACACCTCAGCATATGACCATCCTGTGGTTTAAACTCTGTGTGTGTGTGTGGTCGAACTGTGTGTTTTTCCTGGTCCCCATGTGGTCACTTTAATAAGCCGCCTGACATTTCACTTGTTAAATTGTGCTGACTGTGTGAGCTTAAAAATGGGTCAGTCTTCAGAGGCCAAACAAAGCCCTAATGGTATTTATATTAGATTGTAATTATTTTATTATGGTTAGTGATATGAATAAAGTACACAACAGATGTTTTTGAGGTATCAGCTGCATCTGATACAACAAACTTAAATCATTTTTATTATTAATTCATCTGTTATTGATTAGGTGGATAGTCTAAACTATCTGATCACAAGCCAGTTAAATACACACACTTCACCATCAAAGAAGATTTAGAAAACTGCAAATACTCATGTTTGAGAACCAACATGTTTTATGCATTTTGCTTATTTCTTAACCAGTTATACTCTGGATTAAGCAACCAGTCAAGACAAGTCATTCCAGAGATCATATGAATATGATAGACAACAGGTTTTAGCAGGTACTACAGTGAACCTGTGTTTCTCTACATCAGTTGTAGTCCAAACCCAGATAATGAACTCCTGCACTAGGGCCACATCGTCCTACACAGTGAGGAGCGATGAGAGGTTAGGGTTGCAGTGACTAGAGGTTTGGCACCAGCTGTCCTCTTACGTGAACCATGGGGGGTTTCCTAGAACCTGAAACCCTGGGAACTACTGCTGTGGCAGGGCATCCCAGCTGAGAACTGGCGCCCACATCCTTGCCACTGGCATTCCAGAGGTCCACCGCTACTTGATCGCCAGCGGCAGCAGGGCAACACCCATGCACCCCTGTCCACACTCAGTAGCCAGTGAGTGAGTGGGCCCAGGACTGATGGTCAGTTTGTTTTTGGGTGGTTTTTGGTCACAGTGTTGCAGGCCCTAAGTGACCGCTGGGCCAATTCAGAGAGGTCACGTACTGCGGCTGTCTGATCGCATGGAGGAATGTGCTACTGTCTGTGCTCACAGGGTGAAGGCCCGTTTTGTTGCTTTTTGCCACGCAAAGGTCACAAAAGGCCTGTGACGTAATCCAGGGATTATTTGTGGAGGTCCACGTCACCCTGTGGCCTTCTGTTTATCTCAACGTGAAATACAACAATAAGCAATGCCAGTAGATGTGGCCTCTGGATTTTATATCGGAGCATGTGTCTGTGCACGTAGACAGACAGTGATTATAACTTTCCTGACATGTATTTTAACTGGAACTCACTGACTTGGCTTGTTTTTTCTACTATTTTTGGTCTGGCATAGTTGGAATAGGTGATTTGTTTATGTTATAGTCAACTTAAACACTTAAAGCTTCTCTCCAGGAATATTAACTGAGGGATGGTTGTATTGCTCTGCTGGGAGAAAAGCCAGTTCTACTGAAAACTCGTACTGCAAACATACACACATAATTCACTGAAAATCTACCTCTAAAATGCTACACTGTTCAGAACATTGTATAAAAGACTAGTGGTGAAACAAGTACTTAGATCCTTGCACTTAAAACTGCTCATTATTCCTAATAGCCACTTTTAGAGTAGTAAAATATGCAGCCCTCAAGGCCCTGAAACATTATTATGTTTTAATCATATTCACACAAGATAATATTATCTGAGCAAAACAAGCTCAGAATTGGCATTTTTCAGAGTTCAGGAACTCATCTTTAGTTTTAATGGAGAACAAGCTGCAGTTCAATCATCCTTTTTGATGACCTCACGTAAATGCAAAAGAAAAAGCATAGCTTTGCTGCACTCCAGCCTGAGAAGCTCGAATCATCCTCATAACTAAAAACAGCAGTATAACCGATTCCTGGGTCGACTCCTGGCTCCCTGGATCTAAGCGTCCCTGGACAAGACGCAGAACCCCAAACCCTTGGTGCCTAAAATGCAGCTGCCTGTCCACAAGAGTTTCAAGAATCAATATCAATTATTGTTTAATATTTTATAAGCTGATCATATGTTTTGTATTCAAATCAACAGAGCTCCTAATGTTACTTGATCAAGTAAGGAGTTTCACTCTGAGAAATACTATAAAAAAAAACTAAAATAGAAATACTCAGGTAAAGACCCTAAAATGTATTCAGACACTTCCAACACAGACAAAGACGGATGCCCTCTTGCATTATCAGCATCTGCAGAGACTGAGATTCCTTATCACAGAGCAGAAAAACTGAAGCTACAGAGCAGGAGATGTTGTTATAAAATATGCAAGTAATAGCAAGGATTTATGTGCTGCCACTGACGCATCTCTGATACACAGTAAACCGAACCTCTGGAGGCAGCGCTCAGCACGACTATCATTCCACTGAGTTGTAGTGTGCCAGTCTGCAGACACAGAGGGCTTTCTGTGAGCAGCTAATATGAAAGTATTTCTGTGATGTTGACTTTGTTATTTTCAGCTGAAGGATGGAGTACGTCACACTGTTTATGTTTTTAACTGGCAGGCTGATTCATTACATTTATTCTTGCTCTGATCAAGAGGGAACTGTTTGGTTGACAAACAGTGAACCAGTCCATGAAGCTAACTGTTTGCTCTCTGATTGACTAAAACTTGGCTCCAGCTCTTTTGGTTTGAGTTGATTTATCCATCTCAGCTGTGGGAGCAGCTTACGGCACCCGTGTATTTTGAAACTGAATCGACTCATTTGGGATTTTTAAGTTTCTAATACTGTATTTTTCCACTTTTTTCTCACTGTTTATTACAGGTACTACTTCTTGGCTGCTAGTCTTCAAGGCACTGCTACCTGTCTAATAGCTGTGTTTGTGTGTATGTGTGTGTGTGTTTGTGTGCATGTTGTCTGCTGTTCCTGCCCCATCTCCCACCAATTAGTGCTTTAGTATGCAGGGTTCTTGTGTGTCCAACTTGTGCGTGTGCATATGTGTGTCTGTGCTCCTCCGCAGTGCTATTTCACAGCCACCTACAGAAAGTGACACCTACACGGTAAGGATGGATAAATATCTCTCCCTACTTCTGCTTACTCCTTTATTTTTCTTTGCATCTTCTTTTTTATTGTATATCACACCTGCCAGAAAATATTGCTGCTGTTTTGTGCTGAAACATTAGCCTCAGATCCTTGTGCTGAAACATTAGCCTCAGATCCCCTCTTCCCTCTCTGACCTCACTTTTTTTAATACCTCACAATATTCAGCAACAGTTTTCCCTTTCCAGCATTATATAGTAATCTTAGGTGAGGTCATTTCTTACGTCCTCACCTTTTCTACGCATTAAATATATTATTTAGCCTTTTTCCAAACAGTGGCTTAAAAGTCTTTGTTGTGAGTGACATTTGGTTTAGGGAAAGTAGTCACAATTCCTTTAACAGCAGCAGAAATTTTGTCTTTTTGGCACAGAGTTCCCAACATTAACACGAGGAAACAAGTTTTTCTATCCTCTCTGTCTTTTTTCATGACCCACTACTCGAGTATTTATTATGTATTATTAATATATTATGCAACAACTTGGCTCAGATGAATGGTTCTCATCTTTCTTTCCGTTATTTTCTCACACTCTTTCTGTCTTTGCTATTTGTAGGAATGCACAGATGGGTATCACTGGGACCCTCAGACAGAGCACTGCAAAGGTACCTCACTTTACCTCAACACCTCAATTCTTTTGCACAGTAACAGCGTTGATCGTATCTCTCTCCAAGTCCTGCCCTGTCTTTTTCATTTGTTTCTACTCACTGTACTTCAGACCCGCTAATTAAATCTCTCTGCATCTTCCATCAGACATAAATGAGTGTGAGACTATTCCAGATGCCTGCAAAGGGGAAATGAAGTGCTTCAACCATTACGGAGGGTACCTGTGCCTTCCCCGCTCTGCATCAGTCATTCCAGCTCCAGAGCCTGCCATCACACCCACTGAGCCCTTTAACCCCTGCCCGTTGGGCTACGAGCCGCAAGGGGACAGCTGTGTTGGTGGGTGTCTGGGTTTTGTAGGTTTTGGGGGTCTGAGGTGGACAGGTGGCCACAGGATGAGTGATCATGTTTGTATGTGTGTGTTTGTGTAAATTTATTGTCAGCGGCCACAGATTGTGAGGGACAGGTGGCTATAGCAGGTGTTGGGACTGCAGACAGCATGTTGGTGCAAACTGTGTGGGTGAGAGTGAGTACAAGCCCACGGGGGGCAGACAGACAGTGTAGGAATTTGGGAGATTTCACACGCGGACAGCTGCTGTGTTTTAAGAACCGGGATTATAGCGAGGAACCTACTTGTGCTGGAGGACAGCGAGGTGTTCATCTGGCCTGCATGAGACAGCAAACATGAGTCAACATGATGTGATTTTCTCAGCTGTTGGGTGCAAATGAGGGGAACAGAGCTGACACCATCTGCCCTCTAACACTCACACTGTATCTGTCAGCCATGCTGAATGAGGCTGAGTTTGCTCACAATAAACACAGTTTTTACACGTGTGTCCTTGTTTCACTTCACCCACAAACACAGATGTCGATGAGTGTGAGCGGGACGAACATGACTGCCAGCCCAGCCAGGATTGTATCAACACGCTGGGGGCCTTCACCTGTCAGTGTCCGGATGGTTACCGCAAGGTTGGCACAGAGTGTATTGGTGAGATCATCTGAATGTATCTTTTACCTAGTTTAGCTTAGTAGGCTTAAGTATGATTATATAAATAACTGTAGGAATAATTCTCCTCTGACTTAATTTCTCTCTCTCAGACATTGATGAGTGCAGGTACAGGTACTGCCAACATCGCTGTGTCAACGTCCCGGGCTCCTTCTCTTGTCAGTGTGAACCTGGTTTCCAGCTGGCAGGAAACAACCGATCTTGCATTGGTGAGTGATGCAACACCATGATGGAAGAAGTATTAACATCCTTCACTCAAGTAAAAGTAACAGTAATGTAACAACAATGTAAAATTACTCTGCTACAAGTGCAGTGATTATGTTACTTAAGTAAGCTTTTAAACCACAAAATGTCCTTAAAGTATCAGAAGTAAAAATGCTTGTATCTGCTATAATGGACCTGTTAGAGTGAAATGATATCATTACTAATGCATAATCATTTCAGAAACAATTTAAAACAGAGCTAATTTTAAACTTTAAATTTGGTTCAAGGGTTAAATTTGTATTACTTTGTATTTTATTTATGAGCCAATCTGGACTACAAATACTAATTTTTATGTCTGATTAACCATTTAGTCTTTAAAATGCCACACTGTGCAGAACCCAAGCCGATGTCTTCAGCTTGTAAACTAAAAAAAACAAACAAACAAACAAAAAACTACAGTGAAATGAACAATCCTCATGTCTGACAGGCTGTAACCACAGAGTATGTTACAATAGCTCGATAGTTTCATCGATTATCTGAATCATTGCTGGTGACTATTACAACTACTTAATTGTCACCAGCCATTTATCAGTTCATATATTATCAT
>JAUYWH010000002.1:13471559-13685763 GCA_034779795.1 Ctenopoma multispine
AGTTCCCAGAGGTGTTTAGCACTTGTTGGCCCCTTTGCCTTCACTCTGCGCTCCAGCTCACCCCAAAACACATTGAACGAGAAGGTGTGTCCAAACTTTTGGCCTGTACTGTATGTCCAAAAATAGTTCTAATTGCATTTTCTATTATAGAGAAATGAATAAAATGATGGATTTTTTTTCTTTTTCTAAACAACTTTCTTTTTTTTTTTTTAAATGGACATTTGTCAGACCAGCAGTAACACATATATCACACAGCAGCTTGCTTCGTAAATTGCCTCTCACTAATACAACAGGAGTCATTTCTTGTTAGCTCTGGAAATAATTAGCTTATCGTTCTGGTCCAATTAAAGGTTCAGTTACTGGGGATGTTCATTACGTTGGGTCAGTTTAATCTCCCATGAACCTTCTGGGAATTATGTGCAGGGATTCGCAAGTGAGTGAGTGAAAATATTGGGTCACATGTCTGTGATTAACAGAAGCGTAATTAAAAATATGACTGTGACAGGATGACTGCACACATCCGCGTTGACACACAAGAGCGACTGAAAAAAAGAAAGACGAGACCATAACAAAACACACAAAATAACAAATCCAGAATCACTACTTGCGACAAAATCCACTCCACAGACGCCCCCAGAATACTTAAACAACTTCATTATTGTCATTTAAACAAACTAAACTTAAGATGAGATAATGAATTACATGAGAGCGGTTGAGCAGTTCATCACCCCCTGTCCCCCTTCTCCTCTCACAGGAGCCTTGGATAGACTTACATAAGGCTCTAAGCTAGACCTTACCCATGCCTGTTCTACCTTCAATTTCTTTACTCATTGCGTAAATGTGGTTACCAAGAAACGACAATGTGTTGCTATGGGTGTGTGGGTGTATGGCGGCAAAAGGGACTGATGCTGAAAAGACATTCAGCCCTGAGAAAAATAACAAATGGAAAACTGAATGGCATGCGAATGCCAGGGAGCAGAAAGATGGGGAGTTATTTTGTGAATCAGAGAAGACAAACTGTTTGTGAAACAGATATTCGGGCTGTGACTTTAGATGCTGAGGATGTTTATGAGATTCAGGTGACTAACAGTTTACAGTGAATTCTCCAGTGGTGGAATGTCACTTACATTTAAAAGTACAACAAAGAGGTATTTGTACTTTAAAATATTATTTCCATTTGATGCTACCATATACTATAATCTGACTGCTTTACTTTGCAGATTCAGATTATTAAAACAGAACGTAACCAGTGAGTAAAGTCTGGTAGTGTGTAATAGCACAGTATAGATCGAGCTCCCTGACAGTTACAGGCAGCGCCATCTTTACCAGCTGCAGCGTTGAAGTGTATAGTTAAAAGCCTATTATTGCAAAATAGGACATAACACTTTACACTATGTATTGATTGTACTGGTAATTTTTTTTTTAGATTGTATTATTGGTATTTAGATTTAGTATTGGTATTTTTTACTGAATAAAAGATCTGAATAATACTATAGATGTAAAAGTCATGCATTTAAATACCAAGTAAATACACAAACATTATCAGCAAAATGTATTTAAAGTATTTAAACTACTCGCTCCCTGACATATGTTATTATAAATGGCATTGTTAGCTTTTAAATACTAATACATCACTTCATAAGTAACATTTTACTTTTGTTCCTCAATAGCTTAAAGGAGAGTCCAGTGTTTCCCAAGAGTCCATTCACTCCCTAACTGTCTAAAATCTGATAAAGAACGAATAAAGTGACATGCAAATCAGACAATTTCTCTCATTTTCACCTTTTCTGTGAGATATTACATCATTTACACTCTTTGGAGCTTGACTTGTAATACCACTGAAAAATAAACCATCTGAGAGGTTCAGAGGGGAAACGAAAGAAATCTTAAATGTCTTTCTTCATGTAAAATTTGAGTCTGAAAAGTAGCTGTGAACTACAGTTGTTAAATATATGTATTTTAGTAGAAGCCTTAGGTTTCTTTCATCACCGCCTAGTGGACCCCTCATATGTTTTGTAAAATAACTAAAACATGTTGTAAAACCACAACAATCGTCTTTCTTAATGTACAATTTTATTCTAAGAAACAACAATACCACAGTTTGCCCATTATTTACTTACAAACCTACTTTTAATAGGTGTTTCTAATTCAGTGTGTTAATAATGAACCCAGGAAAAGAGGTTGGCCTTTAACCTGTTACATGTTTCCCAGCTTGTTGACACCATGCATGCCTTGTTTGTGCGGCAATGTATTTTTGGAGAACTATAGATAGAAAGCTGGTTACAGTGGAAAGAAATGAAAAATCGACAGGTGACTAGTAGTTGACCCCTTCCATTCATGAATCACAGTGAATGAATGAGTAAATTGCTCGGGCCGGTAGACAACACAGATGAGGAGGTCAAAATGAAATAACAGTAGGTATTTGAGGGCAGTCATGTGATCGTGTCAGGTCAATGAGAATGTATTTTTATATTTTGAGCCATGTTGCACAAGGATGTTGACGGAAAAGAGGACAAGTGGCCACAGTAAGGGTACAAATGTGGTTTATTGGCAGATATGAGGCTCATTCAGCACATCTGTTCCTCCTTCACTCTCATCAACCCACTCTCTGCTTTTGTTATGCAACACCTTCTCATCTTCAACACATGTCCGAATGATACACTTTAAAATTAACGGTTAAGCTAACACCACACGTAAAATCCACCCATGTATTAAGTCTGGGGGGGGGGTTGTTTTTAATCTGTGTTTGACCTTTTGTCTGAAAATGAGAGTTAATCAAAGGGAACGAGACAAAGAGAGAGAATGAAAAGGTAGAGAGGTAGTCTCAGTGAAAGATCTGCTGCTGGAAGGTCTCTCATGATGTAACACATCTACATCACGTCACCATGGCAACCCTGCATCAGCACCAACTTACTGTGGAGAGAAAGAGTCAGTGTGTGTGTTGGTATGTTACAGTACAGTACTCTGCATGTGTCCATCACACAAAAGACAAACAGGCACAAACTACTCGATAATAAATATATACAAATAAATCAATGTATGTGTTAAATGCTAAATAAGTACTTGATAGAGGTAACTTTCAAACGAAATAAAAATATCCACAGTTTTTTTTCCCTGTTTTAACTTTAACAACATGTTAAATGTATTCTGATGCTCATCCTTGAGCAAAGACACGTTCAATCTCACACAAAATAAAGCCTCTCATCCCATTCTCAATAGAAATATCCAGGCTATTTACTGAGTTATTGTCCCCATGTTCTCCTGTGAGTCTAAGTATAATCCAGAGACCTTGAGGTGGCAGAACTCGAACAGAAATAAAGAGCACTAGTGAAAAACTTCTGCCCCTTGTTCTGTGCCCTGGCTGCTAAAAATAAACATGATATTGAAAAGTGAAGAGAAAAGGTACAAGGCTGCTGACTGACAAAGCCAAACCCAAAGAAGGAGGCAGGGAGTGATGGATAAAGGCAGGAGGTGAGGAGCAGGAGTGTGGGTGGAGCTGTTGGTGCGCGTGGGTGTTTGAATAGTTTACATTCTCAGGTTGTGTCTGTCTGTCGATGGATCCATCAAGTTTAAAATCACACAGCTCGACTTGCGGGGAAGTTAGAGGGTTTGGTGTTTGAGCTGTGGGATCAATAATGTTATTACACATTAAAAAGTTTTACTCCAGTTTTTCCACTACATTTATGTGAACATTTTAGAGGCCCAAACTAATGATTATTACATTTTCTGTTATAGTGAGGGGGTTGATCCTGCATTCATTCAGTAGGATTTACCTGTAGAGCCGTGGTCTGAGTGGTCGTCGCAAATTCATTCTTCAGCACAGCAACAAGCCCAAACACACACAGAGAGAGGGAGAGAGAGAGAAAGAAACTTGAGTGAAAACAAGAACAAGGAGTCCTGCAACAGATGGTATGGCCTCCACAGAGCCCTGATCTCAGCATCTCAGAGTCAGTCTGGGATTACTTGAAGGAACAGGAGAGACAGCCTAAATCCACACTAGAACTGTGGTTAGTACCTGGTAGAACCAAATGTACTGATGAGAACTGGCGCAGTATTAAAGGCAAATGGTGGCCAAAAACACATAAATTGATTGGATTAATGTTTTAGCTTAAGGTAATTGATGAATAAATGATGTATCTTTACTTTTAGTACCTAAATCCTTTGCTCAATATAAGTAGCTGTACAAGTAGGTGATAATAATAATCTTTAAATTCGACTCAGGTCTTACACACTGATGTCCATCTTTCAGCTCCACAGTCAGTTCCCGGTGTTCCCAGTTGTCCCTCTCTACCCCTCTGTGTCGCCTAAATTTCTATCTTTTTTCTTTGCCTTCAGTCTCCCCTCTTTACTCTACATCCTCCCTTTCTCGCTCCCGCTTCGATGCAGGAGTGGGAGGTGTTGCTAGGCGACAGATTAGCTCCTTCCTTTCAAGAAGCAGAGCGCAGACCTTGACTCTCTGGGTGTAAAAATAAACAGAAAAAGAAAAGACAGTATTAAAAGGGGGGGGGGGGGGGACAAGTATCTTTCACATCTGGCATAAGAACCACACTTTTATGCAGTATCTTCTGTAGAGCCCCCCCCCCACTGAGCCTCTTTCACCCCTTCATCTACTGCGCTCATCTCCCTGAAGTGGTCAAAAAATAATCCTCTTATTTACATGTGAGATGAGCAAAATCTATCCCTCATCAGCATCATCTGTAATAAACTTTGATAACTCACACTGCGGTAAGATGGAGCTGTTGCTGAGAGTGAAGATCTAGCCTCTCTGTTCCCTGTGATGTGATGACTAAGGTTGTGGAGGAACATGCTGCTCGTCCCTCATCCGCAGTTTCAGCCGATGCCAACGGCCGAAGCTGTGAAAGTCACACCTGTTGGCGACTGTTGATCTGAGTGTGTGTGTATATGTGTGTACAAAAGAGCCAGAATAGTCCTGCCCTTTGTACATCTGCTCAGTTTGTGTTTGTGAGGAGGATAGTGACAGAGAATAAGTGGTGGTAAATGAGCATGTGAGTGAGGGCGCTCCTGAGTGGTCAAGTGACCGAGTGAATGCGAATGAGCGGATTCGAGCACAAGCAACAAGAGTGAAAATAAACACGTTACGCTGTTTTAAATTTGCTTAACCAGATTTTCTGAAGCATCATTTTTCTCCACCATGCCAAAGGTTGTCTCAGAGCATTCATTCAGTAAATAGCTTCACTTATTCATTCAATAAAATCTCCTTTTAAGTGCATAAATCTGAATCTGTATTATCTATAATTTGGAGTCAGATTCTTGGGCACATGATGGATGTAAGTTCAACATTTGTTTACTTTTAGCTTTAGTTTTTTTGTCTCAACCGATAAATGCTCTGCTCACTGTGTCTGTTTGCCATTTGGTGCTGAGCAGGTGGTGTTCAGTGGGTCATAGAGCTTTTTTTCACTAAAGCAGCTGCCTGTTGTGACTGAAAACAACACTATGAGAGTGGTGAGAATAAAAAATTTTTGGGCCAGATACTGACAAAAAACCTGAAAGTTTACTTGAAATTGTTAACTAAATGGAGCTGTTATGAAATAAACACTGTAAACTTTTAAGGAACTTTTATACCTAATTACCTAAGGCCTTTTTAAGCCTAATTTGTCATTGAAACTTTATTACATCATTAACCTATAAGGTTTTGTTGGTGTGTATATACTGACGTCATTGTTGGATGTACATAGAGTTGATGGAAAATTAGAGCCTGTGTAAATCAAATATGCATATCAAAACATGATAAAAGGAGGCAATAAACGACGCGATAATGTTTTGTTGTTGTCTTTACACTTTTATGTTGCCAACAAATATAAAAAAATCAGTTAAAGCACTTCTGTACTACTGAGTGAATAAATTAATGAGTGAGCAAGTGAACTTTTTGAGTAAGCGAGTAAAAAGTGGATCAGTGATCAGTGAGTGAATGCACCTGATCGAGTGATTGTGCTAAAAGGGTTTTAAGACTAATTAAGCCTGCACATGAATACAGACAAACTAGACAAACAGGAGTTTCTGGCACAAAGACGGCTCGTTAATTGGATTCATTTGAGTCCATTTGCTGTCAGGGAGACGAGGTACTCATCCCTCCGACCTCTCGCTCTTCACCCATCCGCCTCTCAACAGCCATGTTCCTCTGTGCCACCCACCTATGACACCAATACAACCCCATCTCATAATGGCAGGGATTATCATGACAACTGCAACAATGGCAGCGCTTGAGACAACAGAGTGTGTGGGACACCGGGACAGCTTAAGTACCTATGAGACTGCTGTGCAGGGAAAAAAAAACAAACAACTTTGAGTGTTTGTGCTCTGGGAGCTCCTGCATCAAGATGTGTGCTATTTTTGCTCAGAGAAAGTCTGGCAGCGCTGCTTTTATTTTTTAGCCAATCTCTGAAAACACCACATCTTGAAGAAATTAGTGTGTTTAGTCACCAGCGAAAATGAGATTTACATGTGGTGCATCAGAACCAGGGTTCTCTCTTCAAATGACAAGGAGTCATTATGGACCACTTCACCCTGCCAACTAATGATGTGCTTGAAATGCTCACATTGTTTATTAGCTTAGGCTGCAGCAGATCATTGTTGAGTTCTTTACATACACTGGGTTTCATAAAATATGAAAACATCTCATTCATTCGTAAGTCATTTTAACTAACTTTTGAGGATTTTACTGCCTTTAATTTATAATATAAAATAATGATATTTTACAATACTTTAGGTGCTTCTGATTCCCATTTGGACTCTGGGGACTATTATTTTTAATTAAACAAGACACGGTGATGTGTGAGAGGCACTTTATCTTCACTGTAACTCAGTGAGCTGTTCATCCTTTCTCAGGTCACCAGAACAAGGCCTCAAAGTTCAAGAATCATCTTATTTTGTTTTTATGTTTTCTCATCTCTATTTATTAACAATATTTCACTGATGCTTCTTTAAACTTTCACAACGCTTAAAATAATTATTCAACTAGTTTGTAGCATCACTCAGCATTACTTTTTTGTAACTCTAAAGCCCCTTTTTTACAATAGATCATAACTAGCATGGAAACTATAAATTATATTAATTCTCATTATAATTATTATTCATTCTCAGTTATTGCATGAGACATGTTTTAACCAATTAAAGGGAATAGAAAAACACAACACATACGTTTTACCCTTGTGTTGACGTCTTCCCTTGATCATCTGAAGCACTTTGTGTTAATCTGCAGGACAACTTGACCTAAAAGAAACACACAAACAAAGAAGATGACAAGAAAGAAGCTGTTGGAGGCTAGGACTGTTTCCTCATTTGCACAACGCATCCTTGTGTCTGAGCTGCAAATTGAATTATATCAATCAAAGTGTTAATCTACCGGGCTTTGGTTATCGTGTGTGGAGTTCTATTATATAAAGTGGAGATAAAGTGGAGAGCTGAAACATAATTTGAGAGCAACACATTGGTGAAGGATTATCATCACGAGGGTCATCACTGATCAATACGAGAGTTAGGAAGTTCAATAAATCACATACAAACCTTTAAATGTAAAGAGAGATTGTAATCTGAATAATCTAAATCATTTTTGGGTGATTGAGTCATCCTCTCAAAAACAAGACCGTTCTGTCCCGCCCACATAACAACAAACTGATACAAATAATATTAAGACAAAAATATACAGAAAATCTATGTAAATTATAGGCCTGTCAAAATAGTTGTTGGTTCTGTTGGTTGACCAACTGACTAAAAACTCTAATGGTGACATGTGAACAATTTATAGAGAAACTTTAACATGTTTTGTTTGTAAATGAGACTTTAACTAAACTGGGATTAGAGGGCTTTGTCAACTTAGTCAAAGTTCTTCTGTCAGTATCTAAATAATAATAATAGTTTGCAATTTCTAACTATATACTAAATTCTCAGTATAGATAAAACTATTGTAATAAGTCAGATTTATTACAAGCATGGTAGTTTTCACTTTCACTTTAAGGCGTCTAAGTTAAACCCACCTTCAGTGCTCCGTTAGCACACACAGAGACAGAGTCAGGAGCTGAATACAGAAGCCAAACAAAGAGCATGAATCAACTTTAGGATCAGTAAAAAAATATATATTATTGTACCAATTATGTCTGCTCTCCTAACACTGCTCTCCTAAGCTGAAAGGCTCTCTCACTGAGTTGTGTTAGGCTGTTCTCGCTGTTCTAAAGTTGCTCATCCACGTGATGTGCAGCAGATACCAAAAACTTGTTTGTCTCATGTCTGCAGCTTCGGGGACCTCTACTAAAGCAAGCTGAAAACGAGGATTTTGGTGTAAATTAAATAAATTTATTTATTTAGTACTCCTAGGTGCAAATTCACCACTTTTGCTGACAAGTCTCTTACCTTTGAGTTGTTACCAAACAGGACTCAATGATGAAAAAACAACTATAGAGGCGGAAACAAAGACGACTGAGTCATCCAAGAGAAAACCAAAAGAAATGTGAGACAAACACAGTCCTCAGAGGAGAAGAAACAGATCTTCACAAGCACCTGGGCAAGAAAATACAGCACAAAAGCCACTCAGTAAAACTGTGTTACCAACAAGAAGCAGGATGATTCATCAATGAGCTGCTGTCTGCATATTAAAAAAGTCTATGTATGTAAACAGTGAGGCAAGAAATTCAGTATTTTTACTAAATCAACAAAGATGTGTCTTACAACGTCCAGACAGAAGAGCTAAAACTAATTCATAGTGTCCTGCAGTGAACCCCATCTTCTTTAATGCTTGTTTCAGGTGTTGAATCAACTGCATGGTGTTGTGCTGTTTAACTGCGTTTGCTTTACACAGGTAATTGCAGGTGTTTCTGTTATTTAACTTATCCTCACTGATCTAAATGAAACAACCTGCAGCTTCCAACATTAAAAATTAGTTTGACTCAACACCTCCCTCTGACACAGCTTCAACAAGAACTGAACATTATAACCTCATACTGTTTATTCATCGCAGCACTGCTGTATTAGACTGCATTAGTTTGGGCTAAATGCACCAAATAAACTAGTAGCTGAGTGATGCCGCGACTTTAAAATGAAGTCCTGCTGCTGCAGAGACAAAATGTACCAGAACATTCTCCCCATTCAGTTTTCAGAGAAACATGTCTGCCATTGTCCCAGCCCCCTCCCGTCCTGTCACACTCAGAGAAAACTGAAATAGTTCAAGACATAAAAAACGGTGACCACTTTGTTGGTAATTTGCGCGGATGAAGCGTGTGTGTGTGTGTGTGTGTGTGTGTGTGTGTGTGTGTGTGCGCGTACAGCGGCAGATCCAGAGGTGCTCCACATGTGAAGCACATACTACTGATCTATTCTGGGGGCTAAAAGTGAAATCTCCTCTCTATAAATAGGACGATCTGAGCTGGATGCGGGGGGGCGCCTGCAGTCCTTGTGTCGGTCACCGGTGAGATCTATTTTTAGAAACAGCGCGCTTCACCTCACGTGAGACTGGCGACAGGTTGCGCAACACGCTGCCTTTTGCGCGCGCGTCTAATAATTAATGGATGCAATTTTTTTTTTTGATTAAGCTTTAGGAGATCCTCATTTTGTAAGACACAGAGAACAAAGCGACATATAAGAGATAAATTCTCATGAAAATGTTATAGACTAATGGTTGCAGGGTTTGATGGTCGTATACTGGTGTCTTAATGGTCAAACTGGCCAGATGTGTGTTCTGTGTGTTCAGTATGTAAATGTGCTCTGTTTTATGTGATTAGTATTTTTATTCCACATCAAATCAAATCTCGTCAGAATCTTCGTCAGAAACAGAAGCTAGATGAAAAGACATCGAGGCAATGGGACCGTGTGTTTGACGTGTACACATAACATACGTGTAGCAAAAAGTGTTTCAGTGTATTTGTAGAGCCTACTGTAAAAACCGGTTTACACAATTCACAAATTTGCCTCCTAACAGCCAGAAAACACGAAGGCACGGGGCGTGCACAGCGTTCGTGTCTGTCAGACTACATAACTGGAGGATGTTGGTCAATTCTGATGTGCTCAGGGATGATTTCCATTCACAACAGGCGACAGAGAAATGATATGAAACAGCCTCGGCTCTGCGATACAGTCTGAGCATCACCAGTCTCACATGTTTAAAATGTTGACAGCAAATGTGGCCGCAGTGAATCGGTGAATCGCACCTAACAAGCACCTGCTGTGTTTACTGACAGGTTCGGGGCAACCAGGCAGTGACGGGTACCCCACCTCAGGTGCCAGACATATAAACACACAGACCTCGTTCGTATGCAACCCAGTATTCCCATCCCCCTCATGCACCCCCCCCTTCCCTGCAATACACCGGAGTCCGGTGACTCCGTTTACGTTTTACGCTCGCTCCGCCCCTTACTCGGTTTTGTCCAAATCGGGCTTTTTGCGTCGCCGGAGCTCCCGATTTCAGCCCGACGTCATCACCGAGTAGAGGGAAGAGCTGACGTCGAAGAAGAGTCACCGAAAGGAGAGGGCACAGGAGAGGGAGGGGGAGAGTTTCACCACTGCTAACACTGATATGAGACATATCTACCCCCCTCCCTCCGTTTTACGTCGGTGTTGGTGCGTTGGGAGCCCCCCTACTCCGGCGGAGTCCCAGGCTATATAAGTGACCGGCGAGCAGAGTCCCTCAACCAGATTTACGGGTTCCGGACTTCTGTTCGAGAGACGGCTGCCCCCGATTCACCTGCACTCCGAAAGGGGGGACAGACATCCAGCAGGCGGCCAGCACCCGAGCTGGTCGCTGTGGCGGTGCTAACGCAGACGGCAACAGGAGAGGAGAAGGTTTTTAAACCTTGCTCTGGAAAAAAACATAGCTGAGATGAAAGTCCAATAACACACCTCAGAGCTTTTCCACTCTTACAACCTGTCTCTAAACACATCGCGGAGACGGGGCACTTCAGCCTAGGCGAGAAACAACACTCTGCTCACAACTCTCCAACTCGCATCGGGAGAAATTTCGATAGTTCACCGCAACAAACGGACACAATGTACCGCTCAACCAAAGGCGCATCCAAGGCTCGACGGGACCAGATCAACGCCGAGATCCGGAACCTGAAGGACTTGTTGCCCATATCTGATGCAGATAAAGCGCGGCTCTCATACCTTCACATCATGTCACTTGCCTGCATGTACACCAGGAAATCCGTCTTTTTCACTCAAGGTAAGACTGAATTTCCTCGACCTGTTGATGAATCTCGTGTAGCGCTGCTGCTGCACAGACGCGCTGCAATCACTCACGGCAGAGGAATCAACAAGTGGAATCAATGTTTTAGCGGCGCTAAATTGTAATGATATGAATCCGATTTCACGGTCAACTGTAGAGACGTGTGTCATTGATTAATCGTTAATAGTCGATATATATAAAGCTGATCAAAATCTTTGAAATAGAAACGTGTCGCTGTCCTCGGTGCTGAGATGTTTTAGCACCGTGGATACAGACGCACCTCTGTCCGTGGTGCTGAAACACGCTGCGGTCATTGGTTTTCTTCTAGCGGAGATCATAGGTTCAGGTCTACTAACACGTTTTGCACATTTGCTTTCTGTCTCTCTCCATCTAGAAGCGGGAGCGGCTGCTAGCCTTGAGGAGAGCGCAGGATTTCTGTCTTTCCACGAACTGTCGGAGTTGATGCAGGCGCTGCCGGGCTTTTTGATGCTGCTGACCGGGGAGGGGAAGCTCCTGTACCTGTCAGACAGCGTCTCCGAGTACCTCGGACACTCCATGGTAGATCACCACATAATTTATTCATTAGTAGCCTGTAGTAAAGGCACATTCAAGCTCTACTTTGGGCTCCAAAAATAACGACTGTGTTATGTTTTTCAGGTGGATCTTGTGGCTCAGGGTGACAGTGTTTATGATATCGTCGACGCCTCAGACCACTTCATCATGAGGACCAACCTGTCAAGCTCTACATCACTTGAGATGGGTAAGAGAAAAATGCTCACATCAATCTAAGAAATCTCTTGTTTCTCACGAGATCTGATTTCTAATAAACCTCGTCTTGTCTTCTCCTCTACAGACCGTCTCTTCCGCTGCCGTTTCAACACCTCCAAGTCCGTGCGGAGGCAGAGTGCTGGGAACAAGCTGGTTCTGATCCGAGCTCGCTGCCTCTCCCCCCCCTCCACCTCTCCTGCCGCCGGGTCCTACTGGACCACCAACCCTGTCTGGGTGTGTTTCTGCTCCCCTCTGGAGCCCCACCCGACCCGCTCTGGCCCAGGGGCAGAGAGGGAGTCCACCTCCACCCCTCCTCTGGCTGAGGCCAACTTATTCCTGGCCTGCTTCCACTCCCAGCACAGCCGAGACATGAGGATGCAGACTGCACAGGACAGGTGAGCGTACACAATCAGCCGACCTTACGCCTACCTGTTGCTTTAATGTGAACTAGTATATTAATCTGTTTATGAGATAACAAATGGGGTAAACATTCTCCTCCCACACTCTCTCCTCCCTGCAGTGTGAGCACCTATCTTGGCTTTGATGTGACAGCTTTACGCTCTCGCTCCTGGTACAGCCTCCTCCACCCACAGGATCTGTCACATGCCTCCACTCAGCACCGCAGCCTATGTAAGTGTACTCTTCACACATACCAGTTACAACCATGCATGCCCACACAATAGCACACACTGTGCCCACTGGCACATCCACACAGTGAAAAACACTGATGATTAATAGGATTACAAACCGCCAACTTGTGCTGTGTTCTACAGTGAGAGAAGGAGGAGAGGGCAGAGCTGAAATGGTGGTGCGTGTGCAGGCTCAGGACCAGTCGTGGGTTTGGCTTTACATGGTTCTACAGCTGCAGCCTGGAGAAATCCCCATCAACAGCAACAACTACATCATCAGGTATTTACCGCCTTTTCTCACCACTCATCAGTTTGTAGATGAGAGGATGATAAATGCAGCTGAAAACACCAACCTGACTCCAGTTTCTCCTCTGCTTTTCTTCTCTCAGTGAGTCTGAAGCCTGGTCAGTGCGTCAGCAGCTTAGCTCAGAGCAGACTCAGCTGACCCTGGTTCTGGCTGCTAGTACCTCTCAGCAAGAAGGTCTGAGCCTCCAGTCCCCAGAAACCCTGTCCAGTCCAGACCAGGTCTTCACCCCAGGCAGCAGTGGCCTGTCTGCCCAGTCCTTCGACTTCAGCACTGCTGGCTGCAGCGTGGGCTCCTCTGATGAACCAGGAAGCTCTGCTGCTGAGGCCATGCAGCTCGAGGGTGACCCTCGCTCCAGTATCTCCTCCCTGGAGGAAGAAAGCTTCTTTCAACAGCATCCTACTGAAAGCCCCTCAGCAGCCTCTTCCCCCACCCCAGTCACTGTTGAAACAGTAGCAGACTTAGACTTTTTAACCCAGAACATACTTCTTCCACCTTCCTTCCAGCTCGACCCTCCTCTGCCAGCTCTCCCCCTGCCTCTCCCACCTGTCCCCACCTCACAAGCTCAGCAGACCAAAGAGTTTGTGTGCACACCCCCCTACACTCCACAGATTGGTGGGCCTAGCTTCCCATTTGGTGAACCCCTCTTCAGCTTTGACCCCACCGGCACTACGACACCTCCACCTTCTGCCACAACGGCCACTGCCACCACCTCCTTGGCCCCTTCAACGTCCTCCTCAGCTCCACCAACTACCACCTCCAGTCCTGCTCCCCCCACCACCCTCTCTACCAAGCTTCCCCTTGCACTACCTACCCCATCCACTGATCTCCTCTTCCCAGTTGAGACCTGCAGCGGCTCCCTTTACGAAAAACTGCCCCCAACACCTGACAGCCCTGGAGACGGTGACTGCACAGTGATGACTCTGCCAGAGGTACGGGGTCCACTGTATGTAGATGTACCACTGGGACCCCTCCAATGCCCCCCTGAGGGCCTCCTAACCCCTGAGGCATCACCTGGTAAACAGCCATGCCTCTCCTTCTTCTCCCTGGAGAGAGAGAGGGAGAAGGAGAGGGCAGAAATCTCCCTCTTAGCTCAGCATATCAGCTCACTAGCAGAGGGATTCTACTTGGATCCACTCTTGTCCAAACTCTCTCCTCCCTCCATGTCACCCTCATCCTCCCCTCCTTCCCCCTTCCTGTCTCCTGCCATCGAAACTGCTGATGTCGATTCAGTCCACATGCTCAGGGAGTTTTATCCCATCAAAGCATGGAGAGGTCTGGACATTCCCCTCTTTCTTGATGACGATGACTCTCTGTTTGAAGAGAGCATCTTAGAAACCCTCCTCCAAGACGACTTTGCTCCTCCCCAGTCTCCCAACCTCCTCTCCTGCCCCTCCACCTCCCCTATGCCCAATCCCTCCAGCCCAACCTCTCCTCAAACCCCAGTGTGCTGGCACCAACCCTCCCAGTTTGAGGGAGTGGGCCACTTATGTAGCGTCCAATCGGCGCAATGTAACTCCACGGCTGGGTGCGGGGCGACTGTGGCTGCTGAGGCTAGGGTAAAGGCGGAAGGGGAGGGGTTAGCGGAGGAAGCAATGGAGATTGAGGTGGTGTCATCTCCTGTGTCCTCTTGCTCCTCCATCCCAGCTTCCCCTCCCCTCATCCTCACCGCCTCCCCCAGCCCCACCGCCTCCACGCCCATCGCCTCGCCCATGCCTGCCGTGTCTTGCACTCAGTCCCTCCTGGAGGAACTGGCCGTCCTGGAACCCATGTTTGGGGCAGGTGCCTCGATCGCCCCTGGCTTAGGGCAACAACCTGAGTTGTATCAACTCCAATGTCATCCATCGCCACAGTGCTTCCACAAAGGTAAGAAACCGTATCTTTTCCCTTTTTTAAATCTCAATTTTGTCAAATGCAATGAAAAAAACATTTTCTGAAAATGCACCACTGACAACTTCTTTCTCTCTTCTACTTTTTGTCTTTCAGATGGGAGTGGAAGTGTTCCTCCGTTCTAAAATAAGTCTGTGACTTACTTCATTAAGTATGGCATATTGTCATATTTTGTGGAGCCCCTTTTACTGAAAAGTAAAAAATTATTAAGTGTATAAATATACATAATGTATATACAACTTAAGGACTTTAACTCCTACATGTCTCCTAAGAACAAAGATTGGCTTTATATTTTTGTTCAGTCATTAATCTGTATACTACTACAAAACTGGTGCAACATTTGATGATGATGGTTCAACCACATGGACCCATAACTGACTGGGTTTTGAGTCCATGTGGTGTCTTTCAGCTTCTCTGTAACATGAGCTTCAGATATGATCACACAGAGACACCTCTCTGAACTTGTAAGCGCTGTTTAACTTGCAGACGCGCATTTGTATTCACTCGTAGTGAAAAATCTGTTGTGAACAAAAAAATAAGACATTTCTTGCTATTTCAATATGGAGATGAATTATAGCACTTTTGCCTGACATGCAGCAACGCAAACCCAAACCTCAAATGTATTAGAAGTCAAGTGTTTAAAATTATTTTAGTCCTTAGGATGACCACTATCAGTAGAACAAAACAACAAAGATTTCTTGCAAAGAAATCTTCTGTCCAGCTTTCAGTAAGGTCAGTTCCCGGCTGATTTTCATAGGAATATTTTCAGTCCTCGCAGCCTTATAAAGGCAATATCAAAACCCAAACAGAACTCAACTTGAGATACTTTGAGCTTTGAGTTTGCGGCTTCGAACCTTTAACATTTCATATTTATCTCTCCATCTAAAAATCTTGTGTATCAATGTGATGTGCGAACAAAAAAAAAAAAAGAAAACATGTAAAGAGATCCTGGCATGTGAAGATCTCAAGAGTCCTGAAGGTGTCCAATGCTTTGCAAGACGTAACACCAAACAAGAGGTTGTTTGGAAGTTTGCCAGAGCTCTGATCATGCCACAAATCCACTTCTACGTTGTACTGTACATTAGACTCTGAATGTGGGCTTTTCAGGTCCCCTTTGGCCTGAGGGCAGACAGCTGGATATTCTTGCAGCATCAATATTTGCAATGCTGGCAGCTTATAGCGGCTCCTGTGTGCCTGAAATGGCCCTGACCTGCTGAACTCTGAACTCTTTATCATGTCCATTCAACATGGACAGTTACATCGTTGCTCCACTGGAGCGCGGTGTAGTGAGGCACAATTGACTATGTGAATGAGCGATTCTTCTTTTTTGAGAGGGGTTAGAATACGAATGTTTTACTTTAAAAAATGAAAATAGGGATGGGGTACTATTTCTATTCAGTTACTAAGCGACACGGGTTGAGAATGGTACTATTCCCATGGTGTCGACATGCTCACGTAGAGTTGTCTACGGTCAAGTAAAGGATTGATTCCTACGTTCTAGCTATTAAAGGCTAAGTTAATATACATGTGTAAAATTATATTGTTGTATGTGTGATATTTGAACAAGATGTTAATACATATGCATTATGTCTGTTGATATAGGCATATGTTCTTTTCAGACAGGTTGTACACATTTGTACATTTGTATGAAACAGTTATTGGTCTGTATATATAAGAGAGAGATTTTTATTGCCTAAAATGGAATATATTCAAAACATCTTACTTAATGCAGAATGGACATTGTGGACCAGTGTTCTATTGTGATGCTTATAAGTGTATTTGGTTGTCATACAAATGCATTTATAATAAAGTGCACTTAATGCTGCTGATGCATTTGTGTCGTCACAGTCAGGCCCCCCCAGTTCCCCCCTCCGCCTCATCATCATCACCATCATCATCCCACCATCCCTGCCTCTTTTTGTCCCTCCCATACACTCTCCTCCATTTCTTCCCCTGGAGCGAGTTTCGCTCAGCAACAGCACTGACGCACACACATGACGAGACAGAATGAGACACTATCTGACTCAGACTGACGCACACACTTGGCATCGAGGTTTTTGCGTGCGAGGATGTGCACACAGGCACGCAGACAGCTTCCCACTTATGATGATGTGCATACACTCACACATAATAGTAGGCATATGACCCCCCCTCTCTGCAACACCCCCCTTTACAAATCACTGTAGCCCACATTCACTCTATGTACCTGCGACTATCAGTGCTCTGTGTGGTGCAAGACTCCATATATAGGCATTCCCGCTCAAGAGCTCTGACTGAAGCAGCCTCCCGTCTATTCTCAGCCTCCATTCAGAAGGATCAGAGGGTTGGAAAGAGGGGGGAGACAAAGAAAGAGTGAGGGGAGGCTAAAATTAGAGGTACAGTAAAGAGGGATGTGGGACAAGCCGATGCTGTGTTGCCACAGGATTGAAAGGTGAACGTAACCAAAAATTACACATAACACAGTTCATCATGATAGAAAGAAGAAGATGGGTTTTATAGATTGAAAACCATAGTACCTTTCCTGCCAGATCTCAGGACGTGTGCCAAAGAACAGGTACAATACAGAATTTAATATATCTATGTAATGAGACAACGCTCTGAGCATTTTTTCTGGAAGTGAACATTTTGTTCCATCACAAGCTGCTGCAGTGTCTGTGATGGACTGAAGATGAGCAGTGTTAGGGCGACTGCGCAGCTGACTGCTGCTATCTCCTGGTAAAAAATAAGCACTGCACAAGAAAGGAGCAGATTTTACAGTCTGTTGTGTGAGAGGATGCCTCAGATTATGATCATGATTAGAAAAAGATCATGAAGAACACAGTTGTAGAACCAGTTTTATGCATCATGTTCACTTACGCTTAATATTTAAGGTGAACGAAACTGTTCAAAGCTCAGTTACAGTCCATCTAAGGCTAGGATATAAGGACAGGCTCACATTTTTAAAAGTGAACTTAAAGCAATACTCACATACTGTCAATGAGTCACTGGTTGTTGAAATTGTTCCTCCCATCCATTGTGGACTTGAAGACACCCACTCCCTCTTTGAATTTCACATAGTGTCTCTTTCTTGAGCTGTGGCTGAGTGGTGGCAACATAAAGATGGACATCTGTGCTAAACAAATGGTTGTTTTTTTTTTACAGCACACTTATTCAGAGGGCTTTACAATTTAAGCGCTCATTCACACAAAACACACACATACTAATGTCAGTGAACTAACATAAATAGCAGTGGCTTAATCGTTAGGTTCACTTGGTGTTTTCCCCTGTACAGTTGGGGACCAAAACTCCAATGTTGTGATAAGTGAAATCCTTCCTGTTGGTTTTGTCCTGTCCTTCATCACTTACACTGGTGTTGCATCAGAAAGGGATTCCTACACACCCAGTAAGCCAGAGAGAAATTACAGTCTAAATCTTTGAACATAAACCGATCAGGCACAACATTCACTGACCGGTGAGATGAATAACACTGATTATCTCTTCATCGTGGCACCTGTTAGTGAGTGGGATATTAGGGTGTTAACATTTTGTCCTCAAAGTTGATGTGTTAGAAACAAGAAATATATGTGTACATACCACCTACCTAAGCATTGTTCCAGACCATGTGCACCCTTGGAATTGGTGCTCCCTGATGGCTGTGGCCTTCTTTAGTGGGGCTGAGGAGCACAGCAACAGGCTTGAAGTGTTTACTTGGACTCCAAATTCTCCAGATCTCAATCCAATTGTGCATCCGTGGGATGTGTTGGACAAACAACTCCGAACCATGGAGGCCCCACCTTGCAACTTACAGGACTTTAACATCTTGGTACTTGGTACCATAGCACAACTTCGGGGGTCTGTCACAACTTGATGTATTAGGACTGTTTTGGCAGCAAAAGGGGGACCAGACAACACATTAGGCAGGTATACATAATGTTATGCCTGATCAGTGTACAGTATTCAATTCAATTCAATTCAACTTTATTTATATAGCGCCAATTTACAACATAAGTCATCTCAGGGCACTTTACAGTGTAAGGTTTAAGACCTTACATGTACATATGGCAATGTGACTATTGGGAATCTAAAATGTGAACCTCTGCTTTAAATGGTAAATGGTCTGCACTTATATTCTAACTATACTGGTACTCAAAGCGCTCTACACTGCTTCTTATTCACCCATTCACACACACACGCGCCAATGGCAGAGCTGCTATGCAACTGACCTGGCACAGCGGCGGCCACTTGGGGTTCAATCTCTTGCCCAAGGACACTTCAACATATGATGGTAGCAGCCGGGAACTGACCTTTCGATCCTAAGATTGGCAGGCGACTTCTCTACCTCCTGAGCCAAATCTACCTCGATTTTCATAGGAATATTTTCTAGTGTGGACATGGAGAGTATCAGGATATAGGAAATGCAAGAAACTTATTTATAAATAATCAAAGAAGATGTTATGGGACATAAAGTGTGCTGATTCCTGAGAATTACAGTCACAAAAGCGTGAAAATAAAACAATCCCAAAGACTGTTGACTGACTTATTGTTTTAGCATGTTTTAAGTTGTGTGCTTTACTTTAGACATTAACTTTTGACTTTGATTGCTTGGAATTACCCAATATCATATATGTTCTCAAATAAATGTCATTATGCCATGATGTTGTAATTCCAATTAGTCAATAAGGTCTACACAGTTTAGATTTGTGCAATAATGCATGTGATGAAACCTTCAGATCCCAAGATTGATAAGATGTGAGAAATATGCAAAAAACCATCAGCACAACCTGACTAAAAGCCAAATTGCTGCCAGAAGTGTTAATAATAGATAATAACATCAAAGAGACTGAATGTACAAATCCTTCCAAGACAGAGCAATTACAGTTTCATTAGCCCAGCTCAGAGGAAACAAAACGCCCAGGGTCATAAATATTTTCAAAATATAAGTGGATGTTGTTGTTGCCAAAATTTAGTAAAAACATAAAAAAAATAATAATTCTGCAACAACCTGCTGTAAAGAAATACCTTAATATGTGGTGTGAATAAAGACAGAAAAATAACATCTGAGTGTTTATTAAGACCTGACACACAACATTAACAATATAAATGTGGTACATGTATAAAGTCAATACAAATAGGAATGAGGAGTCTTCACTTCTTCTTGCTTGCCAAAGCTTCGGCTGCAGCGGCTGCAGCTGCTGCTGCTGCATCAGCTTTCAACTTCTCCTCCCTGTGCTCCAAGAAGACTTTGTAATCATCTGCTGAGAGACTGAAGAGGAAGAAACATGATATTCAGCTGCCTTAAACTCTGACTTATAGGTTCAGAAAAATCCAGACCTACAGCTAAACACAAACACGCAATTAAAGGACGAATCAGATGATGCTTTGAGCGTTCATACATAATTTAACATAATGGTCATTTATAATTTAATAAATCAGGAAAACACATTTCCAGTGGAGATGTAGCGATATTCAAAATGTCTACCTGACAGTATCTGCAACATTAACTTTAAACAGCTTTTGGCATCCGTCTCCCAGAATCAAAGAGAAACGGCTTCTTTCTGGACTCACCACGGTGCAGCAGTGCTCAACAACCATCCAGGGAGAAATCCATTGTAAAACAGGCAGAGATACCAATTTCTCCACTGACAGCACTCTCAATAAATCATAATGCACTGCATCCACAAGACATGTTACGTTTTAAGAGAGGGGGAGAAATGGATTCTGGGAAAAGTACAATATCATTAACTGAAGTGGAAACAGAAGCGGTAGGTTGAGAGAACGTAGGTGTGCTTGAATACTAAACTCAACAATTGAATTGTGTGCATAACATAAATGTTAAATATCTGGTGTATGAGAATCACAGGTGGATATTCAGATGCAAAAGCCCTCAGAGGGAAGTTAGGGTGGGTGAGAGATGTCAAATCTAAAATCTAAAGCAATTTAATAAAAAGGAAACATTATCTTGGCAAAGCTTACTATACTCACGAAGGCTGTGTCCTGTTTGTATAGAACACACTGACTGTAAAACAGTCGTATATGAACTGAATACTCACTGTAAATATTTTTATTATTGTTTACTCTGCTGAACCATTTTGATAAAACAAAGACTTTTAATATTAAATTATTCTGTTTATTATTAGGTAAGATTAGAAGATATTAACCCAAGTTTGGGACAAAACTGGTTTTCTGGCTTTAAGTTAAGGACAGGTTGGATATTTCTACATTTCCTTTTTTGAGATCTCTGTGGGATTTATCATGTGGGTAAAGTCAATTGTCAAAACAAGCTTGTACTCACTCATTTGATGTTGTAAGTTAATAAAAATTTAGATAACAATGCAAAATGTTTTTGGATTCTTCCTGTATAATTTTCCTTAATGAATCAATCATTAATTAATCATCGTTTGTTTGGTCTGTGAAATAATACAAAAAGAAATCACAGTTTCCCAAAGCCTTGTCGTCTGTGTGTTTTACATTTACGACAAAGTCTGTTGGTGAACAGTGTGTGTTACGCGTCTGTACAGGTCAGGTTTCCCTCTACTTCCTCCCGCACAGTTTCATTGGTTGATAGGAGGAGAGCACAGAATCTGGACTTACTCGTTGACAATCTCGATGCCCAACGAGCGGGCCGAGCCGATGATGCTTTTAACGACCGCCTCGAGGGAGGCGTTCCTCATTTTGAAGCACTCGTCCTGAACCTTCACCTGTGCGATCTCATACACCGTCATCACCGACACCATCCCCGCCGTCTCATGGCCTTCAAACACACGCGGACACACACACACATACAGAAGAGAGACGGCAAAGTGTGAATAAAGAAAGAATGAAAAATTCAACAAGTGTACAAGGGAAGGTTTGACACATAAGAGGACAAAGTGGGGGGTTTGTGTGTCTTTGTGTGTGTGTGTGTGTCTCGGTGTAAGGGTGGTATTAGGAATCAACGGCTGAAATGAAGCTTGAGCTAGCTGGGAGCATAAAAGGTTGAAATCCATAATTCTCTTTTCTGAACACACCACCTTTGCCACTTCCTTCCTTTACTGCAGCTCTCCCGCATGTCATGAATATAACATCAATCACAGCAAAGCTCAAGACCAGGTCCACGGAGAGACGTGTGTCCATTACTGAAGGGATTCAGAAGGTAAAAACTGGAGTGAGAGCAGATATATATATATATGAGGGCAGAAGCACGTCTCACCTGTCTTGCTGGCCCCTTTCGCAATGCCTGCTGCTTGTTTGAGGAAGTAAGACACTGTGGGCTGGCCGATCTTCAGGTCGTACGTTCTGTCAG
This sequence comes from Ctenopoma multispine, assembly GCA_034779795.1. Classification (NCBI taxonomy): domain Eukaryota; kingdom Metazoa; phylum Chordata; class Actinopteri; order Anabantiformes; family Anabantidae; genus Ctenopoma; species Ctenopoma multispine. The sequence goes on from JAUYWH010000002.1 coordinate 13,493,582, forward strand.
GCTGAGGAGACAGAATGAAAATGAAAAAATGTGTGGTCACAATAAACATAAGAATTTAAATGAATAGTTCTCTTTTTTTATCAGGATTTTTAAAAACAATGAAGTCAATCTTCAATAATGTTCGCTTAGATGGAGAAATCAGTGAATTAACATTTCCACATTTGTTCATTCATTCAACAGGCCTCACTAAAGAATCCATGGGTCCACGGTTTCAGAGAGAGGCAGACAAAGCCAGGCTCAAATTTTTTAGCCAACAGCCATCGATTTTGCCGGCTGAAAAGACAACATTCTCTAGCTGAATTTGCTGCTGCAGGCATTTAACTAATTAAGCTAAAGTTAGCCATCTCCGGGTTGAAATTGTCATCCCAGCTGACTCTGAAATGAGAGTTTTGCCAAAGGGGTCTTAAATATGCACTTCATGACTGTATGACTTCATTCTAAAAGACTAAACCTCAAGCTGCATTCTGTCGGCAAGAAGTCATCGTGTTCACAACTGATAGGCATATAACAGACTCCATATACAGAAATCCGCTATTATGAAAAAAACCTAGATTAAGATCAGACTGTTATTTCATTTAAACATAATATTCTCGATGATTTTTCAAAGAAAAAAAAACTCTGTATTCTGTGTGAATTTAACAGTAGTAGTATTTGTCTGCAGTTAAACAAGCTGCTATATATGTAAAGTCTGCTGTGGACCAGGAGGTAGAGCTGGTCATCTACCAAATGCAGTGTTGGTGGTTCAATCCCTGGCTCTTTCTTTCCACATGTTGATATGATTGATGTCATATTGAATTTAAAACACCCTGCCTTCGGAAGTAAAGCTTGTTCAGGTTTTTAAAGAAACTTAATTTGCATTAGAGACAAATGTACATGACAACAAGTAAGAAAAAAATCAACAGTAAAAAAAAAATGAATAAAGAGAGAAATAAAAACATTAAAAGTTCCAGATGCTTTGAATTGGATTTGGTCCTGACACAATCTGCTGTATGTAATGCATCAATTCATATTTAAATATGATTAAATTAATTTTGTTAATATGATTTTACATTCAGGGCTGTGGTCTGAGGTAAAACTGATTTATAGATTAAAGATATATCAAACAAACTGTGCTGATGCAGATTGTTGCTCTTAGTACACATCACTTCATGCGGAGAAACTGAAATCTGTACTTGTCTTGTTCTAAAGTCTGTTATGAAGGCTTTACTACACTGGCAGGGATATAACTCTGATGCAGAAAATGTTAGATTCTTTTATTAGGTTTTCATTTCATTAATACATTTTTGCATATTAAATCCTGAAGATTAATGTCAAAAAGTAGAAAAGTCAAAACTCAGATGTGTCATTTCAGTGTAACTGAACAATATAACTTCATCCTAAGGCCATTAAATGACTCCTTATCCACAGAAACACGGAAAATGAGCAAAATATCTAAGAGCCTGACCAAAGATACTGTCTCCGTTTTTAACTCAAATCAGACAAAGATGTTTGAACATGATTTAAAGCAGAGACATGTCATCAGGTTCTCCGGTATCCTGTCTCTGCATTTCAACAGAAGTACTAACATAACTTTGGCCTACTATTCACAGGATAGAGAACAAATATGCTCCTCTGAAAAGTCAAAGCACGTTGCATCGTCAAACCCTAAAAAGTAAAAAAGTGAGGCTACATGATTAAAGCGAAGATGAATGCATATCGACTGCTCACCAGTCTTCCTTGGGGTCTTTAATGAAGCAGAGTTATCTTTTTTTTTGGAGGGGGGGGAGGGGGGTTATTATTATTAAGCCTAACTCTGCATTAGGAGATTCAGCTTCTTCCTTCATCTGTGTCACATTATTGTAGGATCTCTCCTCTAAAAGACTTTAATTTTGAAAAAAACTAAGATGCTCACATTATTTTGTCCGACTCCTGCATGCTGAACTGTGTGCTGCTGCACATCTGCTCTCTAGCCTCGTTTGCTCGCCCTTTCCATCCTCCCCTCAGGACCAAAATAAAAATAACCTCTTCAGCCCCACTGAGTTATTCTGAGCCTTTTCTTTACATTCAGATTTATTCCCTCAGTGGAGACTTACGTTAAGTCAAATCTGACATATAGATCCAAGCAATTAATCATCTAGAAAAAGTTTACTTTAAATCTTCTGTTATCTGTCACATAAAACAAAAAAGAAAAAACATAAACACAAACAATAAACTGTAGGCTGAGCTGAGAAGATACCACAGAGCAGGTGATTTGTCATCACAGTTGTTATCTAACAGTAGTGACCTTTTGACAAAGGGAACAGTATTTTTCTCCATCCGTGGAAAAGCTGTTGGTTGTAAAGGTCTAATGTCATTGTCGTTTCCTCCTCCATTTTAAAAGATGAAACAAAAACATTTACTGCACCAGGCTTTTTCTGAAAGCCAAAATGAGAAAGAGAAAAATACAAAGACAAAGAATGAAAGAGAGCGTAACAACAACAATGGCAGCAGAAAAACAGTAGATTAACCTTCACATTCATATGGTTCGAAGAGTTAGATGCAAGGCGCCTAACTTAGCTTTCAGCCCGGAAACTGTCAAACAAACAAAACCTGTACAAACTTACAAAATTCAGTAATTGAAAGGTAGTAACTAATATTGTTTGCTTTTTTTGGCATCTTAGCCTTCAGTTGATAGTTTGACAGTGGAAAGGTAGAGTGTCTGTGTGATGTGCAATAAAGTTTTCCAGTTAGACTCGAACCAGGGACATTGTGGTTACCTGGCATGCACAATAATTACTAGGCTGCCAGTACGCTCCATATATTGTTTCCTTAATCAGCACACAAACAAGAACCTAGAAACTGGAAAAACTGCCATCACATAACTTCCTTGTAAAACATGCACCTTCACATTTCAGCGATGCTAGGAGTGTGGCTCAACAGATGCTGAAGTCTGTTGGCCCAGACTGAAAGATCCATGACAGTTCAAACATACATTCGATTTCCGTTCAGGATGAATAATGCTGGTGATCCCCCAGGCTCCTCCTTGAGCACTACCATCAGATCAAAATGTGTTTATGTGGTTTGTGATCATACATCTGGAGTTCGAATCAGCCTCAGCGCTGATTAAACATCAGCATGTTTGGGTGCTAAAGTTAGCCTTTAGCTGAAGCACCGCTGTGACTGACTGCAGCCTCACGGAGCTGCTGGCACAATTGGTAAACTGTTAGTTTTGTTACATGTCTGTTTGCTTATGGTTTAAATAAATGATAAACATAATGTTAAGTGATGAGGTGCTAGTAGGCAGATTTTTAAACTCTGGACAGAGACAGACTGGCTGTTTTACCATGTCTCCAGTCTTTATGCTAATCTAAATGCCCCCGGGCTGCAGCTCATTACACAGATATTACATCTTCTCATCTAACTCTTCACAAGTAGGTGAATAAGAAGATTTCACTAAATGTCAAACTATTCCTTTAAAGTAAGATGAAAGGCATTGTGAGATGTGCTCAGGGCCATGGACGAGCTTGAGGAGAAAGCCCGCCGAGACAAACTTGTCTAAGAGGACAAAAGTGCTGCATGCACGCATTAAACATCACATGCACAGCGTACACAGTGCAGTGTGACCAGAACAAGCACAACACTAAAACCACCAGCAGATGGAAGCGATGGGCAGCAGCGAGGTCTCAGACATGATTGTAGAACTGTTGCTGGATATTGCATGTCAAAATAAATTCATGCCTTTTAAAAGACTAGACACAAAACATATTATAAGCCACTTTTCATTCATCTGAAATGATGCAACATACACAAAGGTGAGAGGTGGTTGTGATGAGCCAAACAATGTGTGGTTGTGCAAAAGAAAAACTGCACCCTCACAGAACCTCTTTTCTGGGTAATTCACATCTCTTGCATGTACTTAATGCTTCTTGACTCTGACTTCCTCTGGGTATTGCTTCGTTAATGAATGCAAATAGAAAGGCTTACTTTGGTTGTAGAGTATGAATAATGGAAGTGCTCTGGTAATGTTATGCAGCTAGTGGAAATAACCACAAATGCAGGAGGGAAGAGTGCTGGATGTAAAGCAACCAAGCTGCTCAAACGCACCTTCACATGGATCTTGACTGGGAGAGGGATGCCCTCCTTCAGCTCCTTGGTTTTCTCATTGAAGTCTTTGCAGAACTGCCCGATGGGTATTCCTCTCTGGATAGGAAGAGGAAAAGAGAATAAAGAGGGAAATAAACATTGGGAAAATTGTGGAAGGTTGCTTTAAAATGTATGAGGAGTCAGAGGATGCCAACATTCAGCTCAACGTCACTTGTGTCACACTGAACTGCCAGAATACAAATGCCTGAGCTGCTGTCAGTCAATCAATCACAAAGCTTCAGAGATGTCTGACTATATTGACACACATGAATGGTTCAGGGAGCAGGTATGTGATGGTTTATATACACATTATATATACAAGAACAAGTGCTGTAACATTTTGGTGGAGTCATTTTTACACTTCATACTAGGTATTGTTATATTCACACTGAGGTGCATCTGTGTGTGTGTGTGTGTGTGTGCGCGCATTATTGTGCAGAGCTCTCTTGTTCCACACACTGTTTGTGTGTCTGTCACTCAATCTATGACTGAATGCATGTTGGTGCCCAGAGCCAGAGAAACACGGTGATGAATGAGCCTCCCATTTCCCTTCTCTTGCGAGGCCAACCAGAGTGAAAGCAAAATGGATGGGTGACATTAAGTCAACACCCGGCCAATGCTGCTCCTTTGCACCATTCCTCTTTGGAGATGAATTCAGTGGCAAAAACTAATAAAGAATCTAATTATTACAGCTGAAATGCAAACTGACCTTCACCCGCCATACTTCCCAAAGGCAACACAGTGATTGAAATGTTCATTTCAGAAATGAGGGGAAGGAAAAAAGGGTTTTTATACACAATTTAATGGACTTATAAGCTTCTACGGCTCCACGACAGAGCCAACCACAGCCCTATAATAATGCATCTGATGAAAAGTCAGTCATCCTGAGACATTCTCCAATGACAGGACAGGGAAGACATTTATTTGAACTTAACGGAGCAGAAAGTTCTCTGAACATCATCTCCACTAAAGGTCTCAAAAGCACCTGATGAATGCTAAATAGTCGCCTGATCTACACAACCCCTTCACTTCATTAGAGTCTCAAATGCTGCTCATTACTTTCTGGCGTTTCAGTGCATCCACGAACACAAAACAACAAACTGATTGAAATTTCAACACGTCAAACGAAGCCAACGCAGGTTATTGTTTCAGAACTGATGGGTGCTATTTGAATTACAATATAGCCACTAATGAAATGAATTGCAGCTATGTCCCCAGAGCCCTCGCTAGGCTCTACCTTCCCTTCTCTCTCCCTCCTGTGCTTATTAATAGTAATCCCATGTCAACCTTGCTGCCTTCTCCCCATGCCCTTCCCTCCCTCCGCATCCCGTGAAACAATACAGAAAGGGTAAACAAGTAAGGAGGGAGCGCTGAGGAAAAGTCTACTTAAATATGGATTATTATAAAGACTGTGATGTTTATAAACCCTCACACATTCAGCTCCTCTTCCCTTTCCTTCTGTTCAGCCCACGTCGGATAATGATCTCTCCCACCGACTTAGACGGCCCTTTAATGCCACACAATGCCATGAAAGGGTCTCCCTGACCAGCCAGAGATAATGCCCGATGTTTCTAATATGTGCTTAAGCACGGCCAGCGAGACATTATGCAGACAGAGGAGCAAATTTGCTAAAGATAGACAGAGGAAAAGACTTCACACGGCCTTTCTTGACCAGATAGTCCTTTACTGCTAAGAAGGCTTGAACAAACATGAGAAAAAGGATAAAGAGTGGCAAATAAGAGAAAAGACTGGCCTGAGGATGAGAGACATGACCCACTTGGGAATAGCAGACAGTTTGCCCTGAGCTCTGCACACCATTAAATATGCACCAGAGACAGGTAATCATATTTTAATTAAGCTGTTCCACAAGAGTCCAGGCATCTGAAGATGACAGTGTGAGCAAGTTTTATTTTGGCCTTGGGTTATTTAATAGTTTAACTGCAATAATTACGGCGATTGGACCATGTTGATAATTGCAATCACCAGCTTTTAAATGTAGCAGACGGCCGGTGAGCCATGAAAGCAAGGTTCAAGGTTGGCTCCTCCAACTTCCAATGACATTTATCAGAGAGAGAACTGGAACAGGAACATTCACGCCCCGGCCAAATCGCTAACCCCGCACACTGCATCTGAGCATCTAATCATCTTCGAGTCCGAGCTGCTGGATAAAGCCTCTCTCTTCCACCATGACTGATTAGAGCCAAGTGCTCTCCAGTATAAAATGGCTGCAGCCCATCACGCAAAGCTGGGCCTTCCGTGCTGGCTGTGGACGAGGACATTTAGCCACACGTCTTCAAAGACTTCTGAGATCCTGGGCACCAGGATTAAACGTTAATCTACGAAGATATTTCTCGCCATCAAATCCAGCAGCGACAGTGGCGAGTAATTGCTATATGATCCATTCAAGATCAGCGCGGCAGTCTTATTACTCATAATTATGGGAGCAATTAGGCATTTGCAATTAAAATCTGAGAACTGTCCATTCGATTTGACCCTTCCACCATATTCTCTGCAGCCTTTTTTGACACTCCTTCCATGTTAATGTGATTGGCCTTTCAGCTTCACTAACTCTTTTTAACAAGATGTAGCACTGGTGTGGCAGGATAGCGTGTGTGAGAAGGAGAGGAGAGACGGAGATGGGAAGGAGAGAGACAGCGGAGGTGTATTAAAGTTGTCAGAATGTGGCCAGTGATCGTTGTCAATATTTGAACGAGAGGGGGTTTGTTTGACCAAAGCGAACAACGGGAGAGGAGAGAAGTAAAGAGAAGACCACGGGAGGTCCTCATGAATATTGGTGAGTGTGTGTATGTTTATGTATGAATGCTTCAGCCTCATTTGAATCTGACAAGACTATTAGATGAGTGGATATGTGTGCATATTAAGCTGCCAGGGACTGCTGACGATGAGGAGGTTTTCGCTGTGTGTGGTCGCAGGTGTCTCTGCATCCGAGAGAAAAGGAAAAAAAAAAAAGAAAGAAATGAGGCAAATAGGAAGAGAAAGGGAGAGGAGGAAGAGAGTAGGTCAAGAGAAGTATTGTGCTTATGGAAGCATGGAAAACATGGATAAGGCCTTGGGGCAGGAGGCAGGATTAATTGCCCCTGGTTGGCAAGGCCACTGGATGAATTGCCCCTGGCAGTCGCCACGGAGGAGGGCTGCGATACGGCGACGAAGGCGTTACGACACAGAGAGGCTGGTGGGAGGCGAGGTTAATTAAACTCTTCAGTGTGAAACACTCTCATTCATTACCTTCATTACCTTGTTCATTTAATCTGCTCCAGTGTTGGCATTTTATCACATTCAGCCTCATTGTAGCGTCATACAGCTGATTAGGTTTCACACTCGACCCCTTGGCTGCAGACGGGGTAACTGAGAGTGAGAGGCTGAACAGCAGGGCAGTTTGGGTCTGACAGACACAACCACACACAGCAAACAGCACAAAATAAATTGAGTTCACGCTGGACATGCATTTTACTTGATTTTCCACCGTGGAATCAGTGGATTAGTCTTAAAAGTGGAAAATGAAAACGATTTTCACCCCTGGTCTCCAGTGAACTGTGCTGAAGCCAAAATACAGCCCTGCATAAAAGAGCAGAGACGCGCTGCTCAAACTGGCATGAGTGCAGAACTGACAGAGCGAACCAAATTCTGGGAGTCATCTTTATAACAACCAATACAAGCCAAAACTTCTCAGCAGTGTTTTTCACTGTCTGGATCTCTTAAAATAGACACCGCCTTTACTTTTTTCTTTTTTCTACCTGGCACAAGAAGAAAAATTTCCAGTTTGAGGGTACAGTGAAAGCGAGCAAGCAGGGGATGGTGGAACAAAAAGGATTGCGCCACGACAAAACATCACATTTTCAACTCCATTAGGTCTCCCTCACAGTCTTGACAGTGTTGTGCTTTTTGCCACTTCACATGATTGATCACGTGTGGAGGCTGCAGCAGAAACACAGGAGCCTGAACTGCAGGCAGCTGAGGCTCCACGTTGGAGATGACTGAAAAATCACAAGATACGGTGACAAGTGGAGGAGAGACACACAAGGAAAGAGAATCAGGGAAGTGCAACAGCAACAACAACTGATAGTGATGATTTAACAAAGCCTTTGCTGTGTTTGTGGAGCCTTCAGAGAGTGAATGGTGATTTTTTTCCACATTTAAAGTGTCATGTAAAGGAGAACTCCACCGATTTCACACATGAAAGTCTGCTTACAGGATTTAGGGAGTACTACTGCATATGTTACAAAGGTTTTATAAAAGTCTTTTCTGGCTCCATAGAGAGCTGTGCAACGTCTGGTACATAGCTTTGCATGATGTTACTTGACTTAGTGTTGGCTGGATCTGAAGACAACAAAAATGGAAATGAAAAGACGTCTGGGGGTGTGGTAAACTTTGCAAACTTCTGCAGCTGCTCCTAATCTCTGCTTGAGGCTAAAGGCTTCAGGCTACATTAGCTGTTACACGCATGACACACCCAAATCTCGGACCGAACGGTTGCTGGTTGAGTTTCACTGTGGGTAAGATTCTGACCAGATTCTGACAATAAATAAGAATCTGTGGATTAAATAAAAATTTAGTCTCATTGATTCTATCATTACTTTCGGACAAAGTTGTGGGAGTGCGATGCTGAATTGGAGCAGAATACTCTGAGTTGCACTGTGAGACAACACTACGAAAGACAGCAAAGATGAGGAAGGTGGAGACCTTACTTGCTCCATGTTTTCCATGTTTGTGGAGGTCAGCCTTGAGTCTGATGTGGAGCACAGCTCGCTGTTGATGCCTTAAGCATTCTTGGACAGACTGTTACCCCATATGTCCTTCCAAACTTCCCCAATCATGTCTGAAGCCAAAAGTGATGACTGCACAGTACTGTGGACAGCCTGCCTGCCCCCTCACCCTCCTCTGCTATCCTCACTGTTTCCCCTCTGTTCTTTTTTTCTGCCTCTCTCTCTCCACTATGAAAGCCAGTGTGCAGAGTGACCTTCAACCACACCCACAGGGAACAAAAAAGAGGAAGAAGGGGGATAGTAGCAGGATGGAGGAGAAAATAGGATAAATATGAGGAGATGGGTGACAGAAAGGCAGCAGAAAGAAGAGGAGGGAGGGAGAAGAAACAAAAGAAAACTCCACGCTGAAGTGAGGAAAATGGAAAATCTCTCTTCTCTTGGAAACCAGCAGAGCGCAGAGCTGAACCTGACAAGAAAGATGACTCCCTATCCTCCTTCTCACAAGTCTGATTAAACCTCTCAGTCTGAAATGAACCTCCGCACACTGAGAGCCACAGTAACAAGGGAGTTACAGACTTTGAGCCTCTGCTGTAGGTGCAGACTGGAATGCCTACAGATTCACTTGAGGGAGCAAAACCTTGAGGACAAGGTGACACTGTGAAATTCCTTAAAACCACATTTGTGGTTAACAAAGGGACTAAAATTGAATTCTTAAACATGGAAAGCGCACAGCTCTTTCTTAAAACTGTTTCCAAAAGATTTGTTTTTTTTACTTGATCTGTCTGAGAAATTCCCAGTCCTGATGTTGAAGTCTGCAGTAAGCCGGCTGTAATGAGTTAATCTACAACACAGGGATGATTTCCTTGTGTGACTAAGACAGTAAGTAGACAGAAGGAGGACTAATTAAAGTTGAAACATCTGCCTTCTGAGCTCTAAACGTGTCTACAGGCTACAAGTCTCTTTCGCTCTACTTCCCTCACTCCTATTTCCAGCAAGGAAGGGTAAATAAGGTAAACCTGCTTCTTAACAAAGCAACTAATCTTCTGCGAGTGGCATCATCGTGATTACCATAACCAATGAGTATACTGTAACCAGGTGCTCTGAAATATTCATAGGATCTTCTTCCAGCTAAACTTCCACAGCTGATGGTGGAGGAGAGGAGGAGAAACTGAGTGGGGTGGGAGGTCTGGACTGGAGCACGTAACCTGCTTACAAATTAACACCACAACCAAACTCGGACAGCGTGAGGAGTGAGTTTCTCCTCGTCCTCCTCCTCCTCTCTCTCTCTCTCTCTCTCTCTCTCTCTGTTGTATCGCTCTTCCTCCCCTCTCCTGAGCCATCTTCTCGCTTGGATCGGGCTGCGGTCTGCACTTCAACGATTCCGCGTCCTCGCTGCCGCTGCTGCCTATGCTCCACTTCTGACCGACTTCCCCGCTGCTCCTCACCGAGCCGCCGCCGCCGCCGCCGCAGCAGCAGCAGCAGTCCTGCGCGGATCCCTGCTCCCGCATAAAAAGATAAACCGACAGCAGCGGACCCCCGACACTGCGGGAGGTGACAGATCGAAATTCAGATCCAGATCGCGCCTCTGCAATAACGGCGGAGCCAGCAGAGGGACGGCGGTATCTCTGCTGCCAGATCTGCACGGAGAAAGAAATCTTGATAAGTATGAGCCGGTTTTTGTTCCCACACACTCGGGTCTGCTTGGTGTGGCAGCGGCGACGACTTTCCCTCTTTACAACCTCACGATGAGCCCTCTCCTGGAGCCTGCCTGTATACAAACAATCGGACTGTAAGAATAAGAGTTTATCACCAAGCCCGGTTCATCAGCGACAATAAAAGAGACTTTATTGGCCACCGACAGCGCTTCTACTCGGAAAAAACACATTTTATGTTGTAACGCCAAGAGGATCGAGCCCAAGTGCAAGACGAATGGTTTGGGTAACTAAAGCTTCACTTTACTACCAGACATAGACGGATAAACCCACAGTACCTGCTGTTTATAGGACAGTTATGAAACAGGTGTTGCATACAAGCGATTTAATAGAGATTATTAAATTACCAGAGGATGCAAGACGTCGCACAACTGCACTGCATGCTCGGGCAGCTAATCACAGCCACATTAAGATTAAGAAAAAAAAACGTGTTAACTCAGTAAAAAAAAAAAAAAAAAAAAAATGCAACAAGACCCTCAGGAAACACTCAGGTTGCTACCTGATTAATCAACAGATGTTTCAGTCATGTGGCTTTTAAGTCTCGAGAGGGGATTTATGCAGCAGTGCACTATCAGAGTGCACACTGGCTGCTTCTCTATTAATTAATTAGTTTGCACATAATGGCATAGATGTTGTACTGATGCCCTTGGTGCTCCAGTGGCACCTGCGATAACTTGTGAAGTATCTTGTCTTTGATGTAATTTGGAGCTGTGTGAGAGGTGTTTATGGAGATAAACTGTGGGTGTAGACATATTAATCACTGCTATACATGGATTTCTGCCCATCTGGAAATCATCCACTATTAATATAAAAGAAATTCATGTGGCAACCTCACCCCGTTGCTTTATATCATTAGTGTGTACTGCAAAAAAACTGAAGAGCTTTTTCGGATGATTACTTAGACACTGGTTTGACATGGAGCGGGAGCTATGTGCACTAATGTCAGAGCTGATAAAGACAAGAGGTGGAAAAATGTGAGGGAAATGGTTTTTCAATGCAAAAGAGAACACAGGCTTAAGGCTGAAAAAAAATCAAACTGAATAAATCATTCACTTGCACACTATTACATGTCATTACTCATGCTTACAGAAAAATAGGTTGCCTCACCTTGTCAACAGCAGTGTCACTTCCCAGACAGGGGAATGATGAATTTGGTCATTATTGATGAGCTGAGTGGACACATGGGCTGTCATCCTGGTCCCTCGCTCAGAACAGAATAAATTACACAGCATTGACAGGGAGTCAAAACACAAACACAGGCTGACAGGGAGATTTCCAGGGTGAAATTTAAGGCGCAGGTGGAATAACTTAAGAGGCACGACCTCCTTGAGAAGAAGCCAGCTGCAAACTTCTCAAACCCCTCCCTCGCTGCAGTGAGGGTTTGTTCCCCATAAAAGGAAGAGAACAATTTTTTTTAATTCCAATATCCGCTCAATCTGCAGTGGTGAAATTCATTCAATTCGCTTTCAATTTTGGAATGATAATCAAGTTGCAGGGCGCGGTGAGACAAAAGGCTTCATAGACTATCAGATATTACGAATGCTGGCGTGATCCACGCCTGTCCTCCCACCATGCCTCCGAGGGGATTAATCAGTTGAGATCGTTCCTTTCCTCATCTCTTTGATTCCTCTGTTTCAGAACAAACCCTCACGTCTCTGATATTTCAATACTCCCAGTGATGAATACATTTGGATTCATCCAGGCCAAGCTGGCTCATGAAATGCATGTCTTCATATAAGTGGGTGGAAGTCACTTTCTATCTGCATTTCAGTCTTTTCCTCTTCATCACTTTCACCCCCTCTCCCCCTGAGCTTATTTATGAACTATTACCATCATGCAGTAACACTTTATTAGGCATGTAGACAGCCAAAAGGCCTATTAATCTCTCACTTCCAGTCTTATGCTCCTTCTCCTTCTCCACACACACACAGACTATATCTAAACCCCTTTTTACCCAGTGGAGTTCCTCAGCCCTCTTCAATGATTCAGGCAGCACCAAGGAGATGGCAGAGCTCCTGTTAGTCTTACAGTGAGGGAAGTGATGTATCTTCCATCGGTAAGATATCAATACACATTTTTCACTGGCACACTTTTCTCAGAGGCAGCAATCATGCTGACAATCTCTCGCTCGATCACGCTCAACTGTTGCCATTACGACACATCTGAGTTGGCAATGATTTTATATTATAATGTCATCGATCCAGTTGAGGGGTTGACACCCTCGAGTGGTGCTGAGCAGATAACAGACAGTCCACCGTTCTGTGCTGTTCTTTTCAGCTAAATACGACAAAGAGACGTTGGTTCGATTGCACTGTAAAAATCAATGATCATTTCTCACGCCGAGATCAATACCGAGGTTTATACTGTCTGTGTCTGAGATATGAGCCAAAAAGAAGAGAACCAACTTCATATTCAGCCAAATTAGCATTGCCTGCATGCACTCACCTAGACCTACACAGTGTGTACACAAAGGCACGAGTCAAACGCACCTCTAAACAAATAGCAAGTTATCAATATTCATCTGAAATGAGAGGGGAGCTTACAATGATTAAAGGCTGCAGTGCAGTATGAGAATAAACATGGCAGACTATAGAGGCACAGAAAAAGCTCTGACAGGGCACCTTGCTGCGCCTGAACACAATTAATTAATAATGAATAAGCTCAGTACAAAAAAGAACAGAAACCAAAACAAACAGAAAAAAGTAACAGCAGAGAACTTGGGAAATCCTCAAATCAAAAAGAAGCAATGTTAGGATCTTCATGGAAAATGAAGACGATTTATTTCAAAGAGTCACAGATTTAAAAAGAAATATATAAAAAAATAATTTTACCAGACTTCTCAGCTTGAACAGAGTAGATGCAGCTCTGGCCAAAGATGAAGGGCACTAACTGCTTACTCTGTAGCCACCGTATCTAACCATAGCAACAAGCGTCAAACTATTTTACATTTAGTTTTGAATTAGTGCTGGAAAAATGCATCATGTTCTTATCCTGCAAATGTGTCAGTTTCACTGAGGACAGATGGCACAGAGTGAGGCGATGTGAGCAGAGTCTGAATTCTGTCACTGGAACAGATTTCCCACTGTGCATCTGTGTATATGTCTCTTTCAGGCATGGTGCCCACGCCCCAGGTGTGCGTATCAACCCTGGTCACGGTGAGCACGATGGCAGTGGTGGACCTCTACCTGCTGGAGCAGAGCATGCTGGGTGCTCGTGGTCTTCCAGGACCTGGTGTCTGGCAGTGTGCGGCAGTGTTGCTGGGTGACGTGGGGTTCCTGCTGGCACTGCGCTTTGTGTCGGCCGGAGTAGTGTCAGAGGCACGTTCGCCACGCCGTGGATTTGCCAACGCCTTCTGGTTCCTGTTTCTGTCCCTGCTCCAGCTCAAGCTCTTTTTCGTCTGCCATAACTACAGGCAGGAGCGTCGACCGCCTGACCCGCTCGCCAGGAAGACCCTGACTCTGCTGCTGTCCATTTGTCTGCCCTCCCTGTTCCTCATCCTGACAGGAGCTGACCACATGACTCCGCAGCGCAGGAAACAGGAGGTGCGGGGCCGGCTGCTGTGGGTGGTGGTGGACCTGCTGGATGTGCTGGACCTGCAGGCAGGGCTGTGGGAAGCTCAAGGAGGGGCTGCAGCAGGGACTGGGGGGGTGCTCGAGCAGAAGTTGCCTATCTGGGCTGAGGGTCTGGTCTTCTTTTATTGCTACGCTCTCCTGCTGCTGCTGCCCTGTGTGGCCCTGACAGAGCTAGGGGCCACTGGTCTGCCAGGACAGAGGGGGCCACGTAAGGAGGCTCTGTACCCTTGGCTCAGCCTGGTCACTATCAATATCTTCACACTGGCCCTGAGGGGCACAGGCATGCTGTGGTACAGGGACCCCCGTGTGTCTACTGTGTTTCTGGGGAAAAACCTGCTGGCTCTGGCTGTGAAGCTGAGCTCAGCCTGGGAAAGACGCAAGCAGGAACGGGCTGCTGCCGGAGCTGGGACTGTGGCCGGAGCAGAACCAGCAGACTCGACCCTGCCAAGCCAGAGCTCAGAGCAGGGAGAGAGCCAGGCCCAGGGGAAAGCTCCTCCCTCTCATTATCACACACTGTCTCGCTCCCAAAGTCACACTCTCTCCCACGTCAGCCTGGAGCCCACAGAGACAGCCTTAGGACCCTCGTTTATCTCCCATGAACTCTAGAGAATCACTCTGAACGTGCACGCATGTACAAACACCCAAACACAAGAAACCCAGACCAGCAAAGCCAGTATCACATGAGAACAGATAACTTGTGAACTGTGATGGGTATGATTGAGAGCTGTGGTAATGCATTTGGCAAGCTCAGCTTTCTGCACATTTTCTTGTGCTAAGAATAACCCAAAATGCATAGCTGTGATTTGTGGGAGTGTATTTTTAAATTGAACACAGTGAACACATCTATCAGACTGTAAAGAATATTCCAGAAATGTATGCTGACGTCACACAGTAATTTTTTCTTTTGATCTGGGCACAACTGCCTCAAACTGCCACATTTTGTTGAATTCTGTCCATGACAAACCACCTCGCTGTTGTAGTTTTGTTTTTAACATTTATAATGTGTATGTTTTGATTCTGATTTCTTTTTTCAAATCTAGTGTTACTCCACAGACTATCTGCAAAGAAGACATTTGTGATTCATCTATTTGTTGAACATGAGATCAGTTCATAGGACTTGTGCCACAAGATGCCAAAATACAGACAGTGACCTTTAAAAGTATGTTTTCTCTGACGTTACAGAGAAAAGTTTATTACACATTGAGCGACGATTTATTTGTTCCTCCAGTACCGCAGAGATTCAATTAAAATGCCACCACACAGTAATACCTACTCTACACTGTGCTCCAGCACTTCAGTGTCCAACCAAGTGGTTCCCGACCTCATTGGCATGTGATCCTTTGAAGTAAAAGTCTAGTCACGACCCCAAACAAGATTATTCCTGTTTGAATACATTTTAGAGGCCTGTAGAGGCAAAATTATCCACAATATAAAAATGCAAAAGTCAAGAGTAAGAAATAAATTTGTGTGGCAAATAGGACATGCAGGAGAGAGAAAGTCTTTTTCATATCCTCCTGGCCTCCCTGGTTTATCTTGTCCTACACGATGGTCGTCCACCAAGTGATATGGTGCCAGGTTTTAATTCCAACCACTGGCAACACTGGCAGATTTAATTTAGTTATTCCTCTTGTTTGGCAGAAATGTTAGTCAGAGGAATCAGCACTGTGGCGTTTGGCTGGAGTGAAAACCTGCAGATTTATGGGCCTCGTCATCAACCATGCCTGTCAAACTGTGTTTTTGGTCTTATGACATCTGTTATTGGGTTTAAATGCAGAATTTGAAGCATACAGGATTTTCCGATTTAGTCACAATTTCAGAGATGCATATACAATA
The DNA here is from genome assembly GCA_034779795.1 of Ctenopoma multispine. NCBI lineage: Eukaryota > Metazoa > Chordata > Actinopteri > Anabantiformes > Anabantidae > Ctenopoma > Ctenopoma multispine. The sequence continues at coordinate 13,509,524 of JAUYWH010000002.1, forward strand.
TGTCCATGTATATTTCAGGATGTTTGTTGTTAAAACGTCCCAATTTTATCACAAAAAACATGTACATAATATAAACTGTAAATTATTTATATAAGACACTGTTTCTCAATGGTAGGGCTGAGAGATGGGCAATAATCATGTTGCGTCATCTTAATGCAACTGTAACACAAACTGCAGGTCTGTTTTACTACACTGTTTACAAAGACACAATACCAATGTAAGTAACCCCTTTACATATTGAAAACACATTCAGAGTCCATGTTCTGCCGTCTTCTGTTGTCAGTACTCGTCTCAAATGTTTTGTCAGTCACTAGCTAAAAGAAAAAGAAAAAACCTGTCCAGCTGCCCGTCCCATTCTCAATCCATCCCCCCCCCCCCACTTTAGGTAAAAGAGCTAACTTTTCATTAGGGTTGGAAGCTTTCATTCACAGATTTGTTAAGATATGGGTGTTGTAGTGTTTGGGTCAGAGCAGCAGGTGTAGAGGATGTACAGTACAGTCAAGTGCCTTGTTTCCTCATGAAGCTGGTGCATCATATGTACCATGTGGAACTTGGGACATGTATACTGTGAACTTATTCCATAACTGTTGTCAGCTACACCTCCAGGACAGAGTTCAAACTAATAAAGTGTTTCATACTTGTCTCATGTTGACAGTTCATTAGCTGTTATGTAGGACGGTTATTGGCAGTCTGTCACCCACGCATAGGGGAAAAAAAAATTCAAAGCAGGAGGAGTCGATCCAAATTATTTGAGGCCAATAGGCTTTGGGGACAAATAACTGCCTCACTCTCTCCAAACCTGCACTACATAAAAGTCAATCAGCTCCCATTCTGTGCTCACAGAAAAAAGCTTTTTTTCCCACCTTCATACCGAACCAGTGATGTGAATGGACATACTCAATGCGGAAACGCGTGCTCTTTGCTTCATGGAGCGACATGCTGACGAAAGGTCGTCATTTATCACAATTATACCAGCGGCTCCATCAGCTCAGATACTCTCACAGCGATCCCTCAGTGTGCTGTTGTGTTCCTTAAATGCCGAAGGAGTGAGGGGTCGTGATGTGTTGGGGTGTGCATGTCAAGAGTAGCACTATGTGTGTTATGTTTTTCACAGTGAACTGGCACTTTGCTCACAGCGGCCGTGCATGCACCCACCGCCCTCTCCTCTAAGCTTTAATGGTCCTACTAATTGAAATTGAGGCGATTTGTCAAAATGCAAGCGTTTTCCTCACTTCTTTATGCTTGATTCACGGACTGTATTTACAGAATAAATTAAGACTAATGTACATATTCAGCCACAAAAATAAATTAATTTAATGTTGCAGTGGGGAACTTCTCTCTGGTTCAGAGACACTTTTAAAGAAAAACCACAGAGGGATAACCAGTGTAGTAGACAGCATCCAACTCTTGCCTACCCTTTTTCTTTCATCACCTTCCCCCTCGCTCACTCTACATTTCAAACACACGCATTCTCCATGCACTCCCTGTTGGGCAACTTCTCATATTTCTATTATACTAACACCAGTGACTGCATACTGCATAGCTTCAGCAAATGACTACCTCCTAGAATTTGTTACACCTGTTAAGCTCCAGATACAATGCTCAGCATTTTCCCCTCAGCTCCCACCAACTCTTAAGACTTGCTCCTGAAGAAAAGTGCAAGAGCTGCTCTCCTGTTTTCTTTCTTCATTTGCTGCCCTCTCCTCTCCTCCTTCATTCGTATGTGCTAATTTCACTCTATACTGTAATTATTCTCCTGTACCAAAGCTGTCAGTTTCCCTTTTTTGTGTCTCCTGTTCCTTCTTTTATTTTTCTCATTTGTTTAAATTTGCCCCGCAGCTGACAGGCAGCCTACCTCTCTGCACTTCCCCTGTCAAGGGTGGTTAGTGAGAGACGAGGGGGGAAAAAAAAAAGGAGAGAGGTGGCTGGCTAAGATTAAAAGGCTGGGGCCACTGCCTAAAGCAGAGTGGCTGCCGAATGCCATTTATTTACCGTTTGCTACACACAGTGTGAGCATGAAGCACAAGATCACAAGACACACACACACACACACACACACACACACACACGGTGTCCTGACAACAATGACATCCCAAACAGTCCAAAACGAGGCACCTTTAGACAAACATATGGGTTTGTTTTGCTCAGTTGAGCACTTTGTTACCACCTGTCTCACCTCATTACCCCTGACATGGCGACAGCTACAATATGCCTACAAGCTCACACCCACCTCTTCTGGCAGAAAGAGACACATTTAACAGACAGATGTCTAAATCATTCATCACAGCACCCACCATCAGCACCACGGCTTTTGGAGAGAACTTCAAAGTATGTTCTATGAGAAAGAAGTGACGCAAATGAATCAGAGACTCATATGATATGCAATGCAATACTTGTGACAAATAAATTTCAGTACTGGTCTCAGATGTTGGGTTTACCTGCTGAGGAAAGTAAATGAAATAAAACCACGAGGAACTAAGTTTGAATAATTAATCAGTGTCAAACACAAATGCCAGACAGATTCCAGATTATGAATGAGACCATTTGCTGCTTTTCTCAGTTTTATATCAAGTAAAATTAGCAACAGTGCAGTGAAGAAATTCTCTGTTACAATTATTACCGTAAAACATACTTAAAATATATAATAAGGTAATGGTGATTATTCTAACCACTGCTAGGTCAAATAAACTGAATAATTATTTTTGTTCACTTGTACATTTGATAAAATTTTATATTAATAGTTTGAATTTACCAAGTAACTGTTAGATGTAGAGTAAAAAGTACCACATACTCCAATAAGTGGAATAAAGTGGAAATATCACATTAGTACTTATACTAATAAATGTTCTTGGCTACCTTCCACCACTGAAATCAAAGCCATTTATAATCTAACTATTGGCCTGATATTATTTATACTGCCTAAAAAGAGTGACACGTTTCTTTTATATTGCACCTACATCTAAGTTGGTGTTAGAAAACTAATTGTGTTGTTTTAGATGTGCAAAAAAACAATTACATTAGGAGTAAATTGAATTTAGTCTTGCATCCATAATGTAACACCACTCTGAAACAGAATATTTAGAAAGGACAGATTGAGAAACAAGAGCATAAAAGTGAAATGGATCACACAGACAAGTAGACGCAGCAAAGACCACACTGTGTGGTTGTTGAAGCTGGGAAAACAACCACTGTTCATAGTTTGCATGTTACCTTCAGCTGTCACGCATTTCAGATTCAAAACGATCAAAATCAAACTACAGCATTCTTGGCAAAGGAAACAGTGTTTTTTGGGGGGAAGAGCACCCAAAAATACCACAGACACCCACTGATGCTGACACACCAGCACTGACAGTGTGACAGGCTTTTTATGATGCGAGAGACACAGGATTGTTCAAAAATGTATGATTGCTATTGTTTGGAGTTTCTACGGATGCCTATCGGTAGCTGCCATAAAAAGTATACCCTCAGTCAGTTACGAAAAGTGATTTAACTATAAATAAAAAAAAGTCCTGTTTTTGCATGCAATGTTCAATAGGTGTACAATAGCTTATGTTATGTGAAATTTGGTATTGAGGTGTAAAAGCTCATTTTTCCCCAAATGCTTACAAAACTTACTGACCTTTAGAGCTGATAGCTGAGTCAGAGTTTTTTTTGTATTATTTATTCTCATCTTCAGCTCAAAGGAAACTCAGCAGACAGCAGTGTAGCTGAGGCGAAGGAAGATTTAGTTGTTTCTAAAATGTGATCAGTACAAATCTTTAAAATCAATTATACATGTAACTGGTAAACAGTGCAGAGACGGTAAAATTGGGTTATTACAGTCTTTTCACTTGGCAGCAGTTAAAATCTTGGCTGCTGTATTTCTGAGCAGGAATAAAAGATGTTGAAATGGGATGAGATTAAAGCGCAGATCCTATGCTTTCTTATTGGATAAAAATGCCTGCTGTATTTCAAGTATAGATATCATATTAGTCACTGTCTTTTTCTACCAAGACTGAAGTTACTGTCAAACCTTAATCTGAAGCATCTGCAAGACTCTTCAAGATTCCTTAAACATGTATTGCCCGATTTTTTGCTTCTCTACGAGAATTCAGCAAAAATAAGATCTGAAGCATCAGAAAAATCATGCTCACCTTTTTTGTTGCTAAAGCAAACGTTTTAACAAATTGAATATATAATATTCTCTTGTGTCTAGCTACCAAATGTCCAACCTTCACTCTGTTCTGGAGTCCTCTAATTGCTAAGTGTTTAGCATTTTAGCAGCTAAATGCTATGTCCATCAACTAAAAATACAGAAAAAGAGAAAAGAACAGAGGCGAGAACAGTGCTGGAGGTTGATTTACTTCCTAATTATAGCTAAATGAGAATAAACCATTGGACACAGAAAATAGCAGGACATACTAAGTTTGACAGACTGTGTTGTAACTCAGACTCGTGCAGTACAACAACGGAGGACCTGCAAACAGATATAAGTGGCAGTGTGTTGTTTCATGTAGTAGAGGGTGTAAAAAAAGTATTTCTGATACAGCTGAAATGACAAGCCGAAAAATCAAACAGCCAATAACACACACACACAAAAAAAAAATTCCGGACTATCAAGTGTGATGATACCAGATTCTTCTTTGTGGGAATCCGTTATAAACATAAGAAAATATAGTTTTTAAGTTTCTTATTTTGTGCACATCAGGCTGGCAGGCAGATCAGGTTTAAAGTAACGCACAAATTGCACGCTGCTGACAGCAGAGTACATCATTTTCAACACAACTCAAAAGTAAACCCACTGTTACTGTTAATGTCAGTTAGGGGAAAATATGACATTTTCACACCATTTAACTCTTTTTCTGACAGCAACATTTGTCTTTTCCTGATCTTACTGATCGCGTGCAGCTCCATTGTCTGCCAGCGTTCACATTTCCATTGTCTGTCTCCCACTGTCGTCATTAAGTCACAGAGAAGGATTAACTATGAGAATTGATCTGGTTTCCAAGTGCACAGCAGCGTCTAAAGCTAATGAGCACCGTCCGTTAAAGAGGCTAACTGGATCATTTGTACGTGCAGAACGAGCCATGAGGTTGCATTCATTCAATCTTCCAAAGAACAATCAAACTTTAATAGCTGATTCCATTAAAGTGGGAGCAGATTGTGCTTTTATGGTGTGAAATAAAATATACATTTACAAGAAAGATTTTAAACAAGACACTTGCACTTGTGTGGTCAGAAACAAAGAGGAGGTCAGAGAACAGAACACTGGCTTTTAAACGTTTTCAAAACAGAAAAATATTATTTTATTTACTGCAAAATATAATTCAGTTATTTTTTATCCACGCTCTACAATCCATCTTTGTCTACTGTTCAATTCTTGAGGGCTGCTGACTTATTTTATTATTGTACCAGCCAATACATAAATTCTTCTAGTTGGAATTGGCATCGGTGGAGAAAAAGTTGTAGTGGTGCATCCCTGAGCAATAACCCCCCCCCCACAAAAAAACCCAGCCCGTCTCTATGGAGCAATTGAAGAGAGAAGTACATAAGAGTTTAAGACAAAACCTTCACAGGTTCAATTCTATTTCATCAACTAACTTGTAAGAGTGAGTCTAATGTATATAGACAGCTGCTGTGGATGGAGGTGTTAGTGTCTGTGACTGGGAAGCTGTGAGAACATAGCTGCAGACCGAGGCAGCGTGTGGCACCTACCTGCACAATGGAGCTGTGCGACTAGAATAGAAATGGGAATATGAATAGGGCTATGGGTGGAGATGGGGAGGTGGTGAGTACGTACAATGAGACGACTGAGGGGAGAGAAGCAACTATGTGGTTGTCGATGTGAAAATAAGGAAGAATCAGGTTGTCTCGCAGTTAATGAGAGCCGTGGGCAGAAGGTCAGTTGATAAAATGAAGCCCTGCTCCTGCTATTAAGTTAATTCTCCTGATTACACAGACCGAACAGATGGAGCAAGAAGTGAAATCCTAAGTAATTTTACCTGTCCCAGGATGGGGCCTAGTGGGGGCCCGGGGGCTGCTTGTCCTGACCTTACGATAGCCCGGATTACATTCCCTACATCCAATTTCTTCACAGCCTTGGCTGCCTTGGAGATCTTTGACATTCTGGTGCGTCTTGAAAGCCTTAAATCTGCCTCGAAGTCAACTGAGAATCCATTCACTGAAAAAGCAGAAGAAAAACAAATTAGCCACAACTGCAACAAATCATTTACACGCCAGGCTCATTAAAACATCATACACTTCAGTCGATTCTGATACCCACAGGCAAAACCCGTGCCTTTGCATTCTGCAGCGGGCGAGTAATTAAAAAAATCTTTGCTTTCGATCGGCTCAGGGAGAGCCACTTTCCTGGAGGTGTTTGCAGTGTGGATCAGCAGCTGAGTGAGAAGCTCACCATGCTGAAGAGCCTGAGAAATTTAAACTTTGCTCAGACAAATCATGCAGTGCGTGCCAAACTGCCTCCAGTGCTTTACCATAGTTTCTCATGTGTCACAACTGTGCAGCAGAGCTTTGCCTGCATCAGTAGAGGTCAAGAGTCAAGGGTAGAAGAGGGATGAGTGAGTAATACCTGGAGAAGTGGTGGCAGTGTCATCCTCTTATAAGAACGCAAAGTGGGGTCAGCTTTTCATTCCACCTTAAAATGCATTTGCCAAATTAAGAGTCAATTAGTGGAGTGGGGAGAATAGCTTGAACTTCTGGACTTTCTCTAGGGAGTCAGAACACATAAAAGCAGACCTATAATCCTCTGCTGGAATAAAAGTGATACTGACACAGCTGTTAAAAAAGAAGCAAAAAAAAAAAAGATCAATGACTGGAGCCAAGGGACAAATACAACTTTTAAAGCTGAGCCTTGTGATTCAGAAGAACCCTGCATTCAATAAAAATAAGTACTTAAGGGGAGAGAAGAGGTCCAGCAATGATTCATTGTAGGCAACAGAGGGTATCCAATTAGATCAACAGAAGAGACAGTACCAAAAAGATATATGGGATCTCACGCTGCTTTAGAGCAACAAACGGGGAGAAACTGCTCCCAAGAAAAGTTGTGATTCTATCTGGGCTGCTGATTATCCAGCTACCGTTTCAGTACAACCACCATGAGGCAATATTTGTAAGGGCATTAAGGTGATGCTGCATACTGCAGAGAAAGTCCCAAATAGAATCTTTTTAGTTTGAATTCTCTGTCTTCACAACGTAACTCACACACACACTTTTCAGAGGTCAATTTCACGCTACTCACCTAATGTGTTCAGCTACTTCATTGCAGAAAAATCGTGTTGAAGTTCAGATCAATTTTGGAGCCAGTTAAAAAACGCTTTCTGCATTTTCTAACCCACTTCTGCTATCAAACAATGGCAGTTAAAGTCATGAATCCTTAACTAGAAAGCTGCAGAAAAATAACTAAAACGGCGGTTTGAGAAAAAAAACGAAAGAATATTAACCAATACAATAACATACTGTATGCCCAGAGAGATTAGGCTTAGCTGGAGTTTTGTGACTGCTAGAAAAAAACAATTAGGGCAAGCGTCAAACGTTGGGTTTAATTCCAATTTGGGGCCAAGGGAATAACAGTTCTGAGAGTGGGGAAATGACAACGTCATGCTTTAATGCACCGCAACTCCAATCTCTGTCGGAGTATGAATAATAAAACCGCAGTTCCCTTGCAAAATGAAATCACTCATCACAAGGCCAAGCAGTGAACGGTGAAGAAGGACTGACCTACATAAGGCATCACAACTTCACTGACGGTACGTTTCACGCAGCTGAATTTACATTAGCTCCAAGAAATGTAGCAGTGTTAACTTTGCCGCGGTGGAACCATGGTTCAAGGCAGCACAATAAGCCTCAATCAGAGCTGCGCTAATGTTTTTCTGGAATAATCAAATCAAAGCTGCAGTAATTTGAAAGGAACAGACACAATTTTGAGCTGCTCTTTAGGCTGAATATTACATTGCTGTGGCAATTACTGGCAACGGCGTCATTGATAACAAGGAGTACACAGAATGAGCAATTTGTTTGGGCCGTGTAGAGTTTCAGCGTGAAAGCACTTTGTTAGAACATCTTTGATAAATGGCATGCCACAAAGCCAGCATTTAAATTACTACCTAATAAAAGAGGCTGAGGTGAGCTATAATAGCTATAGCTAGAATTCTCCAAATTGCTATTAGACTTAACAATGTCAGTCCTGTTCCTGACATATCAAGTCATTTATTTCTTGGTCTTGCGAGTCTCTGGTTATCCATCCATGCAGTTTTGGCTAATAAATGGACCATCACCACCAAATTCTAAACTCTAAATCCAAGCAACTGTTTTATGGCCTAACTGTGTAGGAAATGTGGAAATTGTAGAGCTCTCCTGCTGCCTGTCAAACAAACATTCAGGGATGGAAACAGTATCTTTGACAGAGGTAAACATGTCAATAAAACTGAGCACCCAGGAGACAAGCTGAGGGAAAAAAAAATCCCACCTACACCCAGGCCTGCATACAGTGTTGTGAGAAGATAATTTAGAATAAGATTCCCCTTGTAAAAACTCATTAGATTTTTATCACCTATTCATTATAACTGTCTGAAATTTGGGAGGGTTTTCACAGAACAGTAATAGCACCTTCTGTGGTGTGTTTCAGCATAATTAAAACTGACTGTACTTCAAGGAGAAAGCCGACTTTGATTAAAGAAATTAATCAGTTTGCTATTAAAAACATGGGCCTAATTGCGCAGATGAAGCCCACCGCTATTTGTTGTTTAGGCTATTAGGCTCTCTTTAGTCTTCATTAAGGAGCCAAAGAGAACCAAATATCAATGAAGCTTTTAAATGTGTTATTTATTTACGAGCCAAAGTTACAGATATCGATCTCCTATAAAATGACATTCTTAAAAAACAGTCTTTAAAATGCTGCTTTGGTTTTAAAGTCACAGATCTTCCCTAATATAAATGATACCAATACTGTGTCAGGCTGGAGGAAATAACAGTCTCCTTTTTGTATCTCTCATATCGTTTTAGTGCAGTCTGATGGAGTAAAAGCTGAATACTAATTGATTTCATAGTGGGAACAGGCTTTGTACCTGCACAAGTACAAAATCAATCTGGTTCAATAACCTCTGTTCGTCTTCAGATCTCTGCTAAATTGAAAATGAGCAAGTGAAGAAAGAAGAAAAAGAAGTTGCTCTACTAACTCAGAGTCTGTGTTGCCACATGAAATAAAGAACCAGACATTATTATCTTATCAAATAAAACCTCTGTCAGTGATTTATTTGAGTGTAAAGGTAGTGATAATAAACCTCCACAAACACCTTAAAGTGGTTTGTTTAGACTTTTGCATTTGTTTAAGATGGAGCATCATGAAATTGTTCATGGATTATAATGTTGTGTACAGTGAGTGTTGACATTTTGGTTTCACGACCTTGGTGACCCCACGATATGTTTTTTATCTCTAAAAAATTTCACAGTTTTCTTTGAAGATGTCCTACTACCAGCTGGACTGTCACAAAATTATGTACAGACATTCACTGATCCCAGATGACGACTTTTACAAACCTTTCTCAACTCTCTTCCTCCACCAGGAGGCTGGCATTTGTGCTTTTGAGAGAAACGTGCTGATGACTGCTGTGTTGTCTCAGTCTGTCTTTCCTCCTGTTCATACTGGTCATGAAGAGTCTCCTTCCTAAAGCCCTTTCAATTGAAGTGAGGCCCAAATCAACAGCACTGCATTCAAACGTATCTAAAGGTAATATCTGGCTTAAGTAGCCCGAGTTTATAAAATCAAATGAACATTTTCCAAAGTCTTTTTATTATAAAAATCTATCTTAGTGTTTCCTTGCTGAGCTGCAGTGGAAGGAAAGTACCAAATAGATGGAGTTTTGTAGTAAATAGGCTGCAGCTTTGGGAGATATCCACTTAACGTGACTAAGTTGAAGGAGTGAAGAATAACATTTGCCTTAGATAAACTTTAATACATTTTGCACAGAGAGATCACTGTGGATTTTGGCCCCATCATTTATATAGGAAGCATCTTTTCGAGGGATCTTAAAGGCTGTATGAACAGGAGTAATGATAACAGCACTGGCACCCGATTGTTGTGACTTGACCTGATCTGAAAATTTGTTTAGCCTGAGCTGAACTTTAACGGTAGAGTGAAAATGGTTAATGTTAATAAGTTAAGTCCAGTCAGTTTTTATTTATATACCTTTCATACACAGTGACAATTCAAAGTACTTCATAAAACACAGTATTAAGACCAAACCAATCAAATTAAAACAATACACATCAGTCAACCCTCAGATTCAGTCAGAGCGTTCAAACTAGGGCAGCTGTCCCTTTATTTATGGATGTATAGGTCGTTGCGAGCGAATTAAAACAAGATTTTTATGTTTAGGGTAGTTTTATAGGTGGGAATAATACACAATGCTCCCTCTCCAAAATTATGTTGCCGTCTAATCTCATAATCACAATATCCGTCCTGCTTTTGAACTGATGAAGCACTCCTTTTTATTTATTTTTTTTATTACTTACAGTCCTACTGTTCCTCGTGCTCTGAAGACATATTATTTACATTTTAGCTGATAACTCCCAACCCTAATTAGGATTATTTTAGCTTATGTAATAAATTTACCCAAAGCAAGCATCCGTTTGGGTTAGATTAGAAGTGTGTGATCCATTACTTGATATGTACTTCCTGTCCTGAGGGTTTAATTTTGTAATGACTCTGATGAGAACTGAAATATTCTTATTCTAGCCTCAGCACTCAGTCTTAAAAGTAAACTCATTCTTTTTCCATCGCTTTAAACTGATAAAACCTGTCACAATCCATTACCAAACACGAACCGTGATTAGTATTTTTTAAACATAACAAGGAAAGGGAGCAAATTCGTTCTTATCTTCATATGTCACTTAAACCAGCTCTGACAATTGGTTTTATTCAACTCTTAGTTTGGCAGTCCATCTAGTGGTAGCAGTCTCCTTTACATTTGATATAAGACATTTAGCTGATAGATTAGAACACTAAGTTAGTTGTACACTTCAGTCACACGCGTATTACTTTTAAGATTGTTTCTATCACCAGTGCATGACATTGTCGACAAACAAATATTGGATAAACAGAAAAAAATGCCCTGGAGACAAACTGATGTCCCTGGATACAGATAAAAAAACAGCATAAGCATATTAAAATTATAATAAGCAATTTCATATTTCTGCCCATCTTTGCAGAAAAGTGTGAATACCATTAGAGCCACAATAAATGACTCGTGTCCTTGAATAAATAAAATTACTAAATATGTGTTAACAGCACAATAAATAGCATAAGGGACCTTGACTGACAACAGGGAACTCTGGAATTCAGTATTTGTTTAGATGCCTCAGTGTTATGAATGAATAGGAGATTCAGATTAACTGTAATCGATGAGTCTAAATCTGTCCAAACAGAACCAACGTACTGGGCTGTGATTATTCCCTGAGCCACAAGACGCTCTCGATAAGATTAAGAGATAACATAAGATAAAAAGTTATAGAGAGCCAGTCATACGCCAATGCTGTTCCACTACATTAGTATTCATCTCATCATCACTGGCCCTGGAGCTATTGATTGCTGAATGCCAAGTGCAAAAGGCCAGTCAAATAAAACGAAGAACTCAAGAAGAGTCTGAATGATCCCACAAGACTGAAAAAGGGAACCGGCATGACCTGGTTTTACCCCAGATCTGAACCTGCAGGTCCTGTCTCTCCGAGCTCTGAGATGATCTGTGTGTTTCACAAATAAACAACTCATTATATCCACAATTTCAGGAATAAACAATTTTCTTCCATCAAATAGTCTGATGTAACACCAGATCTCATTAGTTTTAAAGTACAAAATAAGCACAAAGTAGCAAGAACTGCTTCCTATCAATTTTTCAGCCTATATCATAGAGACATATATTCCAACGAAGAGATGAATTTAAATTCATAACTTACACTGAAATATGTTCTTACTGTGCAGGCACACTTGACTGTTCCAGAATATTAATAAAAATCAGAAGGTGAAAATTTTTAAGATTCAGCACGTTTCATGATCAAAACATCATGATGCAACACCTTTTTCCATCTTTACATACAAAACACCCAGCTGACCTCTTTGTGCTCTTCGTGCCTGAAATTACCAAGTTATAGTGGATTTTTTTTTTAGATCATTCCTTTTTTACTTATAATGAGAAACATTTTTTAAATTACCTGTTAAAGTTGGTTTTCAAAAAGCTGACCTAAGCATGTACTGAAAAGAATATTTTACTGTTAGCAGGGAAACTGTTCCTACACAACATCAAAGTTATTGCATTTTCTAGTTACTTTAGCAAGGTACATGTGGCCTGATTTAGATTAAAACAGCAGTATAAAGGCCAGAGAAGCTGACGTCTGACTTTGTAAATGTCATCATCACCGTTAACGCTGCTCACCTGGGGTTTCTTCCATTTGTTGTGTTGTTATTGGGCTACATAAAAAATTAACTTGATTTGATATTTGGTCAGGTGAATATCATGACATAGTGGTGTACTTTTGTCTCCTTAGTTCCAAAATGCTTATGCAACAAAATTAGAGTGGTCAGAACAATTGTTTTTTATAACAACTCATCTGTCAGTTAATTTTGACATTCAATATGTTTTAATAGATAAAGAACAGCAGCACATTCAAGAAGCTGGAACCATCAAATGTTTGACATTTTACTTTAAATTACTTTCTCTCCATCAAAATAAATATATTAATAAACCTTTATAATTTCATATCATTTAATACATTGACAAAATATTCATCAGAACTGTATGTGGTAGAGAGTTTGAGGCCAAAACCTACAGCATCATCACACTTATTTCACAGTTCACAAAGAACAGTAACACTTCGCTGAATGTTGTCTGCCAATGTTGGTGACATAAACGCTTCTGTCATGTACTTAAACTTAAAACTTAAACGTAGGACTGTCTTTCAAGCTTTATTAGAGCTTATTATTTCCAGTTAAATCTGAATGCTACGGCACACAATTATATGTATGTGCCTCCAGTAGCTTAATTCCTTCCCGTTTCAGAACCCATCCAACACCTTCGGTATGAACTCCAGTGCCAACTCTTTGCTGGGTCTTATCCTTCAAAACCAATGCACAACCTCACTGATGCTTGTGTATCTGAACAGGAAAATATTCTAAAATCCTGTGGAGGGCTATTCTAGAGGAGCGGAGGCTGGTAATAGAGGCTTATTAATGTCCATGGTTTTCCACTGATACTCAACTATGACGTATGGGTGTAATATGTAGGTGTCCACATACTTTTGGCCACATTGTGTGTGGCCAAAAGTATGTGGCCACAAGACCGATAATAAGGGCAGAAGCCGTCCTCCACACTGTTTTACTGCTGTTGTGTGAAAAGTTGACTACTCAAGCAGCACATACATGCCCATCACTGCAGCTTGCGCTCAAACCGGGACCTTGTACTTGAATAGTGATGACTCTCAGTCCAAACACACTGAATGTATTATCTCTGCTTGCCTGTGATCAAATCCCAGGGAGGCCATCTTCTTTACCGACTCCCTTGAATTACATTTGCCTCTACCCATCATGTTTGAATGCTAAGACAGAATGTGTTAGAAACTGCCTGCACTTGGAATAAATCTAAAAAAGCAACAACAAGGCATCGCCTACAGAGATGATACTTGAAAAACATAAAAAAGGGAAAACAGCACTCGGTTCAGATCATCTGATATATTCTGAAGGCAGGCAATGTGTTTTATATGTTGTGGCTACACAGTTGTCAGTTTTTTCCACTATCTGAGCACAAAGCAGTTTAAAACTACAGACTGGTGTGTCGACAAACAGGATTCAACAGGACATGTTGAGTTTCAAGTCTGTATCAATCATTAGTACGGCCTCAATGAGCAAAAAGGAATTTTTATAGCTCACAGCATCAGCCTTTTTTATTGTGGATGAGGTTCAGGCACAATGCACAAGCTACAGGAGGACGTGAAGAGCAGGAGCAGCAGTGCTGTCACAGATTTAATTGATTACACGCACACAAGAGCAGCATCACTGCCTTCTCGAGGAGACGTGCGGATACACAAGGCTCTGACATTATAAAGTTCAGTCTTCTGAATTACAGCCCTGAAACTTCAAGCCAAGTGTGACGGTAGCCAAAATGTGATAGTAAACACTCTGAACTCTGGAGCTATCTGTGCCCCTGGGTCGGAGCTCCTGCAGCTGAACCTCGTGTTCAGAATATTGTGGATTAATATAGTATAACAGCGTGTGACGATGGTCAGTAGACACCACAATTAAACTTGAATGATTTCTGCCACAAGGAATCTAGATGTTGGATTTAAAGACTTGGGAAATCATCATCCCTGCTGACTGCCTGACTTAGCACCCACTGAGCCAGATGGGCCCAAACCCGGCCCAACTAGATTCAACCGGACGTCACAACCACCTGTCGTTGCGAAACCTCACCTCCCAGAATTCAATGCGAGTTACCATGGCAGCGATGCTCTGTGCTGAGACTCAACCCATTACCATAAAATACCATTATTAACCCAACAAAATGTAACCAATACCAGTTGCTTCTACAGGGTGAATCAGAACCACACAAGCTGCAGACTACTCTCTGACGTTAGCTGAATGTTTATAGCAAATAAAATAAATGCTACTGACCTACTGAGCAGACACACTTTCATCAATGTGTGCATTAACAACAAGTCTGGTGAAGGAAAACTTTGCCTTCTCTCTGCTGTGCATGAACAAGAGCACTCCATGTGCCCATTAGTTGTGATTACCTTCCTGACCCCCACCCCCCACCCCCATTCTTTTCACTCCCATTTACAGAACCAGAACTGTATAAAACCACAGGGTTTTCTAAGCACAAACACTAAATGGAAAACATGGAACATGGGAAGATGTTGCTAAATAAAGGTCATGGACTATACTGACTTATGATGAGGGGGTCACGAGCAAGGTGAACCATCTTTTTCATTCTTATCATCATTATTTTAATACATCTGAAAGAGCTTTTCATTGGTTAAGGATAATACCCGGCAATCTGATTGTAATGGATGACGCAGGGTGCTCCGGGGCAAAAGCTGCAGCTTCACTGCAGTGTGTTTACAGTCTTTCAACTATAATGTAAATTATTTTAGATGATCTATAACACACGTTTCATACTATTAGTACATACAGTCACTACTCTAATGATCATATTTTAGGACCAAAGTAGTCTTAAAGAATTTATAATCTGGTTCTAAGAGTTTCTGTCAGATGAGTACATCTGGCCACACATTTCTTTAAAATCTGTCTAAAGAACAACACCATCCGTGATCTGTTAACTAGCCTCCCAGCAGAAATGTTCATTGTCCATAAATCAAGACCACTTTAGTTCAGAATTGGGTCAGTAGTCAGTTACTGTGTAAATTAGAGGGATGCCATACAATCAATACCAAGCACTACAGTACACTGTAAAGTCAGTGCTACTATTTGATAAACTCAGATTAAATAAGCATATTCACTGTGGTGTGTTGCAACATAAAAATGTGCTGTGAAAAATGTCTGAGAATGTGTTAATGAATAAGAAAAAAGTGGGACCTGGCAGTAATGCTATTAAGATTCAAGATAGAATTATCTTATCTTATATCATGAAATATTCACATAAATATAAGTAACAATACAAATAAATGTTCTTTATGAAATACTTATTATAAATGTATCACTCACAAATTCAACTAATCTGCTTCTTCACGACTGTGATCAGATTTGACTGGCAGTGATCAATAATATAAAACACACAACAAGCTCTTGGAGCTGAATTAATTAAGGGAATATTAAACAAACGTCAAACGTGAACAGAAACGTGGTTCGTGATACATATTATGAGATTTATATACAATTCCTATTACAGCTGCTTTTGCTACTAATTTATCCCATTAGTGTTTGTGTGTTGGTAAAAACACACAGAGATTTAAAATAGAAAACCACTGATTTAGATCCTCATCCACACAGATGTTTAAACAAGGACAACACTACAGCACTGTATCCTTAATACACCGTGAATTCTGAGCTTTTACATTTGTTTTAGACTATTTCCTATCAAACCACGTAAAAGAACAACAATTACAGCAATGAAACAACATACGAACAGCGTCATTTTCAATTTAAAACACCAACTAATCACAGAAACTTAAAATAAACGTGGCGCACAGCCGCAAACGCTGCGTCCACAGTCACATTGGACATCAAGAAACTGCACCTGTACACACGCACAAAGGACGCGGACAAGCAGAGCGAAAGGTTGATAAAGAGCCAAAGAAGACGGTGTTCACCCCTAAATAAACGACATAAAGCTGTGTGTTTTCATACCTGTATCCTCTTCGGAACCTTCACGCCGTCAGCAGCATCCTTCAGGGCGCAGACATGTTGGATGACTGAACACCGCGCACTGTCCGCTGCTGTTAATCTAAGCTCTGCCACCTGCTGGTGCGGAGGAGCACCCGCAACAACTGGGGGGGAACTGAGGCCGTGCTCAAGGACACTTCAGCAGGGTAGCTGGTTGTAGACACAGCAACGTTTACCTTTTGGTTTAGTCTTATATTTCTTGTCTTTATGATTTATTATCGCAGATAAAGGTGAGCTTTTACTGATGTGGTGAAACTAACGACCTTTACCAGCAGAGAATTTTAAGTAACATAGTCATTAATGCATTAATATGATTCTCAAATAAAGATGTTAACACAGAACTTTTTACAGTTTGTGTATATGTATACACTGTTGGTTCTGTATTTTTTTTAAAGATGTGAGTGCCCTGCTTCTTTTATCACTAATAGAGGCCACAAACCACAAAGACTTGTTTGGTAGCTGTTGAGCAAATGTCAGTGTTATCAAACCATCTCACCCCACTAAAACGTAGTCCTTTCTAACACAGTAAAAATTAATGTATGACTAGTGTTTCATTCATGTTCATTAACTACATTGTTTGTAATCTTGTTTATTTTATATTATTTACATGGTTTACTGTTTAGCATCTCCATCAGCATTGGAGTTGCATAGTAGAATGTAAAATATTTATATTTCATTTCCTAACATTTATCTTTTCTACCCATTTTCCTTTCCCCCGTAACACTATAAGGACACTATAACAAATGCATTTTGCATTTTACATCAGCTTGTTATTAAATTTGTATGATTACACTTAGTGACACATACTTACTGCTTTTTACTGCATAACCACACCATGAAATGTTAATATTCTAGATGTTTTACACACATTTTCCCCATCGCTTGCTCTTCAAGCTTGATGTCTTTTCAAACTGAGAGAATTTAAAATATAGTCGCTGTAGTTTTGTGGTTGAGAAAAACCACCACACCACAGTCGTCGGTTACTATGAACATTCCGTTGCCATAGTGACCACCAGCAGAGCTCCGTGACAGTTTAACTGACATTTTAACATCCACCATTTTGTCTGGTCTGTGAAGTAGCTTAAATATTGAGGAGCATTTTTACCTAGTGCTGCCTGCTACGTCTAGTAAGACAAATGCTCTTATTAAAAGTTTTCTTTTTTTTCTACTTTTTCCCTTTTGATTTCTTTTTCCGTGTTCAGCTTACTGTTAACCATATTGGCCACTGTACTCATCAGAGGCTAATGTGTTTTTAATACAGCATAATTGTTAACTGATGGTGTAATAATTAAATATATTATTGTTTTTTTTATGCTCTGCCCAGCTTAGCAGGTATTAGGCTTGTAAAATTAAAATAAATTAGGAAACTACAAAAGCTACCAAACTCTGATTGGTTAGAAGGGTGAGCCTCACCCTGCCACCAACCTGTTCAATGAGTCTGGATAATATAAACCTTTGACAGCACCTCTCCACATTAAGATATGTGTCGGGGGACATATCTAATTAAAATATTTGAAAAACATTACAACAATGTAAACTTATTTAACAGGTTAGCCTTTCCTCCTGGTTGCTCATGGTCTGCAGTTAAATCCAACTTTCTTCTTAGTATAATAGCATGTATTGATCAATCAAATTCACACCTGTACATTAACATTTTCATCATGAGTTTTGAATTTATTTGAATTCACCACCTCAGACTGACAAAAGAATCAATTAGGATCCACCTTCAAACTTTGTAAAGTGAATTTAAAAAAATGACTTAATTTTGTTGCACTGCCAAATAATCTCTCTACTGTGACCTGGACCAGAATAATCCTGTAATTAATTCTGTTATGCTTACATAATGAAGTACGAAAAGCACTCGAGACAGTATTTCCATTAAGAATTGGGCTATGTAGAAACAGGGAAAGAGTGGTTGGCTAAATAGATTTTTCAGTTGAAAAGTAAAGCACTTTCTCCGTTTTTATTTTTTTGTGACTAAAGGACTATTTTATTGTATCTTGTTCCAATGGAAAAATATGAAGGTGACTGTACATTACCAAACAACTTTAGTATTTTATTAACACTTTTATTACAGGATTCCTCCAGGTGCTTCTTTATCTCATATAAAACATATGTTATTCAAATGTCGCTTCAAAGAAAATAAGCTGCTGCCATCAGCAACTAATTAACTTCTTTTATTTTCACCGCACCAAATCTTCAATAGGGTCTAAACTCTTAAAACATAATTGAAGCCAAAAATATAACTGCAAGGGCTTATATTTATTAAACATTTTATTTTGAATAAATTCAAGCTATTTACATCAACAATATTTCAAGTTTCCTTTTATAGTGATACAGCCCATGTTTTAACAAATTTATGTGATTAGCAGTTGTGAGAATTTCTGTTTTTTATAAAACTAGTATACAAACATCATATGAAAGTGCTCAAAGTGACACAAAATACTTTAGGAAGTTTCACGGAGATTGAACTGTGAGGTGTGAACAAATTGTAAATATGACTTTCTCCTGTGTTTAACAATAAAAAGTACATTCCATAAAGCTGGCGCCCACAAAGAGTTTTTGACTTTACAAACAAATAAATCAAGATTCATCACACTGACAAACGAATATGGACAAAAACCCTAAGGAAATTTTCACAGTATATTTGGATTGTTTGAGGTATAAATACAAAAAGGTGTATTTAGCATTCACACATAAGTAGTCTCAAATATTTTAAGCAATTTTAAGACATTTAATAAATACTTTGATATTATAAAACATCAAAAAAGTACCATTAAAACACAATATTTAAGTTCAGTGGTTGGACTTTTTCATTTTCTGTAGAGCAGCAGCCCTCACATTTAGAGAATGATCATTAGGAAACAGTTCTTTGAATAGGAACAATAGGAGCATCTGTCAAAAAACAAAGACAATATTTGTAAATTAGACTGAACAAATAAGGGATAATGACAGAAAGTATTCAGAATATATTAAGACACTCACATATACCAGTGTTTTGTTTTCTTCGTTCTTCTGGAAAAGATTAAAAACAGACTCCACGTCTGTTTTCTTCAGGATGTGAAACCTTAAAACTAAAAAAAAGAAAAGAAAAAAGAAAACATACGTTAGACTGATCAGCTGTATTCCTAATGAAGTCTACAGAGGTGTCACCTACATCTGGCACTGATGAGGCTGTGCGCTCGCTCTCTGGTCTCATTCTTGTCCTCATCGGTGCGAGGAGGAGGAGGTGGAGGAGGCGCTGCCGCTGGCTGAAACTCTGGCCACTGTTTGTCTCGCAGAGTGTTAATGTATGCAGCCATCTGCTCCTCCGTTGGGTTCATCTTGTTAAGGAAAGAGTTCACCTTCCTGATGAGGTATACAGCTCACAATCATGAGTCATTCACACACCACCACACACTATAATCGTGGACATGCATTAGCGACCAACTTACTTTTTCACGATAGGCATCACAGGTTTCAAAATGGCATCAAATATATTAACGAGAATAGAGTTTCCTGTAAAGACACAAAGAGAATTAGCTTTGCCTTCAGCCATTTAAGGACATTTTACACATTTTAGCTTTGAATAGATTGTTTTGTTGTTTGTACACTATAGAGTGTTGTGAGTACAATATACAGAATCCGAAGCCCTCAGAATAAAGTTAACAGTACAATAGACTTGATAATTCTCTGTAACATTGTCCTTGAAAGTCAGTATTTGACACTTAGTTAATACAATTTTAACCTGACTGCCACTGCTTTTCTGAAGCAAGATTTTTAAATGCATTCTCCTACCTTTGAGCTTTTCAGTTTATTTCAGTACAGTGTAAAATACATTTACATAGATTTGAAGTTTGCCCAAGGTTAATAATTCATCAGAGTGAACATCTATTTTTCTCTGCCAAGGCTGAATTATTTTAAGCTCAAAGATTATTTGATTCACGGTTCTGATCAAGATCCTTTGATTTTGTATTATTGGGAACACACTACAACCCACACTAGTTTGAACATGCAGTATGTGCAATACGTTTACACACATTTTCTCATTATATTTAGTGTGAATATGTGTCCAGACCTTTGATGGGTGCTGTGCATAGACAAACATTTCAGTAACAGACATTGCCAAATTAACATTATGTTTCTCGCCCAATCAACCTTGGCCTATTGTCCATCATCTCATTTTCATTTTTGGCTTGTGAATGTAATGCTGTGTGGCTGCCAGTTGTCAGTCCTGGACTACCTAGGCTCCTCACAAACACATGCACCGCTCACAAGACTTATTAAAACGAGCCATACTTTCACCTTACAAACACCACATGGTGATTAATAAACACAACTCCCTGTTTCACTTTAAAGGATTAGCTTTCTCAGGCAAGTGACTACATGTTCATTTGCTTATGGCACGAGAGCACCTGGCAGAAAAAAAATACATTAATCAGTCTAAAGAGATGCAGTATGCTTCCAGGAAAATGTTGGCAGAGTTCTAGTAAACTAACAACAAAAACATACATGCTTATGACTTTTAAACACTGAACAAACCAGATATTTCTTTCAGCAGATCAAATACGGCTTTGGTCGCCTCCAGTTGCTCCAGCTTGCCTTGGCCCTTCTGGCACTGAGCATCCTCCCCTTTTGGTTTGCCCTCACCTTGCTCCTTCCCTTTAGCCTTGTTCGCTCCTCCTAACCTGATACATATTTTCTCCTTTTTATTTTCCCTTACACTGATATTAGGAAGCGATGGGACGTCTGTGCTTTCCCCCTCCACGCCTCCATTTAGGCTGCAGTGCACGACAGAGTCTGATTCAAGCAAGTCTTCGTCGCTGCCGGTTTTTGTTGACACCAGTGACTCTTGTGACTTAGACTGAGGCAGTTCTTTCATTATTCTAAAGTGAGAGGCTGGGGAATTATCAAAGTCCTCAGTTTTGTCTTGGGAACAGTCTCTGTTACTTGAGATGTCTGCATTAACAGCAGGCTGTGGTTCCTTTTCTGTTTCCTCGCACTGTTCTGAAGGAGGATCACACTGGGAGATGACGATAGCTGGAAGTGAAGCACTGGCAACATCGCTGCCCTTCTCAGTACCGGCACCACAGTTTTCTAAAGGCAGAGCTGTGGATTCTGGGTGTGGAGATGACATTATGATTTCCTTTGGGGTTTCTGTCTGAGGGCTAGAGTTCTGCAAAGGAAAACAAAACAATCAGGGTTGTGACAGTTCACCCTGGGGTGCTGGCCTTCATCATGCAGCACGGCAGACACCAGCAAATCCATACATCAGTACTGTGAGGCAATTTTAAAAAGGTGTGCTCCAGCAATTTTACACATTTAGGTCAGATTACCTGTGTAAAAATCTGGACCACACTGCTTGTGAGTGCTGCACAGTCTGAAAGGTGTAGCCATTTATTATGCAGGGATGGTCTTATCAAAGACACTATCAAGAGAAATGGAGTACCCATGTTTTTTGTAGCTTGAGTCATATTAGGGACTAAAACTTCACCTCAGCTTTGTGAAAGTGCAATTTTAAATTGCTTTAATGGAGAAATTGGGAGATCCGATTCTGTTTCTGAGATAGCCTCTGCTATTACATCTGCTTTTGATTAATGGAGCATGCTCTAGTTCAGACAGAGAAGGAAGTCGCATGACCACAACTCAGTCAGTTTACATACAGTACAGCGCTGAGGTTTGCTTCCTCATTGCAACACTTCTGCCTGCTTTCAGAAATGTCCTGCTCCTGTATAAGTATTCAAATTTCAGCCAAGATAAACGGTTGCTGATGTTTACGAGGCAACTGGGAAAATTATTTTACCTTTCATTTATTATCTCTTCCATCTACGTCTGACTAACCTGGAGGTTTATTTAAAACCTTTGATCATCTGACTGGTTGTGTTTTGCAGCGTTAACACATTCATAGATTTCAGCAAATAACTTGCTGAGTACAACCTTATTAATGGCACTGACTCTTTGAAGATGTCAACTTGAAGAAAAGGAGATGTGTGAAACTCTACCTCTTCTTCATCTTGACCTGGAGTCAGAAAGTAGGCCAAGCCGCTGAGAAGGCCCCACACACCTCCCTCATCTTCCTCCTCATTCAGCAGTTTATCAAGGGGGCAGAAGAACTGAAAAACCGGTTGAGTGTGGCCGATGAGATTGTCAGAGACTAATTCCTGAACACAAAATGAAAAAATGTTGAGACATAATGCGTTGAAGTGTTTTTTTTTCTCCCACCTATGAATACATCTAAGATTATTTTGATATCTTTACCTGCAGGAAGTGCTGCACTGATACTCTAACTTTTTCTTTGACCTCATTGTCGAACTCTGTACCCTCCAGCTCCAGGATTGTGGGCAGACTGGTTGTGTCCTGAAAAGTGCAAACAGTTTTAAAACGTTATCCTATATTAACGTAATGTTTGTTTACACATCTGTGCTAACCTAACACTGAACAGACAATATAGAAAAACAACAATCTTCTCTGAGGTCAAATAAAATGTGCATTATGTTGCCAGTTGGGACAAAAATAAATAAAATTCTCTAGAGTCAGACGAAATGAAATTCTAAGCTCTGTAGACTGATTTTTGTAAATGTGACATTATAAGACATTAATTCATCCCATTGTGTAGACACTTCTGCATATGTGTGAAGAGCAAAACAGTAAGTTGTTCTTCTAGTTTGCAAACTATTGCCTCATTGTGCTGCTAATTAGTATTTGAGATTTTAACTGGCACCACACTAACAAACTAAAAATCGCCCTGAAAAATGTCACCATAGGACCCTGTTGTCCTCCGACACTCATCCTAACAAAAACTGCTCAGGCAAAGATAAGTGTAGGACGTATAGCTATAAAGACGCCACTGCCAAGATGCTAGCTTGTAACTTTGACATCAAGTCAGTAATTCCAATGCATTTAACTCACTGTGAAAATAAGCAGTTCCCTGCTCAACAGTGCAGTTCAGTTAGGTCAGAATGAGCATAACGAACAAGCCTAATTAAAAATGTAATTGATTTTCCACATTTTTTTAAATTGGTATGCAGAAAACTCTTAGAAAATGCCTGTTCTGTAATTAATTTTGCAACAGAGCACAGGGATGAAAACACCTGGTTTTCAAGTAGGTTTGATTTTATCACTCAGTTGCAAGTTTATGAGGTGCACACAAGCAGCAGTGAGCAGAAATAAATGATAAAGCTGAAGGCACGGTACTGGAGAAAAAAATGTAACAAAAACTAGGGTTTCCATCTGCCTTTTACCTGCCACCTGTTGCGAAAATGTATCACATCGATGTAGGTCTTCCTGATGTCCCACTGTAGGTTCTCTGGGCTGTCATTTTCTGCCAGGTGAACAGTGAAGATTAGCTCCTCATCCTCCCAGTTGACCTACAACACAGTTAAAACCTGCTCAAATGACAGCTCAAACATTAACACACCATCCAAGGACAAGCTTTTACAAAGACTCGGCAGACAGATAACAAGCCTCCCGGACATTCCACGCTGTCACTGATATTTATAACTCACATGAGGGATGCTGACAGCCCAGCGGCCAACGCGCCACATCTCACATGACAGCTTGAATTCCATCATGTCCTCTTGGTTTGTCAGGTAGCTCTCCAGATCACTGTCCTAATGGAATTTGGCCAAAAAGCAACAATGAATCTGTCATGTTTCAGAAACGGTCGTCTTCACTTTAACGTATTGCGTTATCTGCAGTAACCTCACCCTGTCAGAGTCCTGCTGACTGTGAATGGAGCCTTCCCTGCTGCTGACATAGTCCTCATTGGACACGTCAGCCTGGGTCACCATCATCCTAAACATCCCGTCCTGTGTCTTTATTTTCTTCTTCTTCTTGGGTCTTTTGGGCTTCATCTTGTCCATAAACTTTGACAATTCATCCTTTATCTTTTGGCCTGAAACATAAAAATGTCACATTTTAAAAGTCAGAGATAATGTCACAGCTTCTTATTTCATCAATATTACCTTAATTTACTGCGTTTTTAGCCAACAGTCTCTTTATTTTGTTGACTGCAGGACCAAACAAACATAAGTTGATAATAAATTGTATCTTGACCTGATGAACACTAGCTGCAAATACTAAAAATTGTGAACTGACCATCATTGTGCTAAAAACACATGAACATTCACACATAAGCACTGTAGCACATGATTAATAATCAAACATTCAATGTTGTGATCTGTGTGACTGCCTAACATTCATAAATATTCTTTTAGCAATAATTAAATAACATTAATCATAAATTTCACAGATTATGACAAATAACAAATTTTCCTGATTAATAATGCAAAAATTACAGAAAATATTCACTTTTATCTTTCATTCAGATTCAATCATCATCAGTTGTTTGTAACAGTAAACAGCTGCTTGAAGACAGCATTGGACTTATTTGACATTCAGCTTGCTGTTTGGACCAACAAACAAAAGAAACAGGGGACTAATTACGCACTGAAAAGAAGACTTGTAATAGTATTAAAATGTTTTGTAGCTGACAACACATCGCTTTTCATTAAACTGTACAAGATATCATGTAAGCACAGTTGAACTCCCAGAAACCACCCTGTCTGCCTTTCTCAACGTTTTCTAACTGGAAAAAAAAATAAGGTTAAATTTGCAACAGATTGAAATGTCAAAGATCTTTGAATTTCATAAAGTCAATCATTAAACACACCTCTACTTTTTCCCTTGATCTTGGTGTTGGTTGAAATATCTGCCTCTTGGAAGCTCCTAGAAATATATAATAAAAAACAGACACCAAACAAAACCGGGTCAGTTCCAATTTCAAACACAGAAGGTGGCCATTACAGGCGCTGCTTTGATTCTTTGACACTAGGCCAAACCGTTGGGGAGCAAGAGATAACAGCCACTCACTCTTCACTGCCATTGCCTTTGCCCTCCTGTGGAGCCAGAGACGATTGCTCCTGGTCTGATCCACACAGATCCTCCACGGAGCCTTTGGAGGTCACGCTGTCGAGCTGGCTCACCACCAGCTGGTTCAGGTTGTCGGGGTCAGACAGCCACGTCACCAACAGGCCCAGCCCTGAGGAAAACCAACACACTAATCCTACAAATTCTGTTTGTCATGACACAAACACACATGGAGACCAGGAAGTAAAAACTCACATCTGACAATAATTGTAATTGTAATGAATAATGTTTTTGAATCCTCTTAACACAACACTAGAGTTAGTAGTAACAGCTTCCACAATTAAGGAAAAACAGTAGTTTTACATTTTCCTGAATTTTCTTATTTCCACATCTTAACTGCAGGAGGTTACTTTAGCACTAAGGCTGGAAAGAGCCTGTTCTGTCTAAAGTAAAAAATAGAGCAACCAGCACTTCTACAACTCCACCTTATCAATTAACAAGTTCACAGATTGGGGTTTGACGGGGAGTTAATGTGCTGGACTGTTTCTTGGCTGGGAGATATAACTTCTTAAAGTCAAACTCACAGTGACAACAAGACTCCAGGAACTTACAGCATCCTGCCAAGAAATAGTCTGGCACATTAAACCTTCATAAAATCACAACTTGCTGTTTAATACGTCAATTAATACATGAAAATACATAAATAAATACATAAAAGACCAATTTGGTCAATGAATAAACTCAAAAAACGCTGGTAGGTTGATTTTCTTAACCTCCAGGCCAAACTCTCATGAAGACAAATCAGATATTTCTAAACAACAAAAAGAGCAGCCTGGCTCTGAAATCTTTTAACTAAAGCTGTAACAAAAACAGAAACAGAGACACACAGAACTGAAACAGAGATACATCTCTATTTCACAAAACCTGCCGCAGAGCAACAAACACATTTTACCTGTTGCT
Organism: Ctenopoma multispine; assembly: GCA_034779795.1. NCBI lineage: Eukaryota > Metazoa > Chordata > Actinopteri > Anabantiformes > Anabantidae > Ctenopoma > Ctenopoma multispine. The sequence continues at coordinate 13,535,718 of JAUYWH010000002.1, forward strand.
AAATAAACGAGACAACAGGAACAAAAGGAAATTGGCAAATCACTTCCTTTTATGTAACACATAACACATGTCCTAAGCTCCACTGACAATAACAGATTACATACAGTTCACACTTGTAGGAGAAGTCAGAGGCTTAGCCCCTATGCAAGATTGTATTCCTGCAGAGAGATAATTTAATGCTTTCTTACCCTTTACAGCAAAGATCTCATTTAAGGCACAGCGGTTGAGTTCTTGTCCCCACAGAGAATTCGAAAAAATGTTACGTACGAGAGCGTCTGAAAACTCGCGGAGAACTGCAATCTCATCTGCTCTGGAGCTGAACAGCAACTCTCTGAGACAGGAAACACAGCAGAAGAAGAAAAGTGGAGTGAGTCCAACCATGTATAACAAATAAAGTGAGGCATAAAAGATGTTAATCACCATTAATCTCTGATAAGCACTTAAATCTCATGTGATGTGTTATACCATCTATATACCATAAGAATTACAGTTAGGATGTCACCACAGGTAAGATCTCGTGAAATCATGGTAAATAATTCATAAGTGATAAAACATATTGAGGTATTTACACAGCTCAGACACATTAACAGAAGCAGCAACAGCATAAAATCTGAGTCATTTTAAAATGAAAGTCTCACCTGGTGGGCTGCTTCGCATTATGCAAGTGCTGGGTCAAAATACGAATGGAGCCCACAACCACCTGGCAAACATCAAAGTCTTTGGCTCTCTCAATTATGCGGTCGATTACAAAATCAAACTCCTTCCTGAGCACCTGGTGCAGAGGCTGGTGTTCTCGTGGCTCGGGAACGCTGTACCAAGGCAGGAGCAGCTGAACGTAGGCGCTATCAAACACTGAGGGGAGCATCCACAAGTCAGTCAGTCAGCCACAAAGGAAATTCACATTAACGCCAAGCCCCACGTTTACACCACTTGAACATTAAACTCAAGCTTGTTAAGTGAAATTCAAGCTCTTTTCTTTATCTCTGATAAAGTCGAAACATCATGTGAAATTTATTCATTTCAAAAGTCAGCGACTACCTCAAATTGACAGAATTAGAAAACGTTATGAACGCAAGTCTCTGAGGATTCAGTCTATTCAGTGTTCACTGAACATCTATCTTTTAAAACGACAAGCTGAAGGTGCTCATGTATATCATAAAACATTTTCCAAAGACTCTCTATATAAACTGATTTATTAATACAGACTTTCAGTGAAAAATTACAATAAAGTGATGGAAAATGATTTAATATTTTTTATATTTACTGTATTATAGCTCTATGTCTTACATTTATCTGGTGTATGTGTACATTGTGAAACCATCCTTTTTATAGTATCTTATTTGTTTCGTGGTAATAAAATAATTTTAAGTTATTATGAGTAAAGACTTGTATATTTTACATTCACCTTTGTATTTTTTATGCATTTTGGGTTCCTGGCAGCTTCGTTAATTGTTAACAAAGCGCATGGGTCAGAGACAGTTTAAATTGTGCAAGATATACACAAGAATGAAAGCATAAAAAGTCAACAAAAGCCAAAATCAATGCCAGAAAGAGAACAGGTGACATATTTAAATAAGTGTGCTACTGTACATGAAGGCAAAAATAATTACACAAATTTTAAATGATGCTCAAGTGTTGACCAGAATGTTGAGCAATGTGAATGCAGAAAGCATGAAATAAATGCTTAGAACCAGTCTTATTATCAAAGACATTTAGCTTCAGAGCTGCGATATCAATCGCAAAGCCCGAACAAAACCAATTTAATTATGAAAAAAAAAGCGAGCACAGCTGATAGTGCTCCATGAAAATCAGATATCTTATTTCTTTTTTAACACATAACAGGCATATAAAACCCATCTATTGGGCTGGTGTGAGTCATAATTTCTTTCTTTCGTTTTATGTAACATGAGCCGTGTACATGCAAAACTGTGTGGAGCTGAGGCAGAGCTACAATGTGCTGATATCGAAAGCACAATCAGCAGTTCACACCACCTAAAACCACATTTATTCTCCTGTGTAAAACATGTTTCACCTTGCTGCAGTGACTTCTTAACAAGTGGATACTGAGATTCCAGTGGTTCAGCCTGTTTCCTGATTTCTCCATCTGTCAGGTCACTCAACAAGTCTTGCTTAACAGTTTCCTGGAAAACACAAATCTATGAATCAGCTCCAAGGCAATAAGTAAAAGCTGCAACATTAAACAGTGAAGAACCATTGATCACACTGGTAGTTATTGCTATTTGAAACAGGTTTTTCAGGCCTCTGAAAACCTGGCATGTAAATATAAGAAACAAGTTAGATTACTGACCTACACTGTGAAACTGATTTTATTTTACATTATTAGTACATTAAACAGCCACATATGTATACACTTATTAACTAGGCAACGTTTAATTTCTCATTTGATCCACAAATGGATCATATGTTTGATTGTTTACTCATTAAAAAGGTCAAATGTGACATTTATTAAATACCTGCAGTGATGTTTCCTCCGTTTCCTCCTCAGTTTGAGTGCTGCTCTCTCGTCTTATCTTTTGTAACAAACGTGGAGTTGAAAAACAGAAGAGAACACACAGAAAGTATTGGATGAGTGTGCGGCCGCAGTCTGAAAAATACCACAGCAAGCCGAGGGTCAGAGCGATGAAGAAGCGCCACAGATACATGTTTCCTCCCAGCAGACGCTTTGCGTTTTACAACTCGGGCCGGTGACTGTGAGACATGACCTGCGCTCGTCTGGTCGCTCACATAGTTTTTTTTTTTTTTTTGTCAGCACCGGGGAAGAAGAAGAAGAAGACGGTGTTTCCGTTTCTCAGGAAATGGAACAGCGGAAGAAAATCAACTTTATTGAACTTGTCAAAGCTGTGATTGGCTGCAGGGAATCCCAGAGTGGTTGTTTGTAACAGGACGCCATCTACAGGTGACAGCCTCACCTGACAGCAACAGGGGGAGGAGGAGGAGGAGGTCTGTCTCTACCTGTGGTTCCACGGGAGGTCCTGAGTGGGTGTCGGTACAAAGCAGCAAAAACAGTAGCTGGAAGTCTGACATTGAAATAAAATGTTTAATTTCTGTGACACATGATCCACACAGTAGAAGATTACTTCCAAAGTAAAAAAGTACCTCAAAGTAATGCTTCAATACTTTTCATAATAAAGATAATGTTTAGAAATTATATATTTATTCAGATATATATACTATATCTGACCCTGTAAAGGGTACTATATTATAAGATAAGAAAAAAGTAAAAGCGGGTGAAGTAGTCTTGTTTTGTATAAACTTAAGGATCGCAGTAGCTGAATAAATGCCACAAGGTGGAGCTAACATTTCTCTTCAACCTACAGAACACAACTGAAGACCAAACAGAACAATCATCACCAACAAGAGGAAACTTAAATAACAAGACTTAAATACAAAAGTACAAAAGAAAATTTTTCTTAACAGTACTGAATTAAATTCTGTCAGTAACATGTTCAAGTCTTGTCTGGTCTTGTTTAGCAAACTTTCAATGGTGCAAAATATGGCAAAGAAAATGATTAGTAACCTAATTAAAAAAACATGTTAGAGACTGTGGAACAGAAAAAGAAGCTGGTAAAGGTTGGAGTTAGTTTTGACCACATATTCTTTCTTTCTTTTTCTTTGAACTCCCGGGGTCATGACCCAGAGGAGCGGTGACGTAACTCACTCTAACAGCTGAAATTACACAACAGCCTGCCTGAGAGAAGGCTTTTACCAGCCCAGTGTGAAGGGTAGCTTCAGTGATCCAGATATGTGGATACACACTCTGTCCTGTTTCAGAGCAGGGTGGAATGTAACTAAGTCACTGAACCAATATATTTTATACTCCTACTCCAGACAGTACATGTTACAGTTGCATAACAAAAACATTTTACAATTGAAATCTATGGTGAGCTTATAAAACATGCTGCTTTGTTATAGTTTAACCTACAGTATCCAACAGTATTTAAAACAGTCAAACCTCCACTGTGTCCAGTTAAAACTGTAAAATGCTACTTATATGTTAATGCATCTCTAATAGTAATCTAGTAATCTAATTGTAACATACACAGAACACGCCTTCTGCTCTTTTTTACTTTTACATTTGATCCTTTAGGCATGTTTTTCTAATTATAGTTCAGTAATATCTTTAAACAGTAACATGTAACAGAATATTTTTACAGCGACCGTGCTTCCTTTACCCAAGTACTTCCTTACCTACATACTCCCAAACACAGACGAGTAACAGCAGGTTACTATTAAGATGTTGGGAAAATAAATATTCAGGAAACACTCTGGTGTTATTCATACACTTCCATGATAAAATGCATCAAAGTTGTATAGGAGGACTGTGCAGGCTCAGTGTATGAGGGATTAACTATGTGTGCTACCTGCTGTGAGAGGCTTTGGGAACTGAGTGGTCCAAACAGTATTAAAACTGATTTCCCTGGGTCACGGGTTATGTCCAAGACTTTCTGAATCACTGAGAGGAAGATTAGACTGCGGCCAGTGGCGTAAATCATGTAATCTGATCATGTAGTGTTGCTAAAATGAGGCTGTGTCCTCCACTCAAGATCAGTCTGGGTTAAGTGTCCAAGACACAGTTGTTGCGTCTACAGACGACTTTCTGGCATGTTACTGCTATTAACCTAAATTGTAAAGCAAATTTAATCAAAGTTCTACACGTAATACAGCTGCAAACATTAATTTAAATGTCACTTACACACTAACATGATGCAAAAGTCAGAAATACTACAGAGGAACTAAAGAACTTAAACTTTTGATGAACTTTCAGCAACTCAGTGGTTCAAAGCTCAACTGATATATTAGTCCCTAATATAACTTATCATAAACTTCAATTAAAAAAAATCACACTTTCAATGGGAGTAATTACAGCTGCTGAACACTCATGGAGGATTTTTGTGATATTAAAAGTCTGCAGCAGACAAAGGACGTGGCTGCACTGCCATTAATCTGTAACCTGGGTTACACAACTTTTTGACCATATACATTGTGTGTCAAATATCCTCTTAACTAAAACTGTTTATTTTATTATCCTGAAATAGATAATGTTACCAGAGGGTGACGGTTCTTGAACTGGTCAATAAAAATGTCAGATTAAAGCTTTCAAGTGTCCCTGTGACCTCCAGACCAGCAGGCAGTTCATAATACCATGTGATAGTGTATGTGGTAGCAATTTAAACAGACACTTGTACTGTAGACACTTTTCCACAGCTGCCCCATATTTGGACAAGTAGCATGAGGACAAAGATTGCAATTATGTTTTAAAGTGGCTGATATGCAAGATTGTTAGAAACACCAAAAGTACATAATGTCCTGTGCTGAGTAGGAAGGAATTTAACTCCCCTTACAATACACAACACCAGGCTAAACTAGAATTTGGTTAATGTAATAAATATGAACCTGAATTATGTTTTTGCACACTTTAACTGACAAATCTAGAGCTCATGTGACCGGAATAGTAAAAAAAAAAAAAAAAATGTAAAAAGGTGCGTCACACTAGTAAATTGACAAACAGCTCAAGGTTAAAGTTCTCAGTCACACCAGTCGGAGTCAGATGAGACTTGGCAGGAGATAAATGTATATTTAGACGCGTGGAATAATCCACCTTGCGACAGGTAATCCTGGTTCTTTCTCTGCAGTCAGTCAAGTTAGTAGAGCAAATGTTGCTCTGAAATATCATTAATTATAGTAAGGCTTCCTAGCACACAGGAATTGGGTTTCACTTTTCTGGAAGCGTGGCTGAAATATTATCAGCAGGTGAACTTTCTCAGCTGATTTTGGCTTCCCACCAACTACAATCTGGAGACCTCCCCAGCTCTGAGCTTACATCTCACAGGCTGCCAAATAGCTTCCTGTAGTGGCACAACTTCACATGTACTGCAAGGACAAGTGGTCACACTCTGTAATGGCACCCCACACACACGGCATTATATTTTCAAACCAGGCAGGAGATTCACTCTGTAGGTTGCCTTTATTTCTCTTTTTCCGGCAAGGTTCGTGTGTTCAGGGAATGACATACTGGTGAGGGGCAAAACAAAAAAGAAAAAGCATGGGCCAAGAGAACAGTGCACAACAGATTCCCCCGGTACAACTAGTAGAAAATACTAGTTGGTCCCTATAAATATAACTCGGCATTTAAGTCCTTCCAAATGTACAAGATATGTTACAGTTAAACTTCAGAACATGAAGAGTGGACATACAAAAACAACTTAGATGACTTTCTTAAGCTCATCATATAAGACAAGCACGAAGGCTCCACCCATGCCTCTCAGCACATTGGACCATGCTCCCTTGAAGAAGGCCTTGCCGCCCTCGTCACGTGCAATCTTTCTCCAGCAGTCAATGGTACCGGTGTACATGATGTCAGCTGAGGGGAACAAACAGAATTACACGTCATGCCTTTATTCTAACAGCTACGGTACAAAACTAGAAAGCTCTACTTTTGTGTTTATTACCTCCTTTGCGTCCAGACTGCATCATCATGCGACGACGTACGGTATCGAAGGGGTAAGACACAATACCGGCAACTGCAGTCACAGTCTGAGCAATCATCCAGCTGACGACAATGTGTGTGTTCTTGGGGTCTGGAAGCATGCCTGTAGGAGAAATGCCAATCAGAAAGGTTAACTCATGTCTCAAAAGGCCAGGAGGATCACTGAGAAAAGCTTTGCAATGCCTGATAATGAAAACTCACCCTTTGCTGTGTCGTAGACGCCAAAGTAAGCAGCTCTGTAGATGATAATGCCTTGGACTGAAACGTTGAAGCCCTGGTACAGACCCCTGATGCCGTCAGACTTAGTGATCTTCACCAAGCAGTCTCCCAGGCCTTTAAACTCGCGCTCGGCTCCAGCTTTGCCAACGTCTGCAGCCAGACGTGTTCTGGCGAAGTCGAGAGGGTAGACAAAACAGAGGGATGTTGCTCCGGCGGCGCCACCAGATGCCAGGTTACCAGCAAAGTACCTCCAGAACTGTGTGCGCTTGTCCACACCATCGAGGAAAATCTTCTTGTACTTGTCCTTGAAAGCAAAGTTGAGGGCCTGAGTGGGGAAGTATCGAATAACATTGGCCAGATTCCCCCTCCAGAACGAGAGGAAGCCCTGCTCTTTCGGGATACGGACTACACAGTCGATGATGCCCTTGTACTGCTTGTCAGCTGAAATCTGTTTGCTGGCATGTTGTACCTGTAGTCAAAGAAGAGATATTACACTTGAATTAGAGAAAGTTAATGAAGGAAGGCTGTAGAGAAGCAGGAAAAACGCATCAACTCTTTCATAAGCTAAACGAGAATATGAATGTGCATCTCCCTTCAACCTGTTAACTTTCTAACTTCTAACACACATTGCCACGATTCTCACGTGTTTGTCTTACAGGCACATTTGCATCCATGTGCTAGAGTACAACTCATGACGGCATCCATTCAACACTTCATAGTCCCTCCTCCTCCTCCTCCTGCTGCTGCTGCTGCTGCTAAGCCCAGGCCCACTGCAGCAGGGGGACAGCCATGGCGCAAACCTTGCTGTGACCTTCATACTTCACTGTCAAGCCAAACTACAGACCTGTCATGGACTATAAGTATGTCTGAACCCCGGAGACACAGTAGAGAAGTCTGTCTGCCCTTTGTCGGACACTGTATTTTTGCTTTGGATGACTGCAGCTTGGTTGCCGGTGTATTACGTAACAGGTCTGATGCGCCTCGATTATGCTCATTCCTCATATCTGCCTGCACCATCTCTGACACGGAGCTGCTCTCATTTACTATTTTTAGACTCCTGTCTCTACTCCTACAATTGCAAATCCTTTCATAAATTCACTTCACAACAAAATCTCATTACATCTTTTTATTCCATCCATTAGAAATTACTAGTGAGAATAAAATCCCACAAAAATAAGAAACATGATTAGGCTCTAATTAATATGATACTAATTTTAATTAATAATGTTAATTAAAGTATCATTAAATGTCTGATGCTTGCATAAAAAATTAATCATACTATATGTGAACACTTGCCTGGAGGAGAAGCTTGACTCTCTCGATGGGTGCTACAGCTGTTTTGGAGATGGCAGCGGCAATACCACCAGCCAAGAAATCCTTGGCGAAGGAAATAGCTTGTTCACTCATCTTCAGATGTTATCAGTCGCCGTCCCGTTACTCGGTCGGTGGGGTTTGCCGGTGCAGTTGAAATGGCCGATTCCACTGTAGCTGAGAGGGGATTTAAGAAGACTGAACGCGAGAAAAAACGTGAACTTCGGCTCTCGCTTCTGATTGGTCGGCATATGAGTTGTGGGCGGGGCTAATTGATGCCCTTGGATTCTGATTAGGTGCTCTCCTTGATCACTCAAGTAAATCTTAGCAGAGGTGTCATGGAGTTTAATTATCATTGTTAAGAGTTGTTTAAGATATTGTGATTGAATCACACGTGGACATAAGTCGAGGACGGTGTTCTGTTGTTAAATTAAGTTCTGGGTCAAAGTTGTTGCGACGAGTTTGTGTCAAATGTCACTTTGAAGCGGCTGAGGCCTAAAAGCTGAGGGAGGTAAATGTCATCCCACCTGTTAGTGTCCCTTGGCTGTCACTCAGGTTCCCACTGTGCAGAGCAGGAGGACGTGATTCAATCAGCTGACTGATCCAGCCTTTAAAATGTTCTAATCTTAGTTTTATTTCTCCACAAACTTCTTCAGCAACAGAGATGTGTTTTTTGTCACTTTGACACACACAGCATTAGACACTAGTTGCTCATTTCTTTGTTTTAATAGCAAAAGTATTTACAGTAGTGAAAGGTGGACCAAAAAATCAGAATTTCCTTGCTTAAATAAAACTTTAAGGGGTAATTTTTACTACAAGGGAAAGTTCACTGAAGTAACTTTTTATTTACAGTCTAAAAAGAGCCTTTACAACCTCTGTGAATAAACTATGAAAGTATTTGATATTAATGAAGCAGTTAGTGAAATAAGCCCCTAAATAAATAGTTAATACTCAAGGCACATAATATTTGGTTAAAACATGAGTGAATTAACATATCATAAAGAAATAACACTGACAGATAAAATATCATTCTGAAAGAGGTAGGTCAGTGCTTACAGTAAGGTAAATTAAATGTTATTTCTTTTTATGAATACACGCAACCTGAGACATAATGTTATTATTATTGCAGACATATGCCACTGAAGCATTTCAATCTGGCGAATAATTTGTTGTGCTGGTCAAGTGTTATCAGGTAAAACTGGTCAGTTTCACCAGCGGTTTCCAAAAGATGACTCCCCCGACCCGAAGTTCCTGTTTTTCAAGTAGCGTTTCACCTCCTCAAGCTCGTAAGGCCCGAGGCTCTGGTCGACCCCTGGTGTAAGCTTGTAGCTCAGAGGTGAGACGATGTACCCGTTGCGGTAAAGGCAAACTTGTTTACACATCTCAAAGCAGGTGAACAAAAGGCCAAAGTAGGGAACAATCTAGAAAGAAAAGGCAAAAGGTTGGGAGATACAGATGAGCTCAGAACAATGCAAGCAATTTTTAATCAATGACCCCAATCATGTGAACACAGTGAAGGTTGTGCTCTGGTTTGGGAATTAATGAAAGCATGATCAATGTTTCTCCACATTGGGGTGAGGTATGTAAAATAACATACAGCTATCATGACATTTGCAGCTGAAATAGGAGAGTGGAGCATGCTGTCCCAGAGACAGACCTTGCTCACCTTGCTCATGTCATTCCTGCTACGAACTACACACTGAACATTGCTTTCCATGTACGTGCCCCTCCCCAACCCCTCTTTTTGCGTAAGCCACTGGGAACAATCCTCTCAGCGTCACACTCCTGCTCATGTGCAGTTATTTCAGTTCCTATTACTTGTATGTAACACAAGATAAAGTAAGACCAGTACTCTCTCCATATGAATAGAGCATCTGAGATAATGTAATAACGCAAATAAAAAAAGAGTGTAAAAGTGAAACTGTACCTTTATTGTGTTGGCAGTAAGACCATTCCACAGCGAGAGGACGCCCTTGTTTTTAACAACCTGCATGAAACAGTCAATCATTCCACTGAAATGGACGTCAGCGCCACCAAAATGAGGAAGATGGGCACTCTGTGCCTGAGCGAAGGATGAAAGTGAAAATGAATAACAGAGAATCAGCAAAGTGTCACATTTAGTCTACAAAGAAATAACCAGAAAGTTCACCTAAAGTGGGGTTTTTGTGCGGGATGTAATTCGGTTATACACGTGTTTATCAGTAGTCTTTAGCCTTAAAAAGTCGAGTAGTAAATGAAAAGTGACCCCTCTGATCTGATCTGATCAGTGAGAGAGATATCTGTCACTTTGTGTGAGACTGTCTTTTTGTTGGGGAATGGGCTGATTTAATCAGCTTTTCATTTCAACTTTAAGTAGTAATGTGAGACACTATAATAATTAACTAAAAAATGTAGTGACACAAGAAGACTGAATAATAATAGATAATAAAAAATCAAATGTGTTATCAAACATTTAAGACTGAAGAAGAGATGTAGACCTATATTATTATGTTGAAAGTATGTGTAACAAGACTCCATGCTTTTTTGGTAACCACATTGCCAGCTCTACAGGCTGACCGTCATGTGACAAGGGAAGTGTCTCGCTAAAAATTTCCCAAAGGGAACAAGCAGCCATGAGAATATTAGACTGATCAAACAGTTTAATTTACAGGTTAAAACATGAAGTTAAGCAGTGACTCAAACAGATTCAACATCATCATCTATTCTCTGCTTTGAATTTAATGTTTAACTGTGCGCTTACAAAGACACAGAATAGAATTTAATACCAAAATCAAGCAAGCTGTTTAACATTATTCTTTATTATCAGGTGACACAGTCATGGTTTGATGTACTCGACACACACCACTCTCAGCTCGCCTGCTGCCTGCCAGTTACTAGCTATCTTTAGAGAACTTATCTATAGCTTCTGCAGGCCCAGGACACATTCACATTCCCAGCTGCTGTTGAATCTTGTGGTAGCTAATAATAGACTGATAAAACCGGATGTAGAAATTTGTTCTTCGCAGCGCCATTGTTCATTATGTGTCCTTAATATACAGAAGAAACCTCAGACTTGGGCACGTCACAGACAGACATGGTGTTTTGAAACACATAGTGTTCTGACATGATATTTTTTTTATAAATATACTTATGCTTAAGAAAAATTTGAAAGACAATGACAACTTACTAATACTATTCTGATTACTGAATTTAATTTCACAGAGCTTCTGTGTTCAAAAACATAAAGTAAGGTCATCCACATTTAAGGAAACCTCCACTGCCCCCTTTTGGACTACAGATGGTAATGCAGTCAACGTTCAGGACCTGCACTATGCAACTGTATTGCACCTGCTTAGTTATCAGGTAAGAAGAGTGAGATTATGGGTAGATTTAGATAATCGTGAATGGTGGCACAGTAGGTAGAGCAGTCGGCAATTGCTAACTGCGTCCTAGTTCCTCCCTAGTGCTGGTCCCAAGCCCGGATAAATGAGAAGGGTTGTGTCAGGAAGGGCATCTGGTATAAATCCTTGCCAAAACAAATATGTGGAGGCAGAAGATCCACTGTGACGATTCCGAAACGGAGCAGTCGAAAGAAACTTTCCTTCAATCTTGTAATAATTTGTCTTTTAATGGGCTTGTTTCAATTCACCTAAAAAAACCACAGCCCACATGCAGAAACAAATGTTTTTGTAACTCACCTGCATCTTTCTTTTTACTGTTTCAAAAGGGTAGGAGAAGGTTTGAGCCACTCCTGCTGCAAGACAGCCGTTGATGAAGTTCTGGAGGGGAGTGAAGCGAAAAGGAGGCTCCTGCCAGAGCTTGTCCAAGTTCATGTAGACTGCATAGCATCCAACAGAAAATGGAAATGCACCTGTGGAGAAAATTAAATGTACTGTAAGCGACATCACAGTGGGAAGACAACTAGATGACAACTGCTGTCTGGAGGGGAAAGAATATTAAATCATTTGGTCACTAGCTCAGCAGAACTATATTACAGATACTTTATGACAGATGTACTTAGTGAAAAGTAGAATTATTTCAACAGCATATCTTCCACCATCCATATATAATTAATGAATTTGTGTGAATGTGCAACACACCTAAGACAGTGAGGGAGAATCCCCTGTAGAGCGCTAGAAGCCCTTCACTTCTGTAAACCTTTGAGAGCGTGTGAAATACACCGATATATGTGGGCTCTTTGCAGTTCTGAACGATGAGTCTGGTCTCCACCACTTCCAGAGGATATGTGGCCAGTGCAGCAGCAATACCAGCGAGTCCACCAGCTAGTGTGGCTCTCCACTGAGAGATAAAGCCCAGTTCATCCATGTGGAGGTGGATTATCCTGCACACATGGGGGTCAAAATTAATCATATTTCAAAGTAGATGATGACTGCTATGATTGACAAATGATCCTCTGATGTGTCTGGTAGTTGGTTTATTCTGTTTGTATTTTATAATAAATGTATCCACCTTACAAGCAAAACCCCTCACTGTGTTTTTTATTCTTAAACAATAAAATTGGGCATGTGTGTAACTCGGGACATGTGTGTGACAAAGGTTTACAGGAAATTACTTTCTTTTCCTAGAACGTGGTGTACAGAACAGGTCAGAGGATTGTCCTGTCAGAGTGGGGTGGTGTTTACATGCACATGTGTCCTAGAGCGTGAGAGGACAGCGGCTGACTGCAGCAGATACAGAACAGTCTACAGACATTGGATAATGTATTTATGACTATACCCTGCTCCTGGCAGCCCTGAATGTTTATTTATCAGTCATGCTGTCAGCATTGCGGTATGTTTTGACCTGCAGTAACCCAACACAGTGGTGTGAATGTATTCCCGAAACTCAGCCTTACAGGCATCACTTTGTCTCACAGTCACTGTATTTTTACCAGAAGAGCATCAAACCCAAACCACAGCCCTAACTGCAAACAAACAGCTGAAAAATGAAAAAAACAACAACATTAAAATAATATAAGAATATTATTTAGTAGCATCTCTAAAAAACAAAAAAAAATGTTGGTTCCTTATCTACTTTAGAACTAAAATAAAAAAGTAATGTAAGTAGTTTAAGTTACTTATAAGTAATAAAAAAATTAGATAAGTTATAATTAATAAATTACCTATTAGGATACGTAATTTCATTTTTAGTCAGTCAATTAGAAATATATTCATAATAACTCATTTATCATTAAGGAAAAAATACCACATTTTCTCTGTAGTCTCCGTTTCTATGTTTTATATGAAAGCATACTGCAAATCCTTGTTTTTGGACTGTTGTTAAGACAAAAGACATCGTTGACTGTTACTCGAGGAGCTCCGACGCCTGAAAGACAAAACTCAGGGAACATGAAGTCCTGTAGCTTTAAAAATCGGCTGAGCAGATGCAGCTCTCTGATTGGCTGGAAACAAAGGAGCGATTTGAACGGTAACACAGGAAGTACATGTTCAGGTGCACGAATTAAAACTAAATATTAGTTCTATCATTGTTTCAGACAATAAACATTAAGCGTGATTTATGCTTTTTTGTACTCATACTGAAGTTGATGTATGTTATACACTCTTTCACACAGTTTACCACACAAACCTTCTAAGTCAACGTCAGCTGACCCAGCTGGCTAACATGCTAATTTAGCATAAACAAAACATGAAGCACTAAGTACATTCAGCTTGGGATAAAACACTTTGCACCACATTTTTAAAGCGACTTCACTTACTTTTTGTATGTTGCGAGATGAACAGCAGTGTAGGGGAACAACCGGAGACAAGAAGTGAAGTTTCCTTTCCAAAATCCTCTAAGTCCCTCGTTCTGGTAGATTAGAAGAAAACTTTGGCAGAAACCGCTTTTACAGTGAAAAGTACCAACCTGGCTTTTGATTTTTACCACCTCCAAAGGTGAAGTAGCGCTTTTACTGAAAAACCCGGCGAAACCGACGCACATAAAGCTTTGAGATCTGGTCAGCCTGTTGTCTTTTTTAACTAAGGCCATTGTTATTTGGCTTTTCTCTGAACTGATCCTATAATTATTTAAGTTTTCTCCGAGAGACAGGACAGGATTTGTTCGTGCAGGTTATACATCTAAATATAGAGGCCGAGGAGGTATCCGTCTCCTGTCCTGATCACTGGTGTTATGTGACAAATTCACGTCACTTTGCTGTGCTGCAGCTGCTTCCTAAGCAACACTAGAGGACGCTCTTTAATTTAGCAGTAAATTCATTATTAAACACAGTCCAAGAGAGGTGACAGAAGTACAGGAACTCTGTAACTAAAAGTGCAAGTTCTTGCCTAAAGTTCATAATCATGAACAAGTACTACACTAAAACAGTACATTTTAAACAATATTAAACTTCATGTTGTTAATAACATGTACTAAGCTAATCTATCTTTAAGTTTAAAAGGTTCAGGAATTGTTAAGTTTAATTTGTGTTCATATTCAAAATGGAGAATGCCTTAAAAAGATGATTTTCTGAGAATTATCTTTGTAAAATCACCCAACAGGAGGGACATAAGGGACATGTACAGCTAGGCAGCCAGTGTCTGTGTAGATAAAATCGTAAAATCCAAGATATGTATGCCAAAAACCAAAGGAACATCTCTTCAGTCCCTCTGTCGCAGAAGCAAGAATATGACAATATCGTATCATATTTCTTAAATATAATCCTGTACTAAACCTACGCTGATGTGGAAACAGTTTGTCTATAATAACAGACATCTCAGTCTCAATCTCAGTAAATCAGCTAATTTCTATCAGGATAAAATCTGTGCAAATTAATCTTTTGTGGTACAAGCATTTGATCACAATGTATTTGCTTTTGACAAAAAATGCAAACATACTTATTTAGTGTCTCATGCTGTTGTTTCCTGGATACTTGACCTGAGGTTTTTATTAGACAGAAAATTATAAAACTGCAAAGGTTTTTATTTGGAGTTTTTTAAGGACACTATTAGGCAACTAACAATTATTTTCCTTGTCAACAATTTCATGATATTTTTGTAATTAATCAATTATTATTTACCCCACGAAAAATAGCAAAAATGTTAATTTAAAATGTTCCTCAGACAAAGGTGATGTGTTAAAAAAGTCTCAAATATGAGAAGGTGCATATATTTG
Organism: Ctenopoma multispine; assembly: GCA_034779795.1. NCBI lineage: Eukaryota > Metazoa > Chordata > Actinopteri > Anabantiformes > Anabantidae > Ctenopoma > Ctenopoma multispine. The sequence goes on from JAUYWH010000002.1 coordinate 13,550,845, forward strand.
TGCTGCACAAAAAATGATGAACTTCAAAAAGGATCCTACTGATGGCTGATAAAATTTGATTATATTTTCACAGATCTCACTTATTTATTCCGCTGTTACTAGATATTACTTTACTAATACGTTTTTTTGTACTTTTCATATCTAATGTAGAAATAAAAATCCACAATTTCACTTGTTTTAATTTTTTCTTCCATCATGTTCAGGAAAGTTGATGCTGAAGCGTATCATTATTATTAGTATTTATCTCAGCTATCTTTTTGAACATGAAGTGCTGTAACATAGATGTTGAGATAAAAGTTAATGTGTGATCAGTGTTGTCATGTACTTTTTTTTAGTAAGTAACAAACTGTAAATAGGTTGAAATAAACCATACCCCCAAAACCTGACCCCTTAACATTAGGTCCACTTGGAAACCAAACTAGTATTTTATGGAGGAGTGAGGTTTCATTGCCTCCATAGGTGGCACTATAAGCTCAGTTTTGGGTTTGGTTTGAAGTACAGTAACTAGGGAAATGATGAGTACTACAATATTCTACTGAGTAAAATTGAGATAGTTTGTGTTTGAACAAAAGTGAATGATCTGTAAGCTGAAGCTGCGTTGTTTTAGTTTCATGTGTAATGAAAAATCTTTTTAACTAGTTACAGCCGACCTTTGTTTTAAAACATGTCCTCGTGAGAGTCTTAGAGACAATGTATCATGTTTAGATTCAACAGTGAATTATGGATTCAACAGGACAGTGATGTTCTGATGATCATAAAAGATTAAGTGCACAGCATTTTATGCACTTTATGCATGTGACTGACATTTAGTTATTTTTAAATCAATTGTTCTTTCTGTCCTTGTTCAAAATGATTGTAGTGATTATATATTTTTTAACACATTCCTCCATGATCAACTAAACTGAACTTAATTTGTCCTATCAAAAGGATGAGTCACATCTTATTTACTGTATCACTGTATTAATCAGCAGGAATTTGTTGTTGCTGTTTTGTTCCTGCACTGTGTTTGTTTTCTCCTCGTCCTAGCCTGCCAGGAGCGCCTCCCTCCCCTGCTGGGCTGACAACCTCAGATGCATTCGAGGAGCCCACCTTCTGCCGGCGGCTGGACCACTTGGCTCCTTCACAAAGGTTTTCTGGAATAACAGAGCCAACCGGAGGAAATGACAGCCTGATCACAAGAAGTTCCCCTCACTCCCCTCTCTAGCTGCCTAATGGGGGTGGAAAAGGGTGTGTCTGTGTGAGAATGGGATGCTGGCTTTACCCTCTGCACCAGTTTTCATGCATTGAAAGTAATTTATTTCATGACAGTTCTTCAACTCAAAGCTCCCACTTTGATCTCACTCTCATATGCATGCAGTTTGTAAAACATGAGATAATGATACAAGTTATTTTCAAGATGTTATATCTTATCAATTAATGCTTCAGCAACCACCAAGAATCTGTTGTCACTCTGCCTCCTCCACTGTCCTTCCTGTTCCCCTCACATTGCTTCTCCCCACCAGTATTTGTATAGAATACAGATAGAGCACTGCCTTCTTCCTGTATGTATATTCCCCTCCTGAATAAGCATTTCCTCCGTGGAGCAAAGTAGTGCGGGAGCTGCCTGCATGCCATTGTGTCTCTGGGACTGGCACGTAGCAGTAGGTGTAGGCTGACTGAGGCATTGTCATTCTCTGGATGTCATGCGCAAGTCAACCCTTTATCTCCCACTTTGAAGTGCGTTTCTTGGGGGCTCGAGAGAGCAGCCTGTGCATCCAGAGTGAGCTCGAAGCAGACAACAGAGGGCGCCCGATACCACAGAGGAGACGTGGGGGCCTGAGTGGTTCTCCTCCTCACAGACTGGTGCCAGGCTCACAGACTGCTGCAATAAAATTCTCACCTCATTATCTGAGACAATCACATCACAGGCTTGCGTTGGCAGGGGAGGAGAAAGGGAAGAAAGGGAGGGGGAAGGGGAAGAGGAACAGGCTTGGGTGGGTGACACCAGAGTCTGTCTCTGTTTGAGTGTGTCTTTGGTTGGGGGTGTATTGGTGAGAAAAATCAGGCATAAGAACAACTCACTGTGGCACCGTGTTGACACCTCTACCAACAAGACTCAGACCAAACTGCAGCACTCATTGGCTCACTTAACAGGAATGGGAGACTTGTTATGCATAAGAGCCTAATTTTACATTAATGGTTTCTGTGATAGTTAAACTGTGAAAGGCTGTCAAGGTTTGTTAGGAATAGTAAATGTAATTTTGCACCTCATTACTGGGAATGGTCTTAATGCAACAAACTCATATACGACAGTTTCAGTCACGCAATAAATGTGCTAGAATACAATGCTGAGTGTGTCAAATGTGCAATTAGTATGTAGCTTTAAGGAGTTAATTTGTGTAACAATTATAAAAGTACTGACATTTATGCTTGTATTGATCATATGATATATGATTGTAATGCGGGATGGTTGTTACTCTATTTGCTATAGCAATGTCAGTGGAGTTTTGATTTTGTTCATTGTTATTTTAATGTAGCTTTTAGGATTAGACAAGAAAAACACTCAATATTTAGAATTTTATTAGCGTTTAATTTGGCATTGATGCAAGAATATCTCAGTGTTTTATGTGATTTAGATTTTTCTTTCAAAAAACCTCTTAAATTTAGACAAGATGTAGATAACCAGGAGGCCCATTGTCTGCGAGGATGTTGAGAACCTCAGGCAGCTGCTGTCCCCTTATCTTTCCATGTACAGCCAATAAATCAATATCAAATCTAAGGAAGAAGAAGCCAGATGGCCCTCTCACAACTCACTATAGGCCAGGGTGCTCTCAGGTCCTCCTTGGCTACTGTACCACCCGTGCATGCAGCAGTCCTTTGAAGACATACACATTCAACAAGCAGCTCAATGAATGACTAAAGGGAACAAATAAGCTGTTACGACTCTGCTCAGATCAGTGTTTGTGTTTCCATTCACATCAAAGGCACCATCCTGTTTGATATGCGCCCCCCACACCTTGATCTGAGTCATGTACAGGTAGGAGGGAGGAGCAATCTATTGAGAAGAGAGAGAGTCATGTGGCTGCTTCTCTCGGCCCTGGCTCGAGGGTAGTTAACCCAGTCTGGTGGTGTGTCTCATTCCCCTGGGTGCTATTTGTCCTTATATCCATCACTAGACACGTTATTTATTGGGTGGCCTATTGATTAAGTGCTTTTAAAGAAAATTTGCAGGATGTTGAAGAAGCAATTACAAAATAAGACACGTGTGTCATTTTGAGAGTAAAATGTAGTAAAATGAGCTGAAGGAGACGTTTGTGTGTTTGGAACTAAGTCAGTGAGGTTAAGTTACCTGAATACATCCCGCCAGACTCATCTTGATTTCTGTGTAAGCCAGGGGTCAGGTTAAACAGTAGTTTGATTGAATGGTTGTTCACAGGCCGGTGTGAAATGCCAGCTCTATTGCAATGTGGGAGCGGGAAGGAGGGGGTTTCTCTGGCCTTTGTGTGGCCCGCGGTCTTAGAGCACGGAGCCATTGTTAGAGGCTGACCAGCCACCCCCTCAGACTCTCCTTTGCCCTGCTTTGTCTCAAGCAGCGTGACCACTTCCTTCATCCAGGTCAGGGCAGGGTCGTGACTTTGGACACCAGTCTTCTCTGTCTGTCTGTCTAGCCAGCATACCCATAAATGTATGTAAGACAGAGACAGATGCTCTGTTGTCACATGCCAGTGTTAGAAATATAGCTGTGAAGACGAATTCCGAGAAGATCCGCAGTAATCCAACAGTCAAATAAGCATGAAACCTAAACCTGCAGCATTAAAATAAAACAGTAAACTGAAATGGTACTTTTGCACAAGTTATGCATAAGTCAGAGCACCATGTGCACAGACCTGAGATAACCTCTTCATTGCCCTAAGTGTCCAAGTTATGCAGCTGTGGAGGTTGAGAAGTGTGGACAGCACCCTACTTCTGTCCCGAGGCTGGACCTGTCTTATCATGGCCTGGTCATCATGGTGATAAGAAGAGGAAAGGCCAAGGGGCCATAAGGAACAGTGCGCACAGTCCAGGTCAACAGTGTGAAGATGCTAGACTCAAAGGGGAGGGAAGGCGAACAAGAATATTATCTGATAAGAATCACGTTCTTTTGATCTCCAAGGGGCTGATCCTGGGCTACAGGGTGTCATGCTGGGCAGACGAGCAGAACGACACAGCAGGTACAAACAAGTAAGTCCTTGAAGATCATCCTGGACCAAAGCATATTTACCCAGGGAAGACTGGAAAGGCTCCTCTGGTGTAAGCACACGAACGTGTCAGCTTGTTTTTCTCAGCATTCTTAGCATGTTTGCTATAATATTTTAAGCAGAAAGTATGAATAATTCCTCCATTTTGGATAAAAATTAAGTGACCAGCGCATTCCTGCCTAATACTGAAGACAAAACAGTTTTATGATGCTGCAGAACTTTACCAGCGTACGTCAGAATCACGCAACAGATTCAAAATACACTAATGACTAAGGGTCCAATGAAAAGAAGCCTGAATGTCACAGTGTGGTCTGCTGGGGTTTGTCTAATAAGTCACTGATTAAAAGTTGTCATGTGGTGGCCAGACAGGACCCGAGGCCACAGTGCAAGCCGTGGCCTGAACCAAATGCCTTACTGTCTCGCCCAGGGCAAGTTGGAGGTTTTTTTTTTTTTTCTGCCTGGAGCAACAACAGAGGGGGTTAGCAAGCTGGTGCAGACTTTGTGTTCTTGGTTTTCACTTAGCAACAGTTAAAAACAAAAGATCAGAAACACTTTAACTTGAAAGTTAAAGAGTAACTTTGTGATATCATGTTTTTTAAATAGTCAGCAAATTCCATAAAAAAGTACAATTAAAAAGTACAACTTACACTATACAGCTTATTATTCAGTACCATAAACCCCCACTGCAAAAATATCAAAAACACATAAATGAGCCACAACAACGCTCACATCCCTTCACCACAAAGAACATGAGCACTGTAGTTTATTTTCGATGAACGGATACATGTTCCTGCTGCAGGAAATACTACAAGCAGTGAATGTGAATAAAACAGCAGCTGAATTAGTGTGAGGGAAACTGTCTTCAGTCTCCAGCCTCAGTGAATTAGTAGAGAGATAGATTACTGTACTGCTGTTTTTTTCCATGAGATCCTTAGATAGAAAAAAGATATAGAAAATCTATCTTTTAATTGAGTTGCTTTCAAATAATAATCACTAATCACTGAGCTCTGTTTTTTTCTCACTGCATTATTTTTTCAGTGTGCCGAAACATCTTTCTCTGCACAGGCTGATTTCTTTTCAAATTTGTCCTTAGTTCACGTCAAGCTAAGACAATGACAACAAAGTATCAGCAACCTGTTACATCCACGCTCCAGTTAAAAGAATTAAGATGTAAGAGGCCTTCATTATCAGCTCTCTCTGAAGCACATCAAAGGCCGCAGTGGAGTGAGAGTGCAGCTGCCCTGACGGTGTGAGTTTCTCCTCTCTGTCTGCAGAGGAACTTGTTTGTGTTGAGGATGTTTACTGATCCCAGGAAAGACAAACAGCCTTTTTCTTGTTTGGTAGGTACCGCAGCTCAAACACAGAGCAGCGTGAGGGAAAGAAAGCTTCAGGATGTGTTGCATTGTTAGGTCAGTGTTTATCTTGTTTGCCTTTTTAACCCACTTTCAAGTTTCCCGTCATAAGCAAATCAAATTCAGTTCTGCGAAATACAATCAGTCACACAGTCAAAAAAAGGCAGATATAGACACACCAAAAGCCAATTACATAAACCACACGACTACAGTATAATAAATATCTCAAATATCTTCTTACTATATGACAAAATAGGTTATAGTTTAAATACTATATATTATATACTATAACAAATACATACATTACTTGATCTTATGTAATCCGTCAACAACAAACCAAGGACTACACTACAGTATATCTATTTATAGATCCAACAGTTTCTTGAAGTAACAGGTTGATATCTCATCTCGACACATGGTGTCACTCTTTCTCATCCATCTTAATGGCCACTGGAGGAAGCTCACAAAGTATTTATTACCACATTTATCACATATACCATCATTACGTCAAGTTGTATTGTGAACAGCGGACAGCCAAAAGTGTCGCCGTGAAATATAAGTCTGTCGTGGTTTGTTTGAAGCACTTTAAACTTACAGTTCTCTAGTCTTTTCAGATCTATGAATATATTTGTGTAACCTTGTTTAAAATGATCTCAGCTGATAATGTTGCATGTTAGTGTTACATATTCAAAAGACCTTTGAGAAAGTTGTGATTTTATGCTGCACAATTTTAAACAGCACCCAGACTTTATTTGTATAAATATACTTTTATTGAATTGTCTGTATCTGACAATTAATGTGTCCAAGGAATGACAGAGTGCTATTTCACTTTCTCACTGACATTACGATGCTTCCCAATTAACACCATAATGAATCTAATGCTACATAAAATGAGTTCCCTCACTTTCTGGCTGTTTTATGAAATGCAGCACCAGCTGACATCTGTATTGCCACCATGAAGTGTCTCTTTCTCTGAGCTTGTATCCGCAAATGTCACTTTGAATTGAGGTTTCCTACCACAGCTATAAATCCTGGGGAAACAGATTTCACAGAGAGGTTTTATGGCATGGAGACTTCCCTTCCATTCTGCAGGGGGTGTAGTGCTTGACACCGTGTGTTCACATGTCGCAGTCCTTTTAACTAGCACCGTCTGAAATCAAGTATTCAGTATCTACCTAACACATGTTTTGATTAGACAAATACAGACACTGCACATTTGTAAATAGTCAAATCTGCAGTTTTAGACATAGTAGGATTTAATACAGAGTAAGCTGGTGAAATGATCAGCCGATTAGTTGATTTTCATCATGGTCACTTATCAGGAAAAACACAATTACTGGTTCCGGATCTAAAGTACAAACATGCTGCTATGTAAAAATATTGCAAATAAACCTTTAGATTTGGTCAATTGTGATAACCATTTCACACTGTCTTGGTGTTTTTTGATTCAACAAATCATCAGTTAATTGTGTAAATTGGACAATGAAAAATATTGTTGAGATACTAAGAAGTGACAAAACATTCACTGACACACTGTGATAAAGATGCCAACAGTTATCATAACGCAGCCAGTAAAGAAATAAAAAAAAATATTAGTGCATTTTTTTCATAAATGTATTTGCCCACACACCCACCAGATTTTCAGTCCATGCAGATGTACAGTATATTCTACATGAGTAAATATGTTCCCAAACAGCCTAATTTCTTATTTATCTTTAGTCAATCCATGAAACACTGACCACAATAAGTCAAAACACTACCATCCACATGGAAACGTGTAGTACACAGAGAGTGGAAAATATTGGTGTGTTTTGTTTTATATGATCTATTTTCAGTACTGCACAACACACGCAAAATAAATGTTGTACTGCACTGTGGTGGAAGAAGTATTCAGATCTTTGCATGAGTAAAATAACAATATCACAGTCCACAAATACTTAGTGTTACAGTAAGTAAAAGCAATAATAAGTACCCGTTATGTTATGTAGAACAATCTATTTCAGAATGTTTCACAATATTTTATATATGTAGGTTATATTATATGATTGGATTATAGAGGCATAGTCATAAAGAGTCATTTACAGTATATGCAGCTGGTAAAGGTGAGCTTAATTTTAATGACCTTATTTAGTGTACTTCATAGGTACTCTTACAATCTAGAATAATCTAATATCAAAGTCTAATTTTGTATGAACCTCTGAAGTAAAGTAAGTATAAAAGGTAAGTTTTTTTTTTAGTAAAATACATCAAACTTCAATTTCAGAGTAGTAACTTGAGTAGATTACTACTGGTAATTGTAGTGGTGGAAGGAGTAGAAGAAATCCTGCAATGAAATTGGTAATTTAGCAAAATATATTTAAGGTACACAAGTAAAAATACTCTTCATATATTCTATATTCATCAGAATATATATTTAGAATATATATTTTGTATTATTATTCTGAATCAGCAAAGTAACTAGTAGCACTGTTGTCAGGTAAATAACTAATAATAATTGAGTAAAAGTCTATGGTATGATAAAATGAAAATACTCAAACAAAAAGCTTAAGGACAGTAGTTCACTAATATACTTAGTACTTAGTTATTTTGTGCTACTGTTCATTTTGTACTTTTAGAGAGTGATATTTCCACTTTTACCCGAGTGAAGGATCAGAATAGTTTAAATGGATAAAATAAGAGATAGGTGATCTGTTTAATTGTGCAGTGGCAGGTAGCTGTGTGATAAATCTCTGTGGATTACACACACACACGCACGCTGTGGCAGAGCGCAGCAGTGTGGATCCACCTGCCTCAACTTCTTCCTGAACGTCGTTTTACGTTTGCTCGAAACTGGGAAAGTCGCCCAGCCTCCGCCTGTAGGTTGAACTCCACCTGGGACGGCCGGCTGCGATAATGTAACGACAGCAATGCGGTGAAACAAACAAAATGTCAGAAAAGCTCGACGGCGTGGATGCTCAGCAGCGTTTGGGCTCTTTTAAAGGCGTTTTTTCTCGGAGTTCACTGTGAGCCTCTTTGTTTCAGCGAGCGATAGGTGAATGAACCGCTTCCGGAAAACAACCTTCACACAGGTAAGACGAGTTTCGGTGTCGACCTGAGCGCAGTCTCTGTGCCTCCTGTGGTTGTAAACAAGGCTGAAATGAAACTGTTTTCAGACACCCAGGGGTGTTTGAAAGCCCGTGTTTTAATGGTGAACGTGTGTGTTTTAGCCCACTCGATGACAGAAAAGTGAGTTTCCGCGCTGGAGGTGAAGCAGCCAACGCTTTTTTCAGGGGGTTGTGTGCTGAAGGTTGAAGCCACGTCCTGCTCGGGCTTTATCCGCTGTTTTCACCATGATACGGTTCACCCGACCGATAACTATGAAGCCTCACTTTTATTACCTCCTCTGTCATTTGGATCTGTCACATCGGTTTGGTGATTAGGACCAAACCAACAGCCATGAGCTGACAGGGGGGAGGGGAGGGGAGGGTGGTGGTGGTGGGGCACTGAGTTATTTATGGTCCCTGTGACAACACACCAGTACTGAGAGCTTTTAGAAAAAAAGATAAACTCCATTACAAGGAAAATCACACAGTTACTGGCAGTAACGTGTACTTCAGGTGTTCCATGATGTTCAAGCTGCATCTTTATGTTGTTACAGCACTATTTTAACTGCTTTATATGCCGCTCAGTTTAATCCATAACAGTCCTTAAGTTAAAAAAGTGATTGTTTTTGTTTCTCATATACAATTTATAACTTAAACTTTTATTATTCCCAAAGGGAAAGTTGCAGATATCACTTCAGAATCACAGAAACGATGAGGTAGGTAGGAGCAAATTTGAAATTATATGGAAATAAATCTAAATCTATCTAAATAAACTAAACTAGGTTTTACAATATAATAGACTCAATTAAATAACACTAGGGGCAAAAATAGCATAGTAACTAATACACACAATTCTCATATACTATATTACATTGTACATTTGTGTAAGTCAGCTGGATAATCTAAGAAAAAGCTGTGCAGTAAGGTGCAGGGTTCACTCGATTAGACCTAAAACTATATCACAATATTTTACAGCAATTTGCAGCAGCATTATGAATAATGGAATAAAGTATATGACCAATCAGCTACATCTAATTGGCCACGAGTCACAGCAGACAGTCCTACTTAAACACTGCCATTAAAAAAAGTGTGAGGCTCACGTTTGTTTCCTAGGCAGGACACTGGTACTAAACCAGCTGGTTTGTTGCTGGATGAATGTGCAAACTGGGAAAAAGCTGGAGTGGAAAACAGTTTGGTTTGTGTTGGAGCTGCTGATTATTTTCTGCATATAGATATGCAAGGCAAATATTGGTCACTGGATTTTAACTATGGGACTTTGCATGTTGTTGCTTTAGCGCATTTATAATGTTCAAACAGAGCTCAAAGCAGATGATATTTTATTTCAAATACAAAGCAAATTATGCTTTAATGCAGACGCTGATGTCAGTGAAAAAATATCTATGCAACTAGTGATTAAGTAATGATTAATCAATGCAGCTATAAAAATGTAATCTTCATTATCTAATTTTCAGACACGATGAACAGTCATCCGCCTCTGGGTAGTCTTTTATTTCGTTTTCCAATTCACGTGTGGTTTTTATGTGTAATTTCCAATTGTAATACCAGACGCTGGTGTAAAGTAGATGCAGACATAACGCATCTCCTGTCTCATGGACTGGATAAATGATTTGTCTAATATGGTCTCACCTGAGGGTGTGGTGGCGCATGTGACTCACTCATATCAACCATCAAAGAGAGCAATTCGACTCAGCTTTGACGTCACGCCACCATGTGTAATCCTCTGGAGACTGGAGGACACTGGCCACAGACATTTCCCTTGAAAGCTTAGTCTGTCACATGATTACAAACCATTTGATTTGGATAAGGCACTCGGTTGTCAGGCCTAGTTGTACTGAACAGATATGCTTTAGCCAGATCATATACTGTTTAAAAGTACAATAGACATTTTAATGTAGAAGTTTATAAACTTTCTGAAAGAAACATAAGACTCAAAGCTTTTACTGTTACTGAGATGATAAATTATACCTATTTTATACTGCAACTAGTGATTATTTCTATCATTGCTTGTTTGTTTTGATAGTTGATTAATCAGGTAGTTAGAACATAATAAAAATGTTACAAATATATCACAAATCCAAAGTTTATTTCCAGAAAAAAGTCCAGAGCTTTGGAGAACTGGATTGGTTCTCTAATCCAATCCAAATAGGAGAACCCACTCATTAGTTATTATATATAAAATAAACGTCTTTATCAAGTTTTATTTTATTTTCTAAGGCAGGCAAATAATGAAAATACCCATCACAGTTTCCTTAGCAGACATTATCAGATTGCTTGCTTTATCTGATTTACAGTCCAGACACCAAATATTTTACATTCACAATAATTTAGCAGCTGTCAAAGGTTTTGACTGGTTGTTGGCTGAATATAAGTAATGGTTAACTCAGATATTTAGTGCTGTCAATGGGGAGTTAACTAATAGATTAAGTAATTAATTAATCGACTAATCGACTGCATTACACTGTCTAAAGTGTCGATTTCACCCAAGAAAGATGAGCAGCTTAATTGATTTTCTGCTGTATCCTTGAGAAACATGTTAGTGTGAACACTGATAGAGCCACCGTCGCACATTTGAACTGCATGTCTTACTTTCTGGTGTCTAATATTTAGATGAAGACATGTGTTTCATCTTCAGTGACCGAAGCAATAAACCTAAGCAATAAATTCTGACAGGAGGTGAAAGTATACTGTGATGTTTATTTCTTGTTTCACACTAGTTCACGTGCTTTCCAAATAAATGGAGCACAGCCTGGTTTCTACTGTGCATCTCTCCCTGGGCCACAAGATCCATGACCTATATCCATTACAGGGAAAAGTATCACCTGTACAAAGTGAAAGACAAAGAGAGAAAGAAGGGCTGAGCGACTTCTGTGGAAAGAAAAGTGCACACGTATTTGTAATCAGGCTTCTGTGTTTGCAATCAGTCATTCAGCTCCTGAGAGTATTTTACCTTTGGTAATGCAACATCAGCAGAGAGATCCCAACCCCAGAAACACACACAGACATTATCTGGCATTGACGGAGGCAGAAGAAGCATTTCTCCTTTTCCTCTAGCTCTGCCTAGTTACACCAACTCCCCTGTGCATTCCTCACACCGGTGTGGAGTGCGGAGTCCATACACATCCACAGTCAGGCACACAAAAATGTGTCCACATACACTCACACACACAGGCATTAATGTGATGGTGCTGCGGGAGAGGCAGGGTTCTAGTTTCATTCATGCTTCAGGCAGCTGCTAGGTTAGGGTCTCGTGTTTGCGTGTGGAGGCTACTGGACGCTTGACAACAAAGATATCATCTCGGGTGAGTTGCTCCAAGGTAATAACACTAAAAAGTAAAGCAGGTTTTTTGTGCCTGAATCTGGACTGAGATCACAAAGGGAAGAAATCCGAAGGTAGTTAGTTCACTATATGGTTCATATATGGTAATGTTCAACAGAAGGTTTTTCTGTACTCCTTTCAATATGTAGACAAAATTGTGCATCTTAATATGAAAGGCATTTACTTTTCAGTTAAGCCACTCGGACAGCAAGAAGTCATCTGAAATTATGTTTGAAACTGTCCAGCTCAAAACTCCTTGATTATGTAAGATATTTAATACAACTTAATGCCGCTTTCTGCCTCTAACCAGTTAATAAATGTTCACTCTGCTGCAGTCCATTTGGTAGACCTCTAACCATAGGCATAGTTTCAATGTCTGAGAATTAAATTTGGCGCGATACTTGAAATGTCACCTTATTCTGTATATTTTTGTCATATGTGGAGTAAGTCACGAAAGGTTTCTCTGAAGAATGTGTTGCTAATCACCACTTTCGTTACGAGAGGGAGTTAGAGGAGATTAGGAGCGGCACAAAGAGATGGAGACCACTGCTGATTAGGTTCAAGGGGTCATTAGTGACAGGGATTGCATTTTTGCCCAGTTTATTCAAAATTTGTACTCTTGTGTAGCGCCAAGCCTTTGTTCCTTTCTGTTTTCAGGGGTTTGACTTTAGTCTGCTTTCTCTTGCCTCATTTCACATAGATTAGCCCTTTCTGTGTGAGCACAGTAAGTTTTAGCTGAGATGAGAATTCCTTTTGTCCCTCAGGAAGCTCGCTGAGAGGAAGCAGCTGTGGCTTGCTGCCATATAGCTGCTACTCTGTGGATTTGTCATATCCTGTACTGCTGGCCAGTATGAGTAGGAATCGTTCGATTTCTGCAGTAGACCTTATTGGGTTTCTCTCTCAACAGAAAATCAAAATGAAGACACGGAGATGACATTGTTGGCTCTGGTTCATTCTTACTGTTTGTATGGATTCAGCTGTTCATGCCGTGGACATGCAGACATAGACTTCTGAACTATACCAGACGCAGTGTTTAAGGAGATAAGAGGAGACACAGACGTTTGGACTGAGTGCTGTCAGCCAATGGCTACAACAGAGAACAAAGTTTCTGGCAACAGCAGCTGCAGCTCTGCAGCTCTGTTGTGGGCACGGATATGTAAGGAGTGCGGCCAGCAGCATGAGGGCCAGGACAATCACTTGTACGAGTACCAGGATGAGGTGGATGATGAGCTGGTTTGCCACATCTGTCTGCAGCCTCTGCTCAGACCTATGGACACGCCATGTGGCCACACTTATTGCTTTCATTGCTTGAGCAACTTCTTGAAAGAGCAGGACTTCTGCCCCGTGGACCGCCAGCGGCTGCAGCTGCACCAGTGCCGGCCCTCCAGCCTGCTGGTCAGGAACCTGCTGGACAAGCTGAGTGTGGTGTGCCCCCAATGTGAGGAGGACCAGCAGCAGATGCAGCGGTGTGAACTGCAGCCTCACCTACACAACAGGTAAGCCTCTGGATGGTACGCTGCTAGTTTCTGTGGATATTGTTTCGCATTTAGATGGTTAAATGATTCTATCATTTTAAATGGTAATGCAAAATTTCCCGGTGGTTATAAAAGACATGATTTGTTTGCAATATCAATAACTGCTATCACAATGTAAGGTCATACTATATATAACACATGTTGAACCTTCAGTCACCTTTCGTAATAGTCAATGTTTAAAATCTGTAAAATGTTGTGGTTAATATCCTGTAGCAGAGAAAATACATACATACTTTGGGTATATAAACTAGGATAAGGGATGTCACATTACACCTAAGATTTCACTAACTACAGACATTTTGACATAGAATATATACATCATGAATAATGTAAGAGAGGGAAATAATGCATCAGTTTAGAGTCCTGGATTTATAGTGAGGATTCAAAGCACAGGTTCAAATGAATATCTGAGCACATGAGGGAGAACCCACATGTACAGGAGTATCATAGAACCAAGTGGTGGGCAAATAAACAAAAGAGTAATCGCAGGAAGTTCTGTATAAACATCGCATATCAATTACATGATGCTATAGGTGATTCTATTTTTCAGTTTTGTGTTTTGTGTTTATCTCTGTTGCTCTCTGATGTTTAACTGAGCCTGTCCACTTATCCCTGTCAACAAATCCCATGTATTCCTTTCAATAACAATATTGTCATTTTCATTTGCCACTTTTATCTGTACAGTAGATATGAAGCTACAGCTGGTTAGTTTAGCTTAGCACAAAGACTGAAAACACAGGGAAACAGCTAGCCTCGCTTTATGTTAGGTAACAAAGTTATACTACCAACGCATCTAAAGCTCACTAAATAACACTTTATATCGTGTTTGTTTAATCCATACAAACTTTTATGTAGGAAATACAAATTGTGATTTTATGAGGGGAAAATTTTGGGGCAAATGTTAATAGAAAGCACATATTATTTAACCTTTGGACAGACTGGCTATTTCCCTCTGTTTTTAATTTAAGCTAAGCTAACCAGCTGCTGGCTGTAGCTTTCATATTACGCTTCAGGGAGGTATTAACCTCCTGGTCAAAGAAACTAAATGTCAGACTATTGTTCAAAGTTAACTGGAAACATAATATTGTTAGGCCTATCAGATGTTTCATACCCTCCCATGAGTAAAGTTTCTCAAGTCATGACAAAAAAATACTTCATATGCATCTGGGAAATGTAAAACAGCTATCATCACCATAGTTTGTTTCTCCTCTGTGTGAAGTATGTTTCTTCCAGTTTTGAAGCTGTATGATTTTCTCCTGGTAGCACAGTTCCTCTGTGAACACACCTGTAATTATTTAGCTCAGGACGAACTGCAGGTCAGTTGTCTTGTTTTCTCCTCGGCCAGTGTGGTGCTTATCATGCCAGGGAGCAGCCATGACGCAGTTAGTTGTGGGTGGCAGATTGTCCTGCTGCGGCCTCTTTGTGCAAACAATGAGGAGGCAAAGTTCAGGTACGAGGAGCAAGCAGAAAGTCCCGGCACTCTGACTGACTTCATCAGACTCAACCTGTCTCATCCAAAATCACTGCAATGCAGTGAATTTGTCTACTCATCTGCATCTGCATTGTGCTTCTCTTTTGAATTCTGTGCATAAATACACTCTTTCTTTCTTTCTTTCTTTTCTTTCTGTCTTCTCGTCTCCTAAAAAAGCACTTTTAACTTCTGTTTTCTTTCTGGCTATTTCTGTGTTTAAAGGACATCTCATTCTATTATAAGCATGTTTTGTTCATAAAGGGAAAGAAAATGTCAGTCATCACCTAAGTCATTTGTTTCTCCCATTTTCCTGTCTCTCCACAGATGTCCTGTTTTTAGACGGCTGAGGGAGGAAGCAGAGAAGAGGAAGAGGCCCGCGTGGAATGAGTTAAAGGGGCGTAAGAGTGACGGCGAGTCGCCTGGTGATGCTAAACATCCAGCAGTCCTATCTCGAAATCCCACACGAGATCAGCCTGAGCCTGGGCTTATTAATCCTGCCTACGAAGAAAGTGAGGATGGTATGGAGTCATTTTATCATCGTACCAGCTGCCTTTATAACAGCAATTCACTCCCACTTCAGATCTCTAATAAAGTTTTAGTCAGAGAGTGCATTGACAGTAAATACTGCTTGTGAAAGCTGCCATGCTTTGATTTCAGAAAACCTGAATCCTTCAAAGGGGCTGGTTGTCAAAACTCAGACAGGAAGCCTTGAGGTTTTAATTCTGAGTCTGTCACAGGTGAATCATCAACCTAGCTGTAGGAGCTGAAAGATGTTTTACCAAGACAGTCTCATCATGAGGAAAAACCCTGGAAGCAACTTAACAAAGCAGCTCCATTGACTGAGTCCACTTAGACATAGTTGCCAGGCAACTGAAGATCAGTGACCACAGAGAGGTTGTCATTGTTTTATAATGAAAGCCTGTATGTATAAAGTTAAGTTAAAGGCAATGAGCTAAGAATTAAAATAAAAAATAAATAAATAAATACATTTACGAATAAAAAGTTATGTATTCATTAAGTGCTGAAATCTTTTTTTTATCTCAGTGTAAAAATATCAGCTTGTTGACTCATCGTCTATATTTATGTAAATATATCTCTACAGTCATGGCTTTGTAATACTGGCAGGATAAAAAAAACACTGGTAGTCCTGTTGTAACTTGTAAATACTTCGTCTCTGTGTACACACAGACCAGTAACAAGGTTGGAAGACTGTGATAACACGTTCACTATCTCACTGTGATGATTACACATTTAAATCCAGACTGCTTCACTCTCTCCTTTATATGTGTATGTCGTAAGACACCTCAAGTTTAAAAACAGATAACAAAATGTTGTATGCTCCAGATTTTTGGAGAACTGTTCTGTTAGTTAAGTGATTTGTGCAAGTTATGCTCAATTATCTTAGTTTGTTTTTCTGTATCTGTGAGAGATTTAAACAACAAAGAGCTGTACGACTGTTTTTTCCAGTTATTATTGTGTAATAATCACTAAATGTTGTTCTGCAAAGCATTATCTTCTTAGTGCTATTTTAAATAATGATTCCATTCAGCTACAACATGTTTTCAGTGTTCTGGCAGGAACATTATATCAGGTCATAGTGACATTGTGAAGTAATGTCTGAGATCTGGGAACATCACAATGAAGAAATTGGGCGGGGCAAGAAACACAAGCAGTGAAATGATAAGAGTTCGCAAACAACAGTAACCAGATAATCTAAACAACTTTTATTTGGTTGGTGGAAAGTGAAACTGGTGGCACCTGACATGTCTGTATTAATCCCTCATTGTACAGAATAACTGTCGACTGAGTGCACTAAAGCAGGAAGGAGTTGGAATAACTGGAATCCAGATGTTTATTAGTGACAACTCATTTACTGTTGCCTGTGAAAACGCTGAATATGTTTAATCTGTAGTAACTTTATTTATATACCAACTGGAGCAGACTGACACAACCAGTTGAAATAGTTTTTGCACAGTATCTCATTTATGATTTGGAAACATATTTAAAAATCAATTTGTTAATTTTTTTTTTTTTAGATTTACGAAAACGAAACAAAAACCTTGTGCGATAAAGTGACTTTACATGTAAATATTATAGTAATGTCTTCCATTTTATGCTGTTTTCATTTGTATAAAAAGTGAACAAATGTTTTATAAAACCTTAAACTGTTCTATAAATATAGCTGAAGTTAGAAAGTTAGAAAAAGCATATTGATTTATTTAACTTTGTTATACAGTGTATTTATCAGGTATTTTAAAAACTTGAAGAACACAAGAAAGGCTAAATGTAGCCATATTTATTCCACTTGGTTCTCTGTTCTTCTTCCCTGCAGACAACACCCCCCTGCGCTCCAGTCTGGTGGCCGAGGCCAACGTTGTGGAGCTGTTCAGAGAAGAGCCGGAGGAGGAGCTGGGCATTCGCATCGTGGGGGGCAAAGACACACCGCTGGGGAACATAGTCATCCAGGAGATTGTCCGAGACTCGCTAGCAGCTCGTGATGGCAGACTGGCCCCTGGGGACCATATCTTAGAGGTGAGAGGAACTCTAGTCCATAAAGTTCATCTCCCCTGAGTGTGGAACTTTAATCTGGTGATATTTCTACATAAACAGTTTGTCATTATGTTTTTCATGACACTGTAAACACTGGGCTTTTCAACAGGGAATGAGAAATGAGAAAGTAGATATTCAAGATAAACCAGTTTTAGCTCCATGGTAACGACAGGCGGTTTATAACATTGCTGGTCACAAAAACGTCGTGTCACTGTAGGCACTTTTCCCTGGGTGCTGTCACTGATTGACTTACCTTTCTTTCTGAGAGGGTCAGTGTTCAACGATCTAGTGGACTAAAATAAAGTATTAAATAACTAGAGGTGTTATATAACAGTGTGATTAGTTTTCTGGGGGTGGTAAAAATTTATAGTGCCATTTAAAGATGCCAGTTAAGATTACAGAATTTTAATTACTAATCAACCTGCTGGTTATTTTCTCAGTTAATTGTTCGGTTATAAAGCATCAGAAAACTGTGTAAAATGCCAATTACAATATCTTCGAGCCCAATGTGATGTCATCAAATGTGTTATAAGACCCAAGAAAAGAAAAAAAATTTCTTTCTCATATGACCACTTAGAGATTTTAATAATTTGTGGTTTCCTCTATTCCTACAATGTCTTCCTCCTCCTTCTCACATTTCTGCCCTCTGGTTCTCCTGGAACATGGTACTGCTGTAAAATGAGCTGGTACTGAACTATTTCAGCCTTGGCTCTGGCCCACCTGCTCCAGTGTGTCCTTCAAAATGTGTATTTTCCTCTAAAGCCAACAAATCTCAAACCAGGAAGTGACAAAAAAAACCTGCCTTCAGGATGTGAAACTTTAGCAGCAGTTTTTTTAGATATCTGTAAGCTGGTGGATGTGAAGTGATACAGTTAAGAATACAAAAAAGTTGATAAAATGTTTGCTTGATTGATAATTTTCCATGGTGCCAGCGTACACATGCAGAATGTAGAGCTAAGTTTGTGTTTTTTTGTATTTGTGTTGACCGCTGACTGTGTTGTTGTTTCTGTTTTGCTTCTCTGTGGTGCTTCCAGGTGAACGACATCAGTTTGGCTTCGGTGCCACATACCCGGGCCATCGCAGTGCTGCGGCAGCCTTCCCTCCTTAGGCTCACTGTAATGCAGGAGAAAGGTTTCAAATCACGGGACCCACGGTCTGATCTTCATCCTTCCTCATCTACCACTACCACTGCCTCACAGCCCTTTCACAGCGCTCATGGCAATGCTACCTCCAGTCACAGCCAAAGCACAGTCTTACAGGTGACGCTGATCAAGAGCCAGCGTAGTGAGCCATTGGGCATCAAACTCATCCGCAAATCGGACGAGAGCGGAGTTTTCATCCTGGACCTTCTGTCTGGTGGTTTGGCAGCCAAAGATGGAAAATTGAGGAACAATGACAAAGTGCTGGCCATTAATGGCCACGATCTGAGGCATGGTACACCTGAGATTGCTGCCCAGATCATACAGGTACAATAAACAACTGAAGAGATGATTTTTTTATAAATTTCACCTCAGTGACTTCAAATGACACATTTTCACTATCAAAACTAGTTTTCTAAAGCATGTCATAATAATAATCTAATAGAAATTCCTGTAGGAGAATGTTGCATTTTGTAATTACCCAGGTTACCTTTGTATTATATTAAAATTAGTTTGATGATCTGAATCATTTAAATGTGACAAATATTTTTTTTCACAGCACAGTAGTATGTATCTAAAGCAAGAGTCTCTCTGAGTTGACTTCTATCCTGAAATCACTATGAACCAAAGGTTGATAGTTTTGTGTATGTATTCCATGTAGAATTGATTGCTTTTGTGTTGTGTGTGTGTTTAGGCCAGTGAGATGCGTGTGAACTTTGTGGTGATGAGGGCTGCGGAGACTCCTGAGGATGAAGGAAGCAGCAGAGAAGGACAACACAGCAGAGCCGCCAGGAGGGCGCCTGAGCCTCAGTACTTTAAACGCCACTCCACATACACGAAGGTATTACAGAACATTTTTCTACCAAACCAATCCAAACTAAAACAAGGCTGCTCCTGGCCTGCTTTTTAAATAAAATGTTTTATATCCACATCCATTTGGTACCTTAACAGCTGTTGGCTGCTGGAATTGTAGTTTCCTGTTATATTTGTTGCAATATCTTACAAACTTTGCATCACAATTACACTAACTGTATAGTATAATGAGGATCAGTCCTCCAGTAAAACTCACTTGCACCATAAACTGTCAGCAGAAAAGTATAACAACCCACCCCCCACCCCCTCCCAGGTGGGAATGTAAAGCTTTGAGAGCAGACACCTGCATCGGTGAGCGGAGATGAAAGCCCTGCTCTGGGGCCTCCCTCTGACCTGATCAAAAGGCCTGAGGTGCTGCTCACTCTGCTGCTACAGGGCCACTTCTATGTTGGTTTTTGGTTGTTTCTTTGGGTGGCAGAGGATCAAAGCTGGTAACAGTTAGCTTTTGCCTGCAGAGTTGAGCCTTTCGTCTTGCTGGGGGGGGGGTAGGGTTCCCTGCTGGGATGTGGAGGAAGAGCCACCACCTCCCCCAAGCTTCCCTTCTCATGGTTTACAGACTCCAGAGAGAAACAAGAAGGCTGGTCAAAGCTGTCATTTTCCACACATCTTTTCCACTACGAGGGCTTAGTGTTGATCCTCACACGTTACCTCTACCCTTAGCTCTCAGCTCCATCTCAAATGTTTCACATTTGTTTCTACAACAAGAATCAGTTAAGTGAAAAGATCCCAGAGAGTCTGAAGTTAATTGGCAGCACATACTTGCTGTTATGTTAAACAAAATACACTGGAATAAAGCGGTATTTGTGAAATATGGCATCCTCAACAATAATAGATAAATTTTAGAATTCCACGTTTTTATGATATACAAAAAGTTTGAATCAAACTCATTTATGCGTTTGTTTGTACAGGATCCTCCAGGTGGCTTTTCCAGCCAGGAGAAGACTGTGAGTCTGAAGAAGGAGCCTCGGCTTTCACTTGGCATCACCATTGCTGGGGGAAGGGACTGTCGTAGCCGTCTCCCCATTTACATCACAAGTGTGCAGCCTGTCGGCTGTCTGCACCGAGATGGCACCATAAAAAGAGGTACAAAGCAGTTTCTGGTGATTTGACTTTTAGTAAGTATTTGCATTTAAATTTATGATCTTAAGGGTATCACTTTTTGTGGGTAGGGCTGCAACTAATTATTATTTTCCTTATGGTCAGTGTGATTTTTTTATTTATCATTCAATCTTTTGTCTTGCTATATCTTCAGTCAGTTTAATATCATGTACTCAAACATTAATTTCTAAAGTGACCATTTAGTTACTGTATATATATATATAATCTGAGAGTAAAATAGAGCCCACATGGTTTAATTGACAGAGAGCTGTATCTAACCCTGATTAAAAATGATGTGTCTTCTGTTGAGCACATCAGTCCCCTGAGCTAAGATTTCTCTGTTTCCTCAGGTGACGTTCTGCTGAGCATCAACGGTGTTGATCTGACACAGCTGACCTATAATGAGGCAGTTTCCGTGCTGAAGGCTCAGACTGCTCAGTCCCAGGTGGTGCTCCGTGTCATCCAGACCCTATCTGAGGACACGGAGGAGGACACAGAGGCTGTCAGCAGGGATGAACTAGACCCTGTAGACGACCCACGAGACAGCACACTCAACTGGACCCCGCTGTGGACTCGCTGGCTGGGATTACCGAGGTAGAGCAAATTTTCTTACAAACTATTATGGATTCTGTTCATTTTTATGTGAAAGTTAACTCTGATTCTGTCTTTGTCGTTACAGCCACATGCACTGGTGCAGAGACATCGTCCTGCAAAAGACCAACAATGAGAGCTGGGGCTTCAGTATCGTCGGAGGCTATGAGGAGAGCCACGGCCAGCAGCCTTTTTTCATCAAAACCATTGTTCCTGGTACACCTGCTCACTTTGACGGACGCCTCAAGTAAGTTAAACCTAATATCACTCTCCACTTGGATCCTTTCGCCAGTCCTGCTCATCAGACTCAGACACATTAATGGCCTCTGGTTCTCTCCAGGTGCGGTGATGAGATTGTGGCTGTGAACGGAGCCACAACAGTGGGAATGAACAACTCATCACTCATCCCGATGCTCAAGCTGCAGAAGAACAAAGTCACACTCACTGTGGTGTCCTGGCCTGGTAGTCTAGTGTAGCAAAACACACGTTATTGTTCACTCTCTCTTTTCTTTCTGGCACAAACACATACTTTGCTGTGCTCAGCTGCGTTCTTGACTGGGTCACTCACTTCCACGTGGGACTTTGTGGTTACATTCGTATTAAGTGAAAACGCAACATGTGTGTACAAAGGGACCATCCTGTGTACAGTAGAAATAACACATAATAGTATGTATAAGGTATAATCTTAGCTGGTACGTGTTTGTCTCAGTGGATTGCGTGACTTAGTGAACACACTGGGTGCGAAATGATGACAATCAGTGAATTAAATGCTATGGACAAACTGGAAGGATTGATAGTTTTTTGGAACACCTTTTTCATCCTCTTCTGAAGCTTGATGTGTATTTTTCTTACAGTACTTGCGATTATGTTATCATTTGGTAGTCATGGCTTGATTCAAGTGATTCACTTAAACAGCAACACAAAATTAAATGTAGTACTTGCAAAATATTGTAGTTAGTTGTATAGGACAGTTGTAAATATGAATTATAGATTACTACATATGACACAATGGCTGCTGACTGTATGGACTGATGCCAAAGAGGAAAATTACCCCTTCTTGTACTTGCACCACTAGTGTGATTTGTGCAACACAAAAATTAACCATTTATGGCTATAAACTGAATCAAACAGACTTTTTTATTTTAACAGGGAGGTTGTTTGAAAGCTGAAGAACAGACCTATGGTGAATTTGGGTCTTACACTTTCATGCTGGCTCAGACAGGAAGCTTCAGATGTCCAGTTTTTTCTGAGCCATAAAGGTAATCAGTAAAATCTAAACCAGGAAACCAGAAACATATACATCACCACAGTTGTGTTAGTTGTAAACATCTTGGGTCTTTGATTATTTCCTGTTTAGCTTTTGATTTTAGCAAATGCTGCAACAGGAAATAAACTATTTATAGTAATGTTTAAAACTGTTGGGTGATCTGTAAAAGCAACCACGTCTTTGATTAAAGTATTAATACTCAACACATTTGTTAATTTGATCGCTTCACCAGTGCCCTGTATTTATATTCAGTTTATCAATTAAGCAGGTGTCTTGTAAACACTGAGAGATAAACATGGAGGTAACCCTGCCTTAAATTGACAATGTACCAAAATGTGTTTCCTGTCATTATAATGGCCTTGTCCAGATTAATTTGTGTTACCTCATTCAGTGACCTTCTAATATGTGAACGATTTATAATATTGTCTCACACTTTGTTTTCAATTCAGAGAGGTTGTGGATTATTAGTTATGTATGTATGCATTAGCCTATTCACTGTTTCATTAAGTTCAATAAAATCATGACAAATCATGTTGTTCTTCTCTTTACCTGATGTCTAACTGCACTGTGAGGACATCACTCGTCTGATGTGTGATGAAGCATAAGGTGTCTCTAGAGAGATCCTGTAAAAATAGCATTTAGAGAGGAAGTTAATCAGTAGTGCGAAAACAAAGTGCAAAGGAAATAACTCCAGGAGTTTACAGGAAGTAAGAAAAAAGAAAAGAAATCTCAAATATTTCGTCTTATACAGTAGACGTCAGAATAAAGGAACAGAGTCACTGAACTGTTCAATCTAAATTAAATATTACAACAATGACCTGGTAGATCAGATTATTCTATAAAAAAAAAAATTACAATAATTTTGGATATTTACCTCAACCAGAAATGTCCAACTTACTGTCTAGTTTGTCCATGGCTCAGTCTGACCCCTAGTGGTCCAAAACTGTATAAAACAAAGAAATGAGCCAGGTTCTTTGAAGACTCTAGAAGCCTAAATGTATATTTTGATCCACATTAACATTTTGCTAAGGTGTCATGATATAACAGCTAAACCCATGACACGTGACAGCTGAGGTGACTAAACCTATGTTTTTAGTCTAAGTCTGTACGTCATCTGGATATAAAGAAACTGTTCTGGAGTTTGTGAATATCAGTACGATTAAACACACACATGCAGCAGTTCCTGACTTTCTCACTTATTAACAGTCTGTGTTGCTCTGGTTCACACACCCAGACATGTGTTTGAGCATGAAAGCACGAGACTTGAGACCAGTAGAACTAGCTACAAAATGAACATACACAATTCACGCACATACTCAGGGTCAGAGATATTCAGCAAGTGGCAGAAGAAATATTCAGCTTTACTGAAGCAGAAGCTCCAAAATGTAAAAATACACAGTTAAAAGTGTAACAAGTAAAAGGTCTATTTTTCAAAACAATACTCATTATGCAGTAATTACTTAGGGAGATTTTGTCTCGCACAAAGTATTTTCTGCAGCCACATAAATGAAAACGTGTGAGTGAACAGATACAGTAATGCTTATTTAGAGCTAATTATGTTCTATAAGTAACTATCATATAATTGTAGTCGAGTAAAAAAGATTATATCTCCTGTCCATAAATTAGCACCACAAATAAACAGCGATTACATAAGTAGCAATTTACATTACTTGCTTTGAGATGTAAACTAATCAAAGTGTGCAAGTCACAGAATACGAGAAAAGAAGACTTTTTTTTTTTTTTAAGATTAATCATCACAATGGTATTTTTATGCAGTTGTTTTTTCTTTTGAGTCAAAGTAAATACACTGATGGCATATAATAATTATACTCTAAATTAACTTAAGTTACAGCAACTATCTGAGTTTAAACCACTGGAGCACTGATGCAGTAAATAGTTACTGAAATGTCAGTCTAAACAGGGAAAAACTGTGAATGTGAAAACAAAACAAAAGATCATAAAACTAGCCCCAGTGCAGCCCCCCCAACACCACAGGATTCAGGGGTTGTAGTGAGATACAGTAGAACTGTTCTCCGACCACTGAACCACAACGTTAGAAAGCAGCAGCAGCTTATGGCAACAGCACTCATGACTTTTAAAAATGTGGCGAGTAATTGGAGGTTGTCTTGTTAAAGTTAACGATTCAACACCTTGTTAAACATGACAAATAGCCACATTTCTGGTAGTGGAGCAGCAGGTTGTGAGCAGAGGTCAACAATGATCCGTTTTTACTGACATAACACATCACTAAGTGTGACAGTAAATAACACAATGGTTTCAAAATCAGAAAGAAAGAAAGAACGGCTACAAAAGTCAAAATCGACAATTTATTTTCTCTCTCATCTGGGATTAGGTCATCATGACAAACATTTACAAGAATTGTAACAAGGACAATACTGGGAGGTTTTAAAATCTCCTTCGTACAAGAGAACAGATTTCACCCTGTACTTCTGTGTGGTTCAACTATTCCAGAGGCACTCTAATACAACACAATGCAGCAATCTCTTGACTATGGTTGAGGAAAATGACAAAAACACTGGACAGGATGACTGGAACAAAGAAACCATCTGCCCAATATTCTATATACTAATGATGTATGTGCTTCCTAATGCATTGGGAGGTCCAAACACAGCACAGGAATTAGTATAAAAGTATAAAGGTAATGCAAAGTTGGGATTAATTGAAAAAAAAAAAGATGTGTGCATGTGCAGAGTTCAAATCAAACTTCCAACTGAACATCAGAAATGAATCTCCAGCGTTAACAGGTGACAAGTCACTAAGAGTCATCATTGGCAAAATCCTCATGGTATCATGCACTGCTGTCGTCACTGGATAAATATTCAGGATGCATCTGAAATCCTGACTTTCTCCTGGGTTTAAGTGCAATTATCAGTCTAACTCTGGCATTGTGTACATTATAACTATATGGCTTACAAGGTAAACAGGTCTATATAAACTAGAAAGGTATGTAGACATCTTTCAATAATCAAAACTATCATACAGCAAGATATTGGCAAAAAACTAAAGCACTAAGTAAATTTATGTAAACAATGGTATACCACTGTACAGCTTATTCTAACATGTTATTTACAGGTCAAGTTCTTTTACTAGCTAGTTCCCATGTACAGAGGGTTAAATATAAAGAATAACACAGGGCAACAATGTACACTGTACGTTAGGCAACGTCAACCATCCCATCTATTTGCAAATGACTGGAATCAAAAAAAGGAAATGCAACAAACAGCATTTTAATCTACAGTCTTGTTGAATTACCCAAAGCCTTTCTCCTCCACCTACATGGTGACTTTTTTTTTCAATTCATACATAAGGCAAGGTTAGTTAAGGAAGTGGGAGGCATCACATTCTTTGCAAGGGATTACTGATATTTTCCATGGGATACAGGTTGATGGTTCTTTGGGGTAAATGCACTTTTTGAGAGTTTCACTTGTTTGTCACATGTAACAAAAACACATCAGAGTGCAACAAAGGGGGCATGCCTAGTTCTGTCGGGACAATGTGCAAATCTGCTCTAAAGCAAAGTGACAGTGTTGCAAATTCTACTGTACAAGGTACAGGAAAATGTACAGGGTCGTCACGAGAGACACGGTGCAGACCCTTTTTCCAACATACTGTACTATATACAAGGCACTAAGGAGAATATTCAAGGGCCACACGTCCGGTCTGTCAACAGTCTCTTCAGTCTGGTCGGAATATAGGATATTTGGGTAAGAATTCTATAAGAATCACCTACAGAGAGAAAAAAGACAGAACTAATAAGGATGTTTTAACATAAATGTGTTAACTAGAACTAACTGAATAATTCAATTAGAAACAACAAGCTGGCTTACTTTTTGAAGGACACCATACAGTTTTAATCAAGTTCCAAAAGCATCAATACTTAAGATATCAGCGCAAACAGAAAAGGCCACAGAGACACAATGTGTTTGCTAACAATTAAACTGAACCACAATCTTTACCTCACATTAAGCAAACCTCCATCTTATGCCTGTTTTAGCTCATTGTAAAATTACACTGAAACGTTTGTATAAATGTATGATTGAATATAATTCACAAGAAATCACATATGTAAATGTAACAAATTTGATCATTTTTAATTTAAGTGTTTCAATCATTTATAGTTGTGACTTACATATTCCATCATATTACTGCTTTCACATTTTCTTTTACTGAGTTTCCAGTGCAGGCCCAGCTGATGACAGAAAAAAAGACAGACACAATCGATGAACATCTCTCTCGCCTTTAAACACACACACACACACACGCAAACACACACAAACAAACAAACAAAGGGAAATCTGTCTGAAATCTCCTCTTCAGTGTCAGGGGAATTTGGCAGCGCGGCTGTCTGGTCTTGCTGGGGTCAAACTATGGCCAGACACCCTGAAAAGCTTCCTTTATGCCTTCGCAAAGCTACTAGCTATAATTTGTTGCTGCGAGACAAAACAAAATTAACACGGCATTTTACTGCTGACCTCACGGTCCTCTCGGACCCCGTGCGCCTGATCTGACTCAAACAGCTTTGAGGGACTTGTGCTGCTGCTTATGACCAAACCAAACAGACTAATGGTCATCATCCATCATGATGATACTTATTGCACACTGACAGACACAGTTAAGCACTTTCACCCAGGTGTTAATATGCAATTTGTCATCCTTCTTACCTTGTGGTATAATCGGTTATTTTCCCACTCTAACAACTTCTGAATAGACCTTCTTGTCTGTTGGAACATGAAACAGATGCATGCACATGAATGTGGGCAGCAGAATACTTACTCAATTACTCAATGTTACACTTTTAACAGGTAACAGTAGACACACACAGTGTTAGGATTTATGGACTGAACTGCCAATTTACTAGTAATTTCCACTTTGTTGCCAGTAATTCTGAGTAGTAACACCAACTTTAAATGACACACCCTTGAGTTAGGGGGGACAGGAGCTGTGTATTGCAATGAGTTATTTCTACACAGAGCCACTAATTGAACATGACTTGTTATTACCCTCTACACTAAGACCAATGCGGCTGAATTGCTATAACAACCCAGAGTAATCACCGCTGATGTAAGGGAGAGTTTAACTGTCCAACTTGTGTCACAGGAGGTCTGGAGCTTACCCTCTTGTTGAGGCAGATAACAGGCCACAGACTGCAGCCTACTGTACAGCAACAACATAGGCAACCGCAAAGAAGCCACTTTACATTCACAGGCAAGTTCTTTTTCAAACAAGCATTCACCCTGCTGATGCTGGTTTTGAATTCCTCTGGTGCTACCTGGAAAAAGACGAGAAAAGATGCAAATATGTACACCAGAGCAAACAGTTTTTAAACAGTGTCTGCAGTGAGGACAGTATCAGAAAACCTAACCATGAGGTAAATAGGTTGGAGCGAGAAAGGGGCCTGAGACAAGATTTAAAAAAAATCTGTGCACAAAGATCAAAGAGCTTTAGAAAACCAACAGGTAGATATTTGCAGATGCTGTCCAGAGATGAGATGACATCTGTAAACACACTGCCTCTGACTTGCTAACCAAAGCTCTAGACTGTTCAAGGCAAGGAGGGACTCAAAGGAGAGATAAGCTCAGTGCCTGTGGCAGAGCCGGCCAAACAACTTGAATGGATGCTCATTCCTCTCTGAGTCTGTACGCCATAAAACAGGGGTCGTAATCTTTTATGACAGGATGCAAAGGTCTCTTTGCAAACAACCAAAGACCTCAGAATAAAGCCCAGCAGGGCCTGATCTGCAACCTTCAATCATCATAATTGTGACCTCATCCATCACATGTCACCCTGGGTCACAATACTGAAGGTACTTTTTATTGCCCCACACTTCCCTCGGCCTGTTCTTACCCCTGAAGTCTTTTTGTGTTTCTGCGTCCGACCCAGGAAGCTTTCCTTTCTTGTCTGCTGCAGAGTCTTCATTTCATTATTTTATCACCTAGAGCTGGACCCTCCAAAACACCAGGGTCCCCATCAACCGAGCCCCATAGAAGGCTTACACATTTACAGAGCTGGACAGCAGCACATTCAGGCACTTTTCTATACACTGTGGCTCGTTGCTTGAAATGCATCTCCATTAGATCAAAACCACTTGGAGAGGATTGAATGGGGTGTTTTAGGGAAGTCGGGGCTGTTAAAGGTCAAATAAGAACAATAGAATCACTGTGGTTTTAATTGCTTAATTCTTCCTACTTGGAATTGAACAGAAAGAAGCCTGAAGTGCAAAAAAAAACTGAAAAGCCAACTGTACCTTTCCCGTGAGAACAGAGGGAAATTCTGTGTCAAATCTGTTGCTCAGTCCAAACCTGAAAAAGAAACAACAGTATGAGCTGATGATAATAAATGTCTAAATGTAAAAACCAGATTATGTGAGACATATACTCATTCACAGAGAATTTCTTCTGGACAGTTTTTAATGTTTGGCTTAATTAATTATGAAAAGGAAGAAAGCAACAGTCCAATAAATAATTATATTATACTTCTTGATGTAAGGCAAGTAAATACGGAAAGTAAATATGTTTGTCAAAGTATGAGTACAATAAAACATTTTTTTAAATTACTTCAATTCAAGCACGTAAAATATTAATTGTAAACAGTTTACAACTAGGATGGCGAGTCTACACAGTTAAACACTGTTTCTTAATGTTACCATGGTGGCCAGTTTTCACTGATGAGAATTAGCCACTGCAGACTTGACTGTGACATGTACATGAATATATTTGATGTGCTATGTTATGTTATATGTTCCTCACAGTTACAACAATGATCCAATTTACAGATATGTGATGTATCATCACACTTTACCGTCAGTGCTAGTGCAAACGTTTGAACGTTTCAAATGTTTCGATTCTTATCCAGAGTCAGATCAGTCTGCAATTCATTGTGCACCATGACAACGAGCCCAAACGAGCCCCGAGTCATAAAGACCTATCTTCAGCAACAAGAAGAACAAGGAGCCCTGCAACAGATGGCATGACCCCCACACAGCCCAGATCCCAACATCATAGAGTCAGTCTGGGATCACATGAGACAGGACTAAACCTACAGAGTAACTACCGGAGGTTCTCAAAGATCCTTGGAACAAGAGCCCAAAGCTTTAGACTCATTTATATCTACTTTTGTATAAATGTAGCTGGTCTAGTCATGTTCTTCCCAGTCTAAGGGCCAGTCTCCTCCAAAGGATCATAAAATAAATCTGAGAGGAGAGAAGTGGAAGAGGAAAGAAGAAAATCTAAGCTGAATTCACAAATTTATATATATATGTTTATTTTTTAATGTTTGTAAATTGTTGGATAATTACACTTATTTGTTACTTAAATACAATAATCTGAGAAGGGCTGGAACTGATAACTCATGGGTCAATCCCATAGATTTGTAAATATTAATAATAATTATTTTTAAAACTATTGTAAACATTTCTTAAAGTGGTTATTCTATTCAACATAAAAGTCAGTACACTCAAAAATGTCTAGTTTACAGTGATATATGACAGTATAGTATCACTGAATATTTGGCAGAATTTCACTAATTTCTCCATGAAAATGGACTGAAAGAAATAAACAAGTATATAAAATAACTTCAGTTGTCAAGTAAATGTGTATTAGAGTACAAAGTACAATATTCCCTCTGAAATTTCTGAAGCACAAACATAAAGTAGAATAAAACTGAAATACTCCAAGTCCAATCAACCCAATTGTACTTAAGTTGCTTTTCACCACTGCCTTTATTAGATTTCTTCTCTAACTAATACAAACCATTTTTTAAACAATAAGTCACTCATAAATAAATTATAATAATAGTTACCACACCATAGAAATGTATTTTTCTATCAATCGACTTAATTGCGAGTTACAGCTGTCAAATAAATGTTTGTAGTAGACTTACTCACAAATAGCAAAAGTAGAATAAAAAGGAAATGTTCAAGTAGAGACACCTCAGAATCGTACTTAAGTCTAGAAGTCGAGTAAATGTACTTCGTTACTTTCCACCGCTGCTTAAAATTGTCTGTGTTGAAGACACAGCACTGATGCTGATGTGTTGCTCTGCTCGATGATAACGTTGGAGACTAGTAGCTAACATTAACGATATCTCACATGTAAACCTATTTGATGTGACCAGGGGTTGTCTGTTGCTGGTCTGCGCCGTTCATGTTTTCCATGGGGACATGTTGAACTTAGTTTAATCGTATTAATGTCCCGCTCGTAACCAAACAAATACTCCCAATGTCAAAACAAACGGCTAACAGTTAGTTGTTGTGATTTGCGTTAGCTAGCAGTCTAGCGTTTGCTAAACGGGCTTAGCTTAACAAAGCGACAGCCGGACAGACAGGAGGAATTAAACACGGCTTTGCTTACACTGTGATGTGCCCGGCCCCTCGCATAACCACGGGCTCCGGACAATATCTGGGCAAGTGTTCCTCGCTCACTACATGTTCATCCTCTTCGTCTTCTATCTCATAAATGGTATCAAAGTCCGCCATGTTGGGCAGTAAGACGCTCATGACGTCTCCTACGTGACCGCGCACGGACGCCCGGTCACCCGCACGGTCGCTCGGGTTGAGCGATAATCGCCGCTCTGTGTTCAGATGAACCAGTGCAGAGAATCAGGCTGTTATCAACACCAGTACCCATTATTGTAAGGATATTTGGGTTAACAAATAAAATACAAATTTTTACACATTATCTAAACGTATAATTCACACGTTCTGCGTTTGAGATGGTTTTTAATTAAGTTTTTAGCCATGGACAATAAACCAGTTTAAAGCCAGTAAAAGTGCTCCTCATGAAATAGCCAGTCTAACCACCTCAAAATTCAGATGTCATCCAGCTTGTTGGATTTGGATCCAGCAGTCTGAAGTGGAAAATCATTTCATAAAAAGCCTGACCTGGTTTTAGTTAGGACGTGCCTAACAAAATAATTACGCTAGATTAGTAGACCTGCGTGTGCTACAGACGTCAGCAAAACATTAAATGAATGAAAGTTAGATTTACCAACAGTGCATACTGATATCAACCAGAACTGGACGAAAAAATATGGTTTTAATATATTTAAAACATCGCTAGATTCAGTGTGAGTGAATTCCCTGCACACAAGAGCAAATACAAAACTCCAGGCTGTGCAAATGGAAATGTGACCCAAACCTTGCACAAACTCAGACATAAAAAATTTGAAAAAAATGCAGGTTTACAGAAAAAAAGAATTTTATTTACATTTTGAACGTTGCCATCAAACGAACTGTTCCCTGTTTTACTGAAGTAGATAAAAACGTGTAAACGATTTGTCCAGTTTCACATGAGCTACACACAGTCCGGTTTAAACCTTAATTAAAATGTCCCTGGATTAATTTTATTCACAAACACATACACTTTATCACATACAAAAAGGATATTTATATCTTATAAACTCACAAACAGTTTAAAGCATTTAAGTTTGAAACGTCGAATTTTTCTCTTTAAATTCCCACGTTATTAAATCTATTCTATAAAAAGCAATATTTCAAGAGCCTCCAGCATTTTATTGCTATAGATCAAATGTTTATCCACAGCTCTGTGCCTCAGGACGTGAGTTCAGATCCTCTGGCTGCAAGTGTCCTGTCAGCGAGTCGGAGTGCTCAGTTTTGTTACATGGTCCAGAAAGATGAATGTTTCACTGAGTCACAGTCACTTGCTGTATATTCCTGATAGACGGCAAGGTGTTCATTCCCTGAGGAGGGTACAGAGACCCGTGGATGTCTGTGGGACTGAGGGACCCCGGCATGGGCAGAGGGCTCACTGAACCCGGGTCACTGTGCACAGACCCCCCGCTGCCGTCAGACTGACCCATCTTCTTCTTGATCAGTTTCCTCTCTTTGGCTCTGCGGTTCTGAAACCAGATTTTCACCTAAAAAATGCAAAGAAAATGAAGTTAAATTAATGTTTCTTGTGCTATTTCACAAGTAAAATTAAATAAACCTAGACGAAATAGAATAAGAAAAACAATAACAACAAGGTTCCTCCTCTAATTTTCATTTCAAAATAAAATAAAATACAAAACCATTACACTAAACAGAAATATAAGACACAACTAAACATTAATAATAAATAGCAATGACCTTTCATAATTCATGCATTTCCAAAATGTTATTTTAAAATGTAAAAAATAT
Organism: Ctenopoma multispine; assembly: GCA_034779795.1. Lineage (NCBI taxonomy): Eukaryota > Metazoa > Chordata > Actinopteri > Anabantiformes > Anabantidae > Ctenopoma > Ctenopoma multispine. Next base: position 13,583,514 of record JAUYWH010000002.1, read on the forward strand.
AAAACCTCATCAATGCACAAGGAGCATATTTTGAAATATTATTCATTATATAATATGCTCGTATTTTGGGGTTTTAATGAACAATTATCAATAACACTGGATTAGGGTTTAAAATATCCGTAAAGACAAATGTGTTAGTGTAAATATTAACAGCCAGGCCTCTTTCTGTAGGTCACACGTGAACACAAACATGTAGGATGTAGATTTCATCCTGTTACAGACATACCTGTCTTTCCGACAGACCGAGGTTGACAGCCAGTTCAGATTTCCTCCTGATGGTGATGTATCTGTTGAAATGAAACTCCTTTTCCAGCTCCAGTCGCTGGTGGTCTGTGTACACTACCCTGTATTTCTCCTTCGTTCTTGTTTTACCTGCGAGAAACAAAACGGTGATTTTTTTAAATAAAATTTAATTTTATGTTTTAATTTTATGTTTTTATTTTATTTTATGGATCATGCTAGCAGTCAAGTGGTTGAACCAGAAGGTTTACTTTACTCAGAGAAGGCTGCATGCCGGACCTATCTGCACTTGGCATCTTCATTAGCTGTGTCTTAAATCTACATATCTTTACTTTGGCTACAGAAACGCAAATTGGGCTTTTTGATCTCGCTTTGAGGACAACTGTAGTGCGGTGAATTTCAAACAGCACGAGTCAGATCCTTCACTGACATGTTTGAACGAAACATACGACATAAAAGACGAGAAAAAAACTCATCTGTAAATCTGCCTCCAGACAGTATTCAGGTTATTTTGACTGTGATTGTGTTATGCATTTACAATAAGTAATAATGTCTATTATAAAGGTCCATGCCAACTTATTATGTGCCTTTGAAAATATATAATAAAATGTGAAATGTGCATATTTCAAAAGAAAAGGAAAATAAAACACAGGGCTGTTTTATTCTATACCAACATAAATAAAAATAATCAATCTGAAGCTGTTCGTACTGTTCCACGTTTGAGATTTTAGCTGTGACAAAACATCAGTCTTTCCGGCAATATAACTCTTAGGAGAGGAAGGGAGGTTGGTGCATATCAAAGTGAAGAGGTGTTGAAAGGAAAGGCCACCGCCTGGATATGACGGATAACACTCAAAACGCCAAACAATGTGACAGCAAAGTCGACCTCACATCTCCAGGAATAATGACATTAACATTACAACTGGGCCTGGCGCCAATTCCTCACACCTTTTTTTTTTAATTTCCACCACAGGAGAGAACAGAACTGTTGAAGCATTTTCCCATCAAAATTATGAGATGTGGAAAGAATTTATGGACACATTATTTCCACTGCTAGGCGAATTCAATATATTATTATTATTATAATTTTAAAGCCGCCTATTCACATAAAGCATTTTAATTATTATTCTTATTTAAGTCTTATTCCGTGAATATTTCACTCTTGTATAAACTTAAATGCAGGCAGCCCAAAGGCAAGTGCCACAGAAACGAGTTTTATCCCGTCCTTTGAACTTTTGTCAAACTCTTTCTACATTAAAAAAAAAACTTTTAACAATACGTTTTTCCTGTTGATGCTGATCTCTTGATTTTAACTATTTTAATTACAGAAATTCGATAAGAAAATGTATTTTAAATAACATGGAACAGTCAGAAAAATAACACATCCGCGAAAAATCACTCAGGAACCCAAAGAGAAACCTTGCGCGCACAAAACCAGAAGTTTTTCATGCAGCTCTTTCCATATTATATCTTGGAATATAATATAAAATGGTAAACTGACCTGTAGATGAAGATTGCGCAGTTTTACTCATCCACTGGTATGAATTGCGTCTTTCTCTCTCAGGAGAAAGTTGTGCAGCAGTAACATTCTCCGGAGGCGGCTGCAGCACCGCAGAACTCGGGGGATGCATATGACTGTACTCAGACGAGCAGTAAGGAACCTGTCCTGGAGATGAGTTGTTCATGGGTGTAGGAATTGTATTAGGTGGTCCCAGACTATATGCACCCCAGTCCTCCCGTGGGGCGGCATATGTAGGCCCCCAACTCCCCGCAGACTGTGCGTGCGTATCCATGCTTGGCACATGATGGTATCCAGTAAAGTCGGTGTACTGTGGTGTGGAAACAAAGTTCTGAGGAGGCAGGTTGATGCTTGATCTTCTCACTGGCCCTTGGTGATACATGCCGCTTTCTTTATCCAGTAGGTATCCCACATACATGGTTTGCACAAAAAAACAATCAAATATAGTAAAACAGCAAAATGGATGATGTGGCCTGTTTTAAGGCGACATTATTGCCACAAAACTGTTTTAAAAACTCCTTCAGCTGTGTATAGTCCAGAGATGTTCCCCGAGTGAAATACGCCGTAGTTCCCAGTCTGTCTCCAGTCTCACATGATGTGTCTCTGTTGACAAGATGGTAAAGGTATACTAAGGCCTGCCCTGACGTCAGCCAACTTCTCAACCCCTGGAGATTTGCATCAAAATGAGAGTGACCGATGCCGCGGGCCCAGCTGTCCCTTTGCTTCTCTCCTGTGGCGCGTCATCACCTGACAGCGGGCCTATCCTGAACACGAGTTCTCCCCTCCATGAATAAATGAACACCACGGCCTATCAGCTGCGCATGCGGCAATAAACTCTGGCAAAGCGTCCACAAACGCGTTAAGTGTAAAAGGCCTGTAAGTAATTGCGCACAGATATGTTTAATTATGTGACTCTTTACTACGTTATATGACGTTTTACAGTCATTCACCTTCTAGAGACAGTTCATTTAGTTGTATTTTGTGAGAGTGTAGTGAGAACATTATTTGAAATGCTTCCTCAACTTAATCCAGCTCATTAAAGAGTTACCACACCACCGTTCCCAAGCTCGCTTCACGCATTAATCCCGTTTTATTTGTTAAGATATTCACTTGCAAACGAGGTGCAAAGTATGAGAAACTTTTTCTTAAACCTTTCGTATTCGCTGTTCACACCTCAAGGTCGCACTTCACAGCTAATTCCGGTTACAAGGAAACTCCAACAACCCCCCACTGTGACAAACAGCGGCCTGTGGCACATCACTCACCGTTGTCCTCCTGAAATTACGCTGAATTTATTTTTCCTGACATTACTGGAGTCTGATATGCAACGTGCTCCCGTTCACGTTACATCAATCTCAATGAACCAACTTCAACATAAAAAAAGATGTTTCATTAATAATTAGGAAAAGTTCACAAATACTCAGTTCACAAGTCTTTTTACGCCTCACTTTTCCAACCAAGAACTAAAAATCAGGTCCAAGTCAGAGCAGCAGTATCCTCCTGTGGGCCTGCATTGCTAATCATAGTATAATAATATTTTTAATCATCATCTTATTTCTTAGTAGTTTCCTGGATAATCTGTAAGGCTTCAGTTCAGTTAGCAGAGCTGATTAATTGGCTTGTCTCAAACTCCAGTGCAGTCATAAATGCTGATGTGTGTCTCTGAAGCATCTGTTTATTGAAAACTATATGTTTACGGGACAGTCGGCCTCTGACAGTCTGTGAGCAGCCACTGATTTATACACAGTTTAATATCATATGTGTCTGTCATATGTATCCGTTCAAAGAAGCAGCAGGTAGGATACATGACCACCTGTTTTTTTCTGCTCCTTTTTGGTGATTTGTCAGTTCAAATAAAAAACACGTCTCTCAGCAAAAATTAAATTGAGATTTTCATCTTAAAGTAACCTTGATATTTTTTATGTTGTGTTCAGAGAGACTTGATCCACAAAGACAGAAAACTGTCACAAAGGGTTTAGGTCTTTTAAGAAGAATTTACCTCAGTGGGAATTACACGGCTTCTACAATGCATTGCATTATATTTCATTATTCCAGGACTTAGAAAGTTATCTTTGTGCTTTTCCCCAGTTGCTGTCATCCTGCACAGACTAAGTTAAATCACCACAGTAGGTGTGCACTGAGGTGAGTTTGTTCTGTCCCCTGGTTTTCACTGTGTGAGTTGAGTCGCTGGCGCCCTCTCGTGGATTTCTGGAGAAACACAGCTGCTGCAATTAAACTGGTGACTGTAGAAACGAACCACTCGTCGGAGAATTTACCTCAGGAGGGCAGCATCCACCAGCAAACCACGCTGATGCCTTTGAGTATGACAACACGCGTTAATAATGGTACAAAGAAGAAGAAAAAACAAATATAATTAAACAATTATTGAACACATCTTTTGATATCTGCATGTGCACCATTTGTTCACCACGTGACCTTTTAAGTGTTTGATAATGTAGAATATTCGTCAACAATTATAACCTTTTATGTGATGACATGTTTTATATTATGTATACATTTTGTATTATGTATTACATGTGTAACAACAGCAGGTTACAGTATTTATTAATAAACACTACTGCATATAACTACACTGATTTTAAAAGCCACTGGTTTAAACTATTGATTGATAAGTTTTATCCTCAAATGAATGTAAAGGCACTTAAATAAACTGAGCGTAAAAATGAAAGAGGAACCAATAAAGTTAAACTTGATGAGTCAGTCAACATTTTACTCTTTTTTCTGAGAGACTTTATGTATAAATTCATTTGGAAAAAGGAGTAAAATGTTGACTGACTCATCAAGTTTAACTTTATTGGTTCCTCTTTCATTTTTATGCTCAGTTTATTAAAGTGCCTTTACATTCATTTGAGGATAAAACATAATTTATAGAAATATAACAGTTGATGTTTTTGTTACAACGATTATAAAAATGTTTGACGTAGAGTCATTTAAACAGGAAATTTTTAATTCTTTGCACATTGCACTACACGTGTGTTGCATTCTGTTTATATTTACTTTGAGAAACAGGTTAATAATTGTTTTGGACTGCCAGGTTCACCTCCTCATCTTGTTCTCTTGAATCACCCTAATGAGTAACATGATAAGAGAAAGTTTGACAAGAAAATAATTCCTAACTCGGTACTTGAACCACTGTCATGTCATCCGGTTAGTCTGAATCCAACCGTGTGACTCTGATGCTGCTCAGAGTCACACGAGTGAGTTCAGACAACGCCTTCATGTGATATCACTCAGTGTCTTGGCTGTTCTCTTATTCAGTTTCAGCGCAGCTCTAGCGTATCATATAATCACTACAGTTTGTCTGATGTCCAACAAACACAGACTTGTTCAAAGTCACAGGCTGAACTGAGAGCAGCAATGAAATGTAAACTGTATTTCAAGTTAGATTTTCCCCTTAAATGTTACAAGAGCTGTAACAGTAACCCTGTCAGGGTGGTTTTATCTTTTTAGGTTTCTAGTGTGAGGTTCAATTTGTTCACATGCTGGCATTTTATAGCTGGCACATCTCTTAACTGTAAAACACTTTCTAATAAGATGTTAACTATATGAAATTCTCTCACTAATGGTTGTTTCATTCTGTGCTTTAAATGCAGGTGTAGCAAAACTGAGTTACTTAAAATTCATAAATTCATAAACTGTTGTTCACTGAAGACCATATCCACCGTCTGAGGGACTTCAGTTGGACCTAATATTTGAAAATCAAGTAGATCAATTAGCCTGAACTACTCATATCTGCAGTGGAAGCAGCTGCTACGTTGAAGTGATGCACACGTTGATGCATCAATGAGATTAATATTGAAATGAATCATTCAACTCTTACTCTTCACTTTACTTTTACTTAATAATGATAATAATAACATTTAGAAAGCATGACATTTACATTACAAAGTATTTCAACTTTTACATACTGTAAGTAAAAGATTTGAGTACTACTGATGCATATTTTTTATGTTGAGGTCAGCCTAGTTTTTCCTTCTCAGAAACCATGATGTTGCACAGATGTGCAGCTCAGTATAATAAAATCTATACAGTGCAGGACAAAAGATTGAAAAGGTGAGTGTGATACTTCCCAGGTTATTTTGATTGCAGTACTGTTGCACAAATTCAACAAGAAAACTTCTGACAGATTGTATAAGCCCTTAAAAAGCCCTCAATCCTAGAGCTTTGTTACAACAATCCATCTGGACAGAAATCACAGGTTGTTATTCCAGTCCTCTAGGCTCTGCAGGATCCAGTCCCTGGAGTCATTGTCTTAATGACCTTATCCACCATGGGGCACTTTTCCAGGTCTTGCAGATCAGAGTCAGATCTTGTACTTGCTGGTCTCTGGATCGCCCTTTCATTAAGAATGACACAGGCTAGGTTTAAAATTATTATAAAAGATTTGCTCCAGAATTGCTCAAATTTCAAAGTAAAACTAATAAAGTAACAAAAGTCACACTTTTCCTGTGCTCAGCATTACTGTGTATGTAGTAAATCAGTGACGGTTGGTGGTGAGGCATCCCAAGAATTTAGTTTGTTGCATAACTTCACTGATGTTACAGAGCTTCTCTGCAGGACAAGAGGTAAAACAGGACCATCTGCTACTATTTTTAGGGAAACTTCACGGCAGACACACAAGCAGAAATTCAGTTTAAAATCAGTAAAGTCAAATTCAAGTCATGTTTAAGTATCTGGATGAATTTATTTAGGATGTGACAGAAATATATATCGGCAAGATTGTGAAAAATGTTTGCATTTACGAGCTGCTAATGTTTGGCTTGAGAAAGAAAATTTTTTCACATCTTGACGGGGGTGTCAAGGAATTCATGCATTTTTTGGTGGGAAAGAGTGGGACTCCAGCATCATGGTATGAAGGCTCAAGTTTAAGAAACAGATAAAACTTTTGCATTAAAGGTTTGTTTTGGATTTAAAACTCAAACTTTACTGCGTGGGTACAGGCTCTGATCTTTTTGGTATTGCTGTTTCTCAGTTTTCAGTGTCGTCATTCTGGGCACAGAAAAGGAAAAAAGACAGATACTTAGATACAGCAGAGCTTTGATTTACTTTAAATGGTCACCAAAGTCTGAATGATGACAGCAGAACTTCACAGTAATCCATCCAACAGTTGATGAAGTATTTCAGGGATTTCCCGCCACAAAGCCACACTGTGAGTATAATTATCAAAACAAATCCTCCAATTTACGCCTTAAAACATTAAAAAACTATATCCTACAGCTTTGGCTGATGGAGCACACAACTGAATCCCAGCAAGAAGCAGTCATAGCTTTTCATGAATGATATATCCAAAGCCACAAAGTGCCTCTGTAAGGGTTGTAGTGCAGCAAAGATCATACATGAGCGAATCTACAAACCGCTGGTGGCAGCAAACAGGATGTTCTGATGTCCCACAGTTGGACTCATCAAATGCATTTCAGTTCACCAAAAGGCAGCCGCAGAGAAGCGGGGAGGCTGACAGAAGACTGGCAGCATCAGAACCAGAGAGAAATTTCACAGAAAGGGATTAACACAAAACACATCTGGGCATCTGAGCTCCATAATTATGCCACCGTGGTCCTAGTATTTTTCCCAGGCCCTCCTGGTGTACGAGCACTCTATACACGCCTCACCCCCCAACCGAGAGATAAACAATAAGGGCAAGTGGCTGAGCTGGTCTCACTGCACTTTTGCCTTTGAATGGGCACTGATGAATCTGGAGGTTCCTGAGGGGACATGGCTGACATAGTTTTGTCTCTGTTCAGTAGAAGCTAAAGTCAGATGAAAATACAGGCTCTGTGCAGCAGAAACCATGAACCGGTCTAATATTAATCTGATTTTGTTTGTCATCATCATTGACAGACGGGGAACACATGCTATGAGGAAAGTAAACATATTAATTTCTTCCTCCACTGGTATGCCAGCCTGTCAAAGTCAATTCAAGCTTTCTGATGGTTTCGTAGAAAGTGTTTTAAGTGTTTCAACTTCATTTGATGGCTAATTGACAACACATGATTTGGTCAACCAGAATAAAATCCCACTTTTTAATTTCCTGAAGCGAGTTTAAACCTCTGCAGCAGATGCTCTTGAAACATTTCCCAGAAATGACACAGGTGGTGTTAGCAGGGTGAGCCTCCAGATGTTATTTGGTTTTTAACGTTAAATTCTGTGCAGGATCATCAGCGGATGAACCCAACTGTCTACTGTCTATTTACTGTGTGCGAATGTTAAACATAACTGTGAGTGTTCCCCCTGTCAGAACCAGACTAGGCTAATTACAGGTCCTGACACAAAGCTTAGTCACTGCTGAACATCTCCAGTAATATTCTCCACACTATTTCTATGTAAAACCAATTTTGTGACCAAAACATTAGTCTTGAATTATTCCTTCATCATTTCAAATTACTATGACAGACGAGAATTTATTAACCTGCTGATGAGCTGTTGTTTTTTCCTTTCGCCCTCCAGGGCACAGAGTTGCTGCAGCCTGTTTATTTAGCCTGTTTAGTCTGTTACTTTGTTTGTTAAAGGTGGACAGAAGTCGAGTGTTTTAAGGGGACAGTATCCGGCTTATTGTTCTGCATTTAGGTGAGAGGCGTGGATGTGGTCTACCCACCATTCACCTTCTGGGGCAGGGGTCTGAGAAGAGCTTTGTTTGGCCATGGAAATGGAGGAGGGGAACCTTTGGACTGGTTGATCGATGGCCTCAAATCAGTGTATGATAGGATTTTAAGCTGTGGAAAAGATTCCGCTGAATTCCGGATGTTTTTCTGGCACTGTTTCAGTGGTTCCTTGAATAATTAAAGCCTGTTTTTAAATGATATTTTGGAGCTCAGTTTGCTTTGGGAAGAGGCTGTGGAAGTGGTGGAGGAAGGAGTGGGCACGGGAGTCATAAATTGTTAAAAGAGGAAACAAAAACAAACTGTGTAGTGTGTGCTGTAGTTGATACAAACATTTATGCATATTATGCCTTCTCCAATTTTTCGACATTTTATCCCATTTTGTTATAGTATTATAAAAGAGGTTTTGTATGCAATTATAGGCCCTGACTGATCCAGCAGATCACTTTGCTTGAGTTCTTTAAAGTTATTCTTCATCTGAATCTGGAGCTTGCAGAGACGAGATGTCATATGCTGAACAGATTGTAAAGGCCTCCAGTGCAAATGCGTGATTTAGGAGTTTGGCATGTGTAATTAAAAACTGACTTCTCTAGCATCTTACTACAATTTATAGTATTTACACATTCTAACCTGATTCATATCCTGCTTACTTCCAATCACAGAACAATGATGAGAAATAACAGAGGTCATTGCTTTGACATTCATGATGCTCAGTGGATCCATCTCCTAGTAAAATGTACATTGAATGACTAAAGCTGCTTTTGTCTTGATGTAAGGACATTATGCTCAGATTAGTCAAAAAGAAAAAGAAATAAGGTTTAATGTTTGTGATGTTTCTTCAGTGAAGTTTTTTTAAGATTTTTTATTTTTGTGTCATGAATACAGCTCACAGGAAACCACAGATGAAAACACAAGTACAGACCCAAAATGCCACAATAACCCAAAAATTAAGTTGGGGCCAATCTTCACAGAGTTTATTTAATCCAAGAATATTTAAAGAATACTGGTCCAGATCTCAGATGTGCAACTAAACATCTTTGGCTTCTACACAGGCAAAATGCAATATGATACAGAACCAAGTGTGTTTTACGTGCAGACATGTAAAAACCACAAAGAAAGACTCAGCACATCTTCATTCAGTGGCAGAGCTGCTCCCAGCTTCTCAGGAAAAGAAGAATAGATGATGTGTGTATGGAAAAAAACTGTGTAGGTGCAGATAAATGAGTTTGTTTGTTTCTTTTTAAAAAAGAAACATGACAATAAAGAGCAGCCTCCCCCTCCAACATCCTTCCCTGTTTGTATCTCATATTCTGGAAATAGTCCACATCAGAGGTTGTTGGGTGCGTGTTTGGGTGTAATGTTGACCACTGATATTACAGTAAACAATAACAGTAAATCATGTGATGACGAGCGGAGGCAGTTGGAGGGCCAACCTGTCCAGTTGGCGTGCGCTCTCCTCAGACACACCCGGTAACCAGGGACTCTGCATTCCCATAGGATGTCCTGTGTGTGGCGTCTTCTGGTCGCGACCAGTATGATGATAAGTTCCTTCCTCTCCCGCTCAGAGGGGCATTGTCCTGATGAACAGACAGGATCCTGACACCTTGTCTGGGGGTGGGAGTGGGGAGACTCATGGCACAGTCCAAGATACACACATTGAAGATTTCTGATGGGAATAATCAAGGAGCATTTCATCTGTGAATCACAGAGTTGGAGTTATGAATAGTTTAAAACCTCCGGTCGTTCTTCCATCTGCCACTGGTTCCCAACATGGGGATCGGGACCCTGTGAGGGCTTCTAAGATAAATCTGAGAGGTCATGAAACTATTTTTAGAAGGTAAAGGATAAACACTAATTATTTGGACAATTTCACTACGTTTAGCCTCTAAAACAATTGAAATTCCAAAATCCGTGAAGGGATTGTGGTTGTACTGCAGTCACTCCAACAATTGTTTCACATTAAGCATCATGAAAATGTTCAGACCAGTTAGACCAGTTTACACCTGGTATTAAGATGCATATTGGGCGACTGGATCACAAGTGGACAGGACAAAATACAGTGTGAACGACCACCAAGTCTGATTATGATCAGATCACTCTCGGAGGTCCCAGACACATTTGACCACGTCTTTTTTTGTAGTGTAAATGCTAATGTGTCCTCACGTGTTCCCAATAACAACCTTAAAAATGTCATATTGCAACACGTGGTGGTTGTTTTGGTGAGAGAGTGGCCGTGCTCAAGAAAAACAGAAAGTAAGAAAAGAGTGTGACAGTTTCAGTGTAGAGGAAAACTATCCGACTATCCTCTTCCTGTGAATGTTACAAACAGTTATAAGTCAAGACTGCAAATAATGTATAAATATATAGAACTTTATTAATTTATTTACTCCATATGCTCAGTTAACAGTGTTGGGGAACATTAATTAAAAGTAACTTGTTAAACTACACAAATAAAAGAAAAAGCAAAAGCTAAGAAGATGGTTTGAACGACTACAAAGAAAAAATCAAAATACATTTCTCTTTGTAATTAATGTTATCATTGTTGTTAATGTTATTGTGATAGCAGGAACTAAAAAACTGAATTATAATGGATGAACATGGTAATGTTAAGATGGCAAGAAATAATACAACAAATACTGCAAATGATATGTTAAATGAAAAATAAAACTACAAATATCTGTAACATATGACCCTCAATACTGTTCACAATAATATACCTTCAGAATACAAAAATTATAGTTGATATAAAGTATCAGTGCATAATCACTTTCTGTCCACTTAAACAAAATACACTGGTCGACAAATAAAACATCAAAATATTCACTTTAAACTGTACTCTACTAACGGACAAATACTGTTTCCTTTAGTGGTCAACAAGTACAAACTAGCTAACCCTGATTTCTACAGGGTGAGCAGTAACAGAGAAGCACAAATGAAGCTTTGAGCCACAGTACTTTCATTACATCCTGTATCACAAAGAACAACGAAATGCTCAAAACACCTTTAAAACAAACAGTTTCTACATGTCTACACAAAACACAGCAGACTGGTGCGAACTTCAAACATGTAAAGTTTTTGTCGCCTGCCCTGCAAGCTTTACTAACACTACTGACTACCAGTCAAAAGTTTGGACACACACAGGAATGACCATGTTTTTATTGAAAAGATACTTGTCTTCAGTTGTGTTACCATCATTACATGTCTTTCTAATGACCAGTTATCCTTTTAAATGAATAAATCAGCATTAGCAAACATAACATGCTGTTGGAGGACAGTACTAATGTTTGCAGAATGTAGACCTCTGTATGTTTATGTGAATATTCCTTTAAAAAAAAGATTCAGCTACAATAGTCATTTACAATATGAACTACACATTCATTCTGATCAATATGATGTTATGAAATCTGCTTTTCTTTCACAAACATGGTCATTTGTATTTGTGTCCAAACCTTTTGACTGGTAGTGTAGCACAAGATGAAGGATGGAGAAAATCCTCATACATGTTTCAGCAGAAGCAGATTCGCTCAGCTTTACTTTCAGTGAAAACAGCAGCACAAACAGTGTTGAAGCCTGGAATTAAACACTGGGATATTACATACTGATATCAGGAAGACCTTTGGTTAACGTTTAACTATGAATCTAAATTAAGACAGAACCTTATTACTAAATGACAGTGTTTACAGTCTAAATAAATATAGAATTTATGTTACGAGTGTTTTTTGAATAAACTGTTTCTCTAATCTTGTGTTTCTAACTGAATTTGTACACATCAGAACAAATAAATCTGGTTTCCTTCTCGCTGTTGTTTTTTAAAAATGCCAGATGTGGGCAGGAGGAGGAGGAATCTACACGCACATTAACTCTTCACTTAAATGCCTTCCTGTTTGAGCTATAACGTTTTACCTGAAGCCGACTGGTCTTACTCGCGGCTCTACCCTGTTTCCTCCGTTAACCTGTGATTTTCCATGAGCTGGAGAGCTTAAAAAACATCCACCATGACATGAGAGAGAACTCCTCTCCTCTTGTCTCTGGCCAACCTGAGTAACTGAGTTGATATTTTTATGGAATTACAAAAGTCATAAAATCTCAAAGAAAATATTTCAGATCTTCATCTTTGCTAACAAATTAGTTTGAATTGTTATCCTATCCTATCCTCTCGTTTCACACCTTGTGAAACTCTTCTACATCATCAGTTTGTTCAGATCTGTGGTAAAGTTGGAATCATCGTGGTTTGTTTTCACAGTAGATCAAAGATATACCTGAGCCTGTTTTTAGCTGTTTGACTTATCACAGTGAGTGTGGAATGGACCAGTAGCATTAACATCAGCCTGGATCTGAAAACAAATCAACAGTCTACAGGTTCCCTTTTGTTGGACGACAGGCGCCCTGGAAGTTGGAAGATGTAGAAGTTACAGTCAAGAAGATTCATGAGTCTCAGAACGTCCTTTCTAAACAAGCAGATATCATGTGTTTTCCTCTCAAACGTTGCTGCCAAACAGTCCAGAGATAAGAGTCAAAACAGAGCAGCACAAAGCACAAGGCTTAAGGCTCCAGGAGCAGGATGTTACACCGGAGGGGTGGAGTAGCGCACCACATAGTTGTAGTCAGGTGGTGGGCTGTGACACTCCAAACCGGCGTCCAGAGCCGAGTCATCCAGAGCCGAGTCGTGAAGGCTGAAGTCCAGAGAGGGGACCGGAGGTGGGTACTTTTCCTTCTCTGTGTCAGTCAGCACAGACTCTTTACTCTTACTCTTCATTCTGAAAACACAAAGAGCAACGTTCAGTCACCAGGGAAGCAACACTAAGCTATTATAACACAATGCAATACAAGCAAGAATTATACGTAGTATTATATTATCATGCCTGTTCACAATACAACCCCCCCACTGCAAACAGTAAAGACACAACAGACTAACAATAAAGACAACATATCAGGATATTCACTGGATAATCAGAATAATAAATGAAACAGAACCCGAACTGGCCTCAGGACGTTTGTGTGTCCTTGTTATATACACAACATTTAAAGTATGTATTTATAGACTGATTAATTTAATTCTGATAGCACAACTTTTTATTTGTAAAAAAAAGTGATGTGGTCACTGGGCATGTGTGACACCGTGAAGCAGTAAAATCAATCTTCATTCATTTGTAATATAAACAATCATCCTGAGCTTTTCTGCTTCATTTGATGTCGGGAATATGAGTAGCTGCCTCTCATTGTCTTCAGAGGCTGCTAAGGGTTTCCGGAGCTCCTCTCACAATGTCAAAGAGTCAGAGCCCAGTGGGGGGAAGTGACGCTGCTGTACTGGAATGCTGCTCTGATGAATAACTACCTGGTAAGCTGGGCATCGAAATTAGTAGTACAATAGATGTGTGTGTTGACTCAGTGTTAGTTCAATGGGTAATTAAGCAGCAGGAAACAAATGAGTCAGGGTAAAAACACTCTTTAACACTGAGCCAAAGTGATATTTATGATAAGCAACATGATTTTTGTGCAAAAGTCTGTTCACAGCTAAATGTAAATATTTTCTTCATTATCTGTGTCAGTGAAATTAAGATCTTGTTGTTCTGGATGTTAATGTTTACTTACAGTTTCACAACTCACAAACTTGCCTTAAGGGGCTTAAAATTCATACCCTCTGTACCCTTTCTCCTCGCACACACAATTTGGAAGAAACTTTAACGGCACAGAACAACAGAAGATGCAGCACAGCTCCAGGACAAACAACATCTGTAGTACATAGCAAATGTCGTGTGCTAGTTATGTGGTAGGGACAAAAAGAGGGCAGATTAGAAGAGCGGTGAAGGCAGAGGAAGCAACAGGTGGTGGTCTTCTTAAAAAACATTACAGCTAACAAGAAAATGCCTTATAAACCCCCCCTAAGTTTAAAGGTGGCAGTGATTGAGTGGCTGCACAGTCAGAAAGTGCTCCCTTCAAAATATAGTTCATTCTCTGCATGCCTGGGCTGATTCTTTCTGTCACGCCGAAGACTAATGACACAAGCAGGCATGTAATAAATCTTGGTAGCCTCAAATCCCAGATCTAAAAGACACTGTTAGATCACTGTTAGATGTTGTGGGTGTTTGCTGAAGTGAGTTTGGTGAGCTGTAAATTCAATACAGTGCTTCAGAAAGTGTCATTAACTCCACTAAGTATCTTTCATAAGTTATTTCCACAAAAGTTGTTTACATTTTGGCTTTTAATCATTTCTAAACATTTTTTTTGTCATTTTCAGAAGTTCTCACTTGTTTCTCTTCAGCTTAACAGAGATTTGGAAAACATGAATATTTGCTATTTTTCAGTTTATTTGCTATTTTTTTCAGTTTCTGCTGTTTCTACTTCAAATCATTTAGATGTAAAACACAGGACTTTGACAAATCATTAAGAGCAGAATAATAGCCCAAGGTTAAGGTGTAATTACTGAGTTAAGAGGTTTGACCCTGTATATTAACCCTGTCACTGAGCTGCCCTGAGCTGTAAGTCTTAAGCCATATAGATTTACAGATATTAACTTATATCCACACATAACCAACAAAGTGAGCCTATACTGTCGCTGTGTTTTTTGTATATACTTGGCCTGGCAGTACCCACATCTTAAAGCCATCAAATGATCCAAAGGATTTTGGAGTCACTCGGTTGAAATGTGTTTTTTAGTTACTTAGCACTGAATTACAGCAGACACCCATGACTCATAAGTTAACTCACCCTGGGAGGTAGCTCATTCACTTCAGTCTTTTGCTGAAAACAAAGAGTTTTAGTGTGTCCTTTTAAAACAGCCAAACGGCAAGTGACGCATTTGCTCCGCTTTTGTGCTTTTGTACCTTCAAGCTCTTCCCAAACCCCTTTGTGTCACTGTCTCTCACACATGGCTTCTTCAGGTAAAAGAGAAAACTCACATGTTTTTAAAGAAGAAGAGACTTGTGTGTGTTGTATGACAGTTATAGACATTCCACCCAGCAGGTGGGTGTCCTGGCAGGTTTTTGTGCAGTTACTTTCAGTGTGTGTGTTTGTATGTGTTGATTTGTCACTTGCTGTCAAGTGGTGTGGTGCTGTGTGGTGTAGTGTACATACGCCAGAGCCATGATGCTCAGAGGTTGGCTTGCCAGTGATTCGAGGCGCTTCAGTGTGTTCATGTTGTCAGATGAGAGGCCCATTCCACTGTCTGACTGACCACCCTGGTGATGATGGAGGCACAGACAGAGCGGATAATTAAAACCCACATCACATCTTTATTTATTGTTATGTAAGGCAAGAGTAAGTACTAGTAGTAAACTTTTAATAAGTAAGTAAACTTTATTTTTAAAGCAGCTTTCACGCAAAATTTTATGAAATACGAAAAAAACTTTGGAGAATTATGATGTTTTTAAAAGCTGGCTTTCAAGACTGGACAGGGAATTTTCACCTTTTTTAAAATATTGTAATAGTCACATGTGGTAAAAGGTCCCCAGCTGAATTAAACTAGAGACTTTCTGCATATGTGGCATGAATCTTAACCTAATCAGGATGTAGCGTAAAAGCTTCGTTGTGAGAGGGAGTTTGTTATACAGTGTCAAAGATAAAAAGGTTGAAAAAGAACTAAAAATCAGACAAATGTAGGGGTTAAAAACTAAATTAAATTTGACAATCTGGAGCTAATATGATTCACACTTTAAGTTTGAATGAACTGCTTGCTTAAGGAAAGGAACATTATGTACCTTATTCGGGTTTATTTTCATAATGGATAACTCACCCCATGGTTCTCATCTGTCCCTTTCTCCACGGTGACCTCGTCGAAGGTTTTCACGCTAGCAGGACGGATCTTCATGTTCCTGGCAAAAAGAAATATTTCCAGGATCAGACGCCAAAATACTGTAAAATATTCAATACACCGGGGGCCAAACGAAAAGTTCAGCAACAAAACCACATGAACTCAATCACTTAGATCAACAATTTCTAGCATCGTTGTACTTTGAAAATACATCTTATTTACTTTGAATTTCAACACTCAGAAGCTAAAACAACTGCTTAATTTAGCATAAGTGATAACTGTCATTGCTGCTTTTCAACACATCCTCCACACATGCATTTAGAGGACCTGTGAAAACCCAAGAGCTTGACAAATATTATTTTAAGTGGTAGTAAATCTTGAAGCTGACTCTGTCTGAACTGAAAGCTCTGTAGTCATCAGACTCCCATAAGTATATTCCTTATCATATGCCAATCAGCACTCTCATTGTCTTCAGGTCAGGCCTAAATGTTCGGCTCATAAAGTTTAGTCTGAGTGCAGCAGAAACAATAACTGTTTCAGATATTATTCAGAGCAAAGTGGGAAAATCTTTAGGTATTTCCTTTGCAAAACAGACTCAGTCCTGTTTGCATTTAACAGTCTGAGGACCAGTTTACGTGACTTGAAGATAAGATAATGGATGACCTTAAAATGTCTTCTTAACAAGTTCATGTGAGTGTGTAGCAGATTTCGCCTAACCAGCCGCTGAAAATGGTTCATTGAGTTAATGCGGTCACAATAAAAACACTAAGATGCTGATGTTTTTTGTTTTTACCATATTACATTGTCAGCATGCTGAGATTTGCTGAGACAGTCTAAAATATTTCGTCTGTTTGACACACTGACATTACTATCCCTTGAGCCAGGTTGATAGTGGGGCTATAAAATAACTCTGCACTAGAAAGAATGCATAAAAAATCAACATCTCTTTGAGCACATGAACGTTTCAGGTGTTTTTTTGATGTAAACAAGCTGATGAACAATGATCCGTGTTCTCACCAGGTGCCTGAGTCGCGGTGGGAGAGGGGTCGTGTGGATATCTCTTCTGATGGCACCGTGGTGGACGGCTCTCCCGCCTTAACCAGGACGGCTGTGTTGATGGGTATATAATGCTTCCCCTCCTAAATCACAAGACACAAGAGGTCAGCCTTATTCTACCATGATGTAAATTATAAAGAGATGAGAGGCTTAGTTAGGTTGATGCTTGGTGTACGTTATACAAGCACAGACATTCACAGGTCATGGCGAGCAGCCAAAGAAATTAAGGTCATGGATAAAAAATACAATACAATGTTCATGAAGTTTGACAAGGCAGCAGAGTCTGTGAACAGCCTTCCTGCACTGTAACAAAAGCTTTATTAATGATAATCAAACCCCTCCACTGTTCTTTCTGTCCACTCTGAACTTTTTCTCATGAAGATAGCTTTCACAGACTCATTTGTAGTGAAACAAGCTGTAGTTTCCATGTGGTGCGATGTGTGGTCGGACGTAATCCGACAGATATCTGGACGTAATCTTAGCTGTAATAGTGAAACATAACTCTGTGTGCCTGTTTGCATTAATGTACACATTTTAATGAAAAGTCTAAAAGTTGTCTTTAGTGGCAGGAAGATGAAAATTTTCTGGCCAGTTCTCTATCATTAGTGGTAGCTGATGCCCCTCTGTCTAGTTTCTATGCATTTATTTAAGTTACATCTTGATTTTCTTTCACCAAAACATTGCATTGGGCCATATGTGTGCTGTTTTTAATGTCCACTTGATCTGAAAAAGACATGTATAAAACCTAATGTGTATACATTAAATAATAAAAAGGGACACTCAATCTGAAAGGGACCCAAGCAGAGAAAAACCCATGCAAAAGTGATGTAGCTGACACAATTATATTATGAATTTCGACCTAGCTAAGACACCAGTTGAGGTCTCAGGATGTCTTTACAGCACAGGTGCACAGGTGTAAAGGATAAAACAGATGACTGCTGAATTCCATTTAGCTGCTTCATGTTTTTAGTTTGTGGTATCTTATGGAATGTTGTTTAAACTTCAAGTTTACAATTTCAGTGATGTTCCTTTCTGGGCATTTGTTGTGTTGGTGACTCAGAAGTTTACACAACACTATTCTTTAAAGCAAAGATTGAGCACGGTTCCCATTTATAGATTTTGTTTCAGTGTTTATCAGCTACTGAGTAAGGACAGTGTTTTTGTCATGAACGTCTCTCTTCGTTCTTGTTACTGCTGATACAGAACTTGGATACTGACTGAAATGATAATGAAACTCTATAATACATTCAGACTAAAGGTGCACTGATCGAATTGGCAGTTTTAAGCCTGGAAATGACCAGTGAGATATCCGATTCCGGGCATGATGATGTCTTGTTGTATTATTCTGCTTCTACTGTCTGTAGCACTGTTTATATCACTACTAATACTGAACCTAATTACTACTTGGATGTTTGCACCTTTAGGGTTTGTTTAATGATAGTGTGACAAAGATGAAAAATGTTACAAAAGTTACAAAAAACATTTGTGTATGCTGTCAGTTATAAGTCTTACAAAGAGAGGAAATCAGAATAGGCAAAGAACACAGCAATCGGTGCATCTGTAATTCAAACAGTGTAAACTCTTCCTTGTCTATCATACCTGTTGCACACTGGCCTGGAGCAGATCCCCTAGCCTCTCCACCAGCTCAGTGAAGGTCGGTCGCTCCTGTGGTTCACCATGCCAGCAGTCCAACATGGTTTGATATCTACGAACACAAGAATACACCTCTGAACACACGCTCTGAGGAAACAATTTAGTGAAAACATCTGCTCAAATGTTTTCTATTTCAGGTGATACTGAGCCTCTGGGGCTGTGTCTGATTCTGTCCTGTTTTTTTTAAACAGCGTCTGTCAGGTAACTGACGAGCTGTCAGCGTCTCAGTCTATCTGGGAAGAGCCTTCATGTGAGTTTCAACCACAGTGGTCTGTCTCATTTATGTAGGAATTTGGAAACAGAGCACCATGAGTGCCGTTTAAGTTACGCTCACAGTATGTTACTGATTGGTATCAGTTGATGATGGATCCCTGTGCTCTTTCTGTTGCAGAATCACCATATTCCCTAAAGACAACTTAGGTTTTATGTAAATACAACTATTATGATTCCCTTTTGGGATCATATTTAATCAATCTCATTTAGAAAAGCATAAGGTGTGTTTCTGCCGTATTCAGACTCCTGCTCCTCGCCATCTGTTTATTTGTAGGGCATCTTGACCTCTCTGTTCGTCTCTTGCGAACAGAGAGGTCTGCGAGTGCCTGTGATTCCCACGTTAATGACCACAGAGCATACTTGTCCAGGTGGTAGTCCTCCTAACAGTGACAGGATGTGGGCTGCATGATCACAGCCTTTATGCATATAAGGGGGGAAGTATACACATTGTATGACTACACAATTTAAACCACATTTCCTGCCTGGTCCGTAATGAGAATAAATAGCCTGCTCTCACATTTTTGGGGTCTTGAGCAAGCAGGGGGAAAGGATTCTGCAGAACTGGGCTACTTTGTCCTGGTAAGTGTAGTAAGATGGGAAGTGAGCATCCTATTTATTTATTGTCCTACTGCTCTCGGAGGAGCATCCGCTAAATTCCTCTGCAGTGCATCAGGCAGGGGCATCTTACAAACAGGCAGCAGAGAACATTCCTGATGAATCATTGCTGCATTTGCACAAATTAGTTGCTCAACATTGCCTACAAGCTCATGTGTTCCCATCATTCATATTAAGAGTTTGCTTTGCGGGTCAAGGTGTCAAAACGTGGGTTTAGAGAAAAGTGACTGCAGACCTCTCCATCAGATCTGTGGAATTCGCCCCACTGACTTTGAGTGTGTTTATGTGCATCCCATTTAAACCTTTATCACGACGTATCATCTTGGCTTTAAATTAGAGGCAGGCCTCACAATCTCAGGCATGCAAAATATATAATGTGGCAGCTGTGCTTTCATCAATGTACTGAATGGCAATGGAAAAGTGCGAGAGATTGTTGGCACCACTGGGTCTGCATGTACAGATATTCTGCTCTGACTAAAACCTACAATCTGGATTAGATTTTGAGTATAACTTTAATCACGATCTCCTTTGCAAAGGCTTTCAGTTAGTTTTACTTGGCATGACCTGTTTTAAGACTCTGGACCTTTTGAAACCACATCACCAATAAGTAAAAGTGCAGCAAAATGCTTTCAAAACAAATATGAATTGTAGAGTTTGACCATGCGAGTCATTTTAAATGAAAACCAGACACAACATATGCACATGTGTTATGGTGAGACTCAGATGTAAAGTTCAGACTGTGATCTCTGCTGGATCTGGATGAGCTGCACATAATGTAGGACAGAAGAAAAAAAATGTCTAGCTGCATCACTGATAACAGTGATAAGAAAAAGACTCTCTGCTCTCCCACAGTTGTTATCATCGTCTTTCACCATCCACCAACATCTCTTGCTCTCTTCTCTGGGAGATCTCAGACCCCAGACCTCACATTTAACAAGGCACTCAGTTACATTCGTGCCACTGTCAATCAGAAAACACTTCAAAGTTGTGAGTTCCCCACAGCAGAGCTAATCAGTAGCTAATGTTTCCTTCAGCAATATTCAGACCAGGATTGCCAGTGATTCTTATCAGACACCTCTGACCTGCTGGTGCAACAACAAAGAGGGAGAAAGAAACAAGTCTTTACTGTATAAATGTATGTGCATGTGTGGGAGGCTTTTGCTTGCAGCCTTTGATTTATTGCCTTTATAAGAAGGTATGGAGCCAGCTAGGATTATAAAGGCTTTACTCACTATAGGAAAGTCAAAAACATTTAAATAGAATAATAACATATGAGTCTCATTTTCTTGATGGACTATGAAATATTTTGGTTTTCTCAGGAAGTAAAAACAATCAAATGTTTGCAATCTAATTGTTTTCAAAGACAGATTTATAGAATAAGACAGAAAACGGAGTATGTTTAATGCACAATAACACATTTAACTTAACTTTTGCTCCTTATGTAGGTACCTCTTATTTTAATTTATTATTTATTAAAGACTAGTAGTAATTCTTACATTTCAGAGGAAGAGTATTCTGGTGCTCTCATCCTGGTCCCCTCCTTCAGCCTGCAGCAAAATTCTTCATCAATTTGGACACCAGGGTATGGGGAGGCACCTGGGAGAAGAAAAGAAGGGGAGAAGTTGATTGCTAAGTTAGTTGTGCATAGAAAGGCCATACAGAATCCATGTATGTCTATGTGTCTTAATTAGTTTGTAATATTACTACAGCTTTCTTGCACAAACTGTTCAGGCTCTAACATAAGCTTTATTGCATGCCACAAATTGGATGGAGCATGAAGAGTTTGCTGAAAGGAGGAAAGTAAAAGACAATCGTGAACTGTAACCTCAGTATTTACTTCTGAACTGATAACCTGAAAATCAGTTTGCATGAAACAACGACAAAAATGGGCACATTTGAGTAGAAAATAAACTATTAAAAAAACTACTACTCATTACTACAAATCTGGAATGATCAATTTTCATTTCAAAATGACAAATGATGTAACGTTGGGCCCCTTGTGGCATACAGTAAAAATGTAATGTTTAATTTGGACTGCTGAGTCAAAAATCTGTCCGATGTATCACTCATTAACCAAAAGGGAATCACTGCAAATTCTGCTTCCTTTTGAGGTTTGATGTTAGTAAGACAATTTGAATGTTGAGCCAAAGCCAACACCAAGCTGAACTTCTTGTGAAAACAGTCATAAACTGTCTACATATCCAATTTTGTTGGTTTTGGAAAATACATCCTCATTCTATATAATCATCACAATTTCTTGACTCATTAAATAATATTTTTTTGTGGTTGCTTGAATCCCCATGCTCAATATAAAATCATCTTTGTGGCTACACAGATTCACAGAGAAAACACAGACAAAGCAGTGAGAATGAGCTCTGGAGAGATAAAACTTCTATAAAGTAGAGTCTGCAGTTTGTGTAGTACAACCTTTCACCCAGTTGTTTTTGTTCACAGATTTTGTTCACAGCCACTACCACAATATGACAGTTGGTGCATAAACATATTGGGGCTTTAAAGATCCTCAACTTTTTGAAAAACTGCCTGATATTGTTTCAACTTCAGCTTCTTTAAAAACATTACAGATGTTTATGTTGCAATTTGCAGTTTTTTGTGCATTGTATTTAATGATTTTAGTTCCTTTTTTTGTTCACTATGTTTGTGTTGCTAAAATACTTTTGACAGTCTGTGTCATCTTTTGGTCTAATTGAAACAAAAACTGTAGAAAATTGTGATTTACATTATATAGTTTATCTTGTTGTATAATCATATTTATATATAGTGATATATGACATCATACCTCTATATAAATGTGTAGATACAATATTCCATCGTCATATAATTGTAGGTGAGCATCCAGCATCCTGTATGTATTATTGGTAATGCTGTGTATTTGGTTTGACAAACACTGCGCAGGTCTGGCTCACGTTTGAACTTACTCACTTGTGGTTCACAGAGCGTTCAGAAAAACACTCCATGGCTTAGGCTGAAACGTTTGATCTCCAAACATTATCAGGTTGCAAAGCTCACTTCTTGTGCCATTTTTCTTGGTCATTTCGTATCCTTGTTTCCTGATTTATTTTTTTTGAGGCCCTGACTAATACTACCCAGATGTATAAGCGTTTCCTCAACAAAAAATGTGGTGAGAATGTGTCATAAGTGAAGAAGAGGGAGAAAAAGACCAAGCAAAAGGGGAACATGTCATAATGATGACGGTGTACTTTACATTTAAAATGATATACAATTTGACACACTTCCTTTTCAAATACAGTGGGTGACGACATACATGGCTGCAACTCAAAAAGCAGCACCATCAGAAAGTACAGCGTAGCATTACATTTACCTTTGTTTCTCTCCTTTTCACACACTTACTCCTTCCCTGCATCCCATGGTGACACAAGAACATACAATATTTCATGTCCCACTATAGAAGCATCTGGTTAGGTGTATGCCATAGTGCACGGGCAACCATGAGCACACACACAATGCTGCTTGAAAGGCTGTGGTAGTTTCACAGCAGGGGCACACTTTTACACAGTTTTAGCTGCTTAGTTACAGTGAGTTTGTATTGCCAGCTGGGAAGAAACGGATAGCTAAATAGGAGGTGCTCTGTCATTTTAATGACCCATGCCCATACAAAAACATGGTACAACTTTACTAATGTTTTTCCTCAAGTGGCATGAAAGCAGTTTTCTAGGGCTGACAATGCAAGCCCAAGCCCTTTGTCCCACAGGCGCAATTAAACAATGGAAGAAGACAGTTATTACCCAGTGCATCTGGCGAGGCTGTAGAGCTGGGGGGCACATAGTGAGCCTACTAAGCCAGGGCGTCCTTCTCATTGAACATCTCTGATTACAGAGAACACTTTTCAGATAGAAGATAAATGCAAACTACCAATAAATTAGGCCTGTCAATATTTTTATACTAGGAAATAACCATTACCATAAATTTGAATAGGTAGAAAACATAATATCATTATGTCCTAAAATGATTTTCTACTTCTTTCACACTGCTACAAAGGGCAGTAACCAGGCTACCTATAAGTATTTCACTGATCTTTGTACACTATAACATTTTACATTATCTCTCTGTGTACTAGTTTCAACGTGTTCCTAATTGTTTTTGCAAACCAGGTTGTGTTCAAATTGTTGTTGCTATTTAACTGCATATTTAGAGTTTTTAGTTAATCTGACTCTGACTCTACAATGACCTACATTTAGTGGAGTGTTCATTTAAGCACCTGTGTCACTTGTGAATAGTTCATTATAGATGGTTTGTTGCTTTTACAATTTGAATTTTTATGTTTGCATATGTTTCAATGATTGATTGCTGTATAATCAAGGTTCCCTTGCTCCCTTTTATGTCAACAGTATGTATGTATGTGAAACTGGTTGATGATGCCATGGTTGAGTCATGATACTTACCCAGAGAGAAGATCTCCCACATGAGAACGCCAAAAGACCAAACATCACTCTGGGCTGTGTAGATCTTGTCAAAAATAGCCTCAGGTGCCATCCACTTGAGTGGAAGTCTAGCCTATACACAGGTATTGAAATGAGAAAATATTTACTGTTTTATCTGACCGGTGTGTATATGTAACTTGTACCACCAGTAATTATCATGTTACATCAGTTTAACCTGTGTTAGCATATGCTACATCTGTTTCAGCTGAACATAATTTAGTCCCATGAGAAGGGCCTTTATTTTGTATCCAAAGAAATGCACTGATCTAAATATTTTTTGAAGGTTCTTGGGACGGCTACATTTATTCAGTTCTCCTTCTTTTCTGCCGGGTTAGCTTGCTGTTAGATTACTGTTTTGCATGTTATCTGTTAATGAAAATGCTATTGAAGAGTTCTCTGTAAGAAAGTAAGCAACAGGGAGCTGGAAAAACTACTACTATATACATTTGAAGTAGTTACAAACTTACATCTCCTTTGCGCACATAATCTGGATCTTTGTAGATGTCCCTGGCGAGTCCAAAATCACAAATCTTTACAACATTGTTCTCAGAAAGCAGGATGTTTCGTGCAGCCAGATCACGATGGATGCACTAATGAAAAAAACGATAGAAAGAAAAATCGTATTCAGTGAGATATTTACATATAGTAGTTACAATGGTACTCTGCGTGACATAAAGCATGACTGCCTCCAGAGCAACACATGGTCAAGTCATCAGAGTCAGTACAATAGAATATAATGTGTTCCATATCCAGGCTAAGAAATGGTCCGTAACAGGTTATTTACAATACAACGACTTCCCTCTCTAATCAGTTCCATCCGGTCTCCCCAAAATTATGAATAACTTGAAAAATGAATGAGTCTTGCGCTATTGAGTGTTATGAAACACAGGACTTAGAGCAGCAGTTTTACACAACAAAAAGATTAATGGTTACTACACGCACAGCAGAGACAAATTGATTTATGAATAAATTTATGAAAGCAATCTTTTAGCAATCTTCTAACTTGCAGTATATTTATTCATCCACAGCACAGAATCTTTTTGCATGATCTACATTAACAAAAACTTTGAAATAATCTACTCTTAGTACTTTGAGATGAAACCAGTTTGGTCTCAGGAACAGCATTGTGATTCTTCAATATATCGAGTGAAAATATAAAACATGCAAATTAGCACATTTTTATAATATACTATAGTATGTGTAGACTGTTCGTAGTAGAATACATATTTCAATAGTATAAACCTAAGTATTTTCTGTGAAGAAGAGAATACCTTTCGTGAAGCCAAGAACTCCATGCCTTTTGCCACTTGGAAACTGTAGCAAATTAAATCTTCCAAAGTCAGGACCCTTTTATATAAATCCTCAGATTCTGTGAAAAAAAAAGAACATAAAGTACTTTACTTTACTTTAGTTCATTTGGCAGACGCTTTTATCCAAAGCGACTTACAAGGAGACACAAGCAAATTACAAATCGGGTTCTGTAACTATGAGTTACTTCCAAAAGTACTTCTGTACTAGACTTATATGGCTTTGACATTTTATATCTTGCTCATTTAGCAGTTGCTGTGATCAGCGGCTTTCTACACCTGTCAGATAAATCACATACAATGAAACAGTAACAGCTCTCGTGGGGAAACTGCAAATGTAAAGTACCACACGAACACACATCATCTTAACAATTCATCCTGTCACGTACATGTCTCCTCCTACACAATCTGTCTTTAGAACATCCTTTACAGATGAGAGATAAAAACAAATTACTATTCATCTTCTCTTTCATATGTGAGGTAAAACATGTGCTTAAGGGGCCCGCTTTGCTGGTCAGGGGTCTGAGAGAGGAACTCACAAGTTCTTCTAGTGGTCCACCTGCATAAACAGCTTATCAAACTAGAAATAACACACCAAGAGCAACATGGCTGACGTGCCGGGCTGACGTGCCGGGCCTGAGAGCCGAGCAACACTTGGCTTAGGACAGGAAATAAACAGACCCCTCCCCAGACTCAGTGGGGTGACAGTAGTTTCTGCAGCAGTGATTGTCCTGCTGAACAGGAGGAGGAAGTGTCCCATCAGACTCAGGCTAGAAAACAATCTGAGGGGAGCTTTGGTTCCTGGTCAAGAGAGGTGGAGCAGAGGTGAGGGGAAAAAGGAGGAGGAAGACAGCAGGAGGGACAAACAGAGGGGGGAGCAGTGAGGGGATGGAAGTAAAGCAAGATGTGCTTGGCCTTTACCTTCTTCCTCTTCCTCCGAGTCGCAGTAACTCTTATCTTCAATGAAGCCAGAGCTAGCTGAGCTTCCGGTACTGGCTACACTCTCCAGGCGGCGTTTCATTAGCTCGCTCAGCTCGCAGGACGATCCTGACAACACCACCTTCCCATCCTGGCTCTGACCAGCACATATAGATCATGTTAAATGAGATGAGTCAAATGCTACTGCTGACAAGTCTTTCTTTTGGGTTGTCAAAACATTCATTCTGTCCTCATAGTACTGAGCCTATAGCTAAATGAGAAAGTAAAAGTGCTGGAAAGTCTAAATCATGCAGCTTGTGACTCACCTTGTAGACCAGAAAGTCATCTCTCTTGCTTCTCAAATAGTTGGACAAGTTGCCATACTTGCAGAACTCCACTATCATCATCAGCGGTCCTGTAAACAAGGTATATTCCTTATGATTACTGCTAATGCATGTATCATTTGTTTGATAGAGAGAGACACCAGAAATATAGAGGTAGAGAGAGAGCTTGACATGCAACAAATGTCCCTAGCAGAGTTCGAAGCAGGGACATGGTGAATATGTGGCATGTGCTCTCTCCGTTTGGAACGATAGATACACTTTATAACTTGCTCAGTAATCAAACTCACCTCCAGGTTTTGTGCAGGCTCCCAGCAGGTTGACTACATTCAGGTGGTGGCCAATGTGGATCAGGATTTTTAACTCAGACATTAGTGCTTTCCGCTCATTTGATGTGGCACCTCCTGAAATAACAAAAACAGAACTTGTTCATAATCATGATAACAAAGGCACAATCTACAGCATAATTTTTTCAATTATATGGTAATTAAAAAGTAGGTCAAATGATGTTTAAATTTCTTTTTCGTAATAGTGGGACAAAAACAATATAAAACAACAAACATGGAATCTGTATCTGAATCTGAGTATTCATGGGTGGTGAACATTTTTCTTGACTAAATACAGCTAGGGGATATCCATGGTTCACGCCATTGTTAATGTTCAGCCAACAGTTTTCTTTGCTGGTCTCTGCCGTGTGCAAGTACACAGAGAATGTGGGGGAAAAGCCTCAACCATTGTAGTTGGATTACTGGGGAAATTCATTTTGAAGGTTCATAAAATGTGATGGAAAAATTGGAAAGTTGCTTCAGGTCTAGCAAGTGAAATGTTTTTTAATGGAAGACATCTTCAAAGACAAATGGATAAAGGGAGTTTTCATTATATACCACATTTTGATCAGTTTGAAATATAATGCAATGTCTTAACCTTGAACTCTTTATTAGCCTTTATTTGACAGCTTAAAGTGAAGACTTAGACAGGAAACGTGGGGAGAAAGACGGTGTATGACATGCAACAAAGATCTCAAGCTAGACTTGAACCAAGGACATTGTTGATATGTGGCACGTCCAGCAACAGTTTGGTTATCAGAGTGCAGTAATTCTGAAGAGTATTTGATTTTATTTATGTTTCTTCAACTGACCAAATATTTATGAGCTAGCAACTAAAGCAGTCAGAAAGTCTCTAGCTAAACCACGGTCAATTTGAGGAGACCTGCTGGTTTCCATTAAGCGTGACCTACGTCTAACAACAGCCAGCGAATCTGTTCCTCTCAGAGAGGCTGAGATTTATGCTGAAACATGATTAATAGTATAACAGTGACCAACAAATCTAACCAACAGCCATATTTGTTTATCTTTACTCATAAATCATTCCTATAGCGTTTATTTTGGAGAGGTATTCAGTTTGCTTCTCTTGTAATGGAAAGAAAGTATAGATTTGTTTAAACCTAAAAACATATAAAACTTTGGTGAGAGAAAAAAAATAGCTTCTTGTTTTTTCTGTTTTCATTTTGATACAACAATCATGGTTTGTTGTGAATGTTTGGAAAGACACTGGAATGGGACTGTAAGTAATTCCTCTTAAAAGTCACATAGAATGTTCCAAATCCAAATATTAGAGCATCTGAAATGTGACAAATAAACTTTTTTTGTTACACATTTTCTACTTGTTATATCTTACACTTTTGAACTCTTCTTCACCTGCAGATCTTAGACATTCTGCTCTGAGCTGTCAGATCTGCATATACTCAATCTCTTCATTAAGAGCACGGTACTGTTAGCCTTTACCTCTTACTGCACTTTGTGAACAGCAGCAAGCTTTGCACTGAATCAAACTACTACACAATAATTGCCCACACTTGTGTGTGTGAAGAAGAACCAGAAACCTAATATAACACCCTATAGCTTTCTAATAATGTTGGTTGGAGTCACAGTATTAGTACGTTTTTGAGATCCTACCTTTCAGCATTTTGACAGCAACAGTCTTGCAGGTTGAGAGCTTGTCGATCCCAAAGGCAGATGCCTCCACCACTTTCCCAAAAGCTCCGTGACCAAGGGTTTTTCCTGGCAAAGGAGGAAGGTATTTGATAAGTGGGATGACATTAGAGCTTCCTGCCCCCGGGGGCAGAACAAGCAGACTGGGTTACCTGTCAGTCAGGCTATAGGTCTGTAATTAAAACAACAAGCTGGAGCTCTGAACACCAGACAGTTTTTCTAGAGAATTTATAGTTCACTTAAGACTGGATGACAGCGCAGGTCACTGATAAATAATGCTCACAGACACCAGCTGCACAGAGGGGTAACGCCTATTCTATGTATCCCAATGCGGCTGTGTGTGTTCTTACCATGAAACACTTTTAAAATAAACTCTTTTTAAATTTTTTTTGTCATCTGCGATCCATGTGGTTGCCTCTAGTCTGTGTGTTGACATTTAGTCTCACTGCTCTGTTCATTTTTTCTGGAGAACAAAGCCAATAAAATGTTCAAACCACAGTTATTGCACACAGTGATTAGGTTACAGTAGGAGTGTTGTGAGAAATCTGCACAACCTTATTCATCGCCACACATAAGACATGGAGCGCATTACCCAGTGGGTTGTGTACATTTTCATTCAGCTGGCTAGTTAGCTATTTATAAACAGTTAATGTAAAATTATATCACAAGCAAGGCTCATAATGCTGTGTTACTGTGTAAACAATTTCAACAGTGATGTGAGAGAAGTTATGGATCTTAGGTTTACAATAGGCTTAACTTACTCATAAAACTCCAGAAGCCACATCAAATTTTGTGGGGGTCAAGCAACTTACTGTCAACATCATGCAAAGTCTTTTAATCCTGAGCATTTCTATCCTATATTGGTAGGGTTGCACATTTCTCACCTAGTCTTAGACGGTCGCGAGGGAACTCCCATTTGCTGCTGTCGTACTGAAGAAGATCGTTTTGCTCCTCGAGGGGATACTCATCAGGGTCAATGATGATAGATGGACCCATCTTATAGTGTGATGGTTGCTGAAGGTCAGTGATCAGTGGTCAGTTAAGTGATCAGTAAATAACCACGTAAGCCACAAAATGTTTGCTCACATTTTTTTTCTTTTTTTTCTTTGCATGAGCACATCATGTTCTCTATTGTACATAGAAACACTTGCCAGTATATACTGTAAACACTTGGCATAAGTCACTTCCTAGTTAGTTACGTCTATAAACTATTAGTTACTTCTATAAAGTTGAGTCTAAAACTGAATCTGCAAGAATGTTCAAACTGCTAGGACTTTCTATGTCCTGGCATATTATAATCTTACGTAGTTTCTGAGAAAAAGAAACCAATATTACTTCACTTACCTTTCTTAGCTTGCGGATGAAGAGGATAAGCATGATCCAGAGAAGTGTGGCTGCAGCTCCAGTACACACCAGAATTATCACCTCAATATTTGGTTTTTCATCTCCTGCAAAGAGAAGAACGGCCATAATGTACAAACCAAAACAGAGTTTTTTTCAGAATCTCATAACTGGTTATATTTATGGGGATTTGTGAAGAAATGTGATCAAAACAAATTTGCTCAGACTTCTATTTTATGGAGTTTTTTGTTTATTAGTTTCTTCGTGCATTTTCTCTGAGAGACAGAAAGTGAAAACATGCTTAAATGTTTATTTTTGCTTTGTTTAGGACATGCATATGCCACTTTTCTTCCAAACACTGATTTTCTAACCATCCATGCTGAAAGCTAATGTCTTTTCAATATGCGCATGGTCATAGTCAATATATGCCAATGCCAATACATTGTTGCTGGAATGTTTGTAAGAAAGATCGAATGGATGAAGTAACTCTAAGCTAAAAAATAAACAGAAATTCAAGTTCAGCTAAATCTTTTCAAATGCTTAGATGTGTTTACTTTCTCCTGTAGCTGTGCTTCTTCCTCTCTGTCTCACTCTCTTTTTACCTTTCTGCAGGTATCTCTGAACTTGGAGCTGTATGTCATCAGAGTGCAGTTACTGGCTCTTGTCTATTGGTTGTTGTTGGTCCCTCTCTCTCTTTCCACTCAACCCTACTGGCTGAGGCAGATGGCTGCCCTTGGGGGCTTTGGTTTTCTTTATATATCTATATAGTTGTGAATGTTTTCCATATAATTTCTGTAAGGTCTTAACTTTACAAGTGCATTGAGCTTTATAAATAAAATGAATTGGATTGAAACTGGTATTTTACAAAGGTACACATGCACACAAGTTAAAAGATAGGCATTTTGTACACCAATTGTGGTGTAGGCGATGTGTTTGAAATCCCTTGCCTGTGGTAGCAGCACTCATTAATGGACATCTTAACACTTCACAGAGGTCATGTCCTCAAGGTAAGCACCCTCAGCCAGAGCCCTGATCATAAAACCCAATTCCACTTGGCATTCCTAGCAGCCACAGATTATCTGTCAGGGGAGACTTTTCATACCTAAGCAACACCAGAGACCATTTGTAGCGGTGACAAGAAAGCATGAGGCCAAGAAGCCTCATATTTTCATAAACAAATACGAATCCATGCTGTAGTAAGCAGCAGTTTGGAGTGTTAACCTTTTTGATGATTACGTGGTAAGGTGTCTGTACGACTTACCAAGCACAGTAACAACAGCACTTGTTTTCGCAATACCCTCAGAATTTCTGGCTACACACTCGTACAGACCCTCGTCATCTTTCTTCACCCTTTCAATGGTTAAACCATCTTCTCCCAGTGTGATACCTGCAACACACAAACTCTCAGTCAAACTGTACTTTGGCAGTGGGCAGACATCTGAAAATACTATTTTCATCACGCACGTGAGCTTTTAATAATTATGACTTTGTAACAGGTTACCTGGGCCTTGTTCCACTGGAACACTATTTCTGTACCATGTGATGTTGGGACGAGGAATTCCCAGAGCATTGCAAGGCAGCGTCAGGGTGCTGCTGCTGTTCACATACTGATTAGTCAGATTTTGACTCAGCCATGGGCGTTCTCTTGCTGCAACAAACAAAATTAGAAATGATATTAATATCATGTTTAGACAGAAAATCATCAGTAAAAAATGTAGAAATGCAGTTTTCATATCTTCTTTCTTACCAGCCACACTAAGCGAAACAGTCTTGAGTTCAGCACTCTTGTTGAGCTTGTATGCTTGGCACCTATAACCAGAAGTGCTGTTTTGGTGTACATTATGAAGATGAAGTGAAAGAGAAATGGAGTAGTGGCTATGTTGAAGACTAGACACATTCGAAGTTACTGTTTTATTGCTGGAATCCAACCACTGCAGGTCTGTGTAGAGGTAGCGAGTTGCCCAACAGGTCAATGTGACATTATCCCCCTCAATCGCTGTCTGAGGTTCAGTGGTAATTTCCACAGGGTGATCTAGTGTGAGAAAAAAGAGATATGTTGTAAACTACTCCTGTTAAATCATCATCTGTTCAGATACAGTATCTCATGATCAGCTGAGGTCAACATGAGTTACTGTTTAAAAATAATTTTCCAGGATCATCATGTTTTACACATATGAGCAGAGACACGTATTCTTTTGGACAAAGATCCTATTTTGGACACAAATCTGCTCTTTGCAAGGCCAAGAATGTCAAATTTGCAGTTATTTCCTGTTTCATCACTGTTAATTGGAAGCATGTTGCCGATGGACATCATTGCTCATGGTGCTCCTGCTCCTCCAATTGGAGCAGAGCTACATCTGGGCCCCAGGGAACCAGACTGGGCTTATTTATTCAGATTGCTGGAAAGCAATCTGTGTTCTGTAAGAGAACACAGCTGTTATTAGAGTTCTGTCCTCTTTTTTAGCAGCATTCTATCATTCTGAGAGAGAACAGGATTCCTACTGAACAGACATTTTTGGTACCTCAATTATGGGTTCACCTACATCTATCACCCTTCAAAGGAAATGTGATTTGCTGCAAAGTCAGCGTAGCTTTTGTGTAGTGACACCCGATCTATTATAATATTACATAACTGTCTCAATCAATATTCAATTCTGAAACATTTGGAAACTGTCTGATGCACATAACAAAGTAAATTGCCATTGCAGAAGGAAAAGAGGAATGACCTGCTGGTACTGCAGCAGGAATGCAGTTATTCATTGCTGTTTTCAAACATGTTCCAATATAGCACTCCATATGGCTCATGACATATTTGTCTCTCTTCCGCCCTGAAGTCATTCAACCAGCAGTGGAAGATGTTTTCAATTAATGCACCCCCACCCCACCCCTCCGGGTCTCTTTATTGAGCAATACAATTTACACATTCCTTCAAAGTTTGTTACAGTATGTCCTGGATGTGTAGATCATTTCAAATAATCCAGTGCACCTTATAGTACACTGCACAATTACATAAATTATGTATTTCTGTATATACATTCAATTGCATGGTTAAGATTTGACCGTTGATGTTTCAGCTGTTGTATTCTATTGTATTCTTACCACCAACGTAGAAAGGGAACGTCATTGTGTTAGAACCAGCCTCATTCGTGGCCACACAGGTGTATGTTCCTGAAAAGCTAGCCTTTCCTATCACCAGGGTGCTCACAGTCTAATTGGAAACAGAAGTGCAAATATTACTTATTATGCAAAGCACAATAAAAACAACCAGTACTTAACATAATGTAAAATACCAGTTTCAATCCAATTCATTTTATTTATAAAGCTTAAACCTTTGGAATGATTAATCTTTGTGGTATTGCCATCATCACAAAAAGAATTACTATTAACAGTCAAGTCTGCACCAAGTCTGCACGTGGTGCCTTTCATTGATTTATTAATGAAAGGATACATATGGAGTTTAGAAACCCACTAGGTCTCTATCAGACCTGTACTCCAGATCTAGTGTTTTGGCTCCATATTCATTTCAAGTAAAAAACTTTTAATTTCACACTTAGTATTATTTTCTGATAGCACAAGATTTTAATGGATTAAATAGACAAAATTATTAGTGCAATTTGGGATTCTGTTGAATGTTCATAGTACTGACATCTTTTGGGGGCAGTATCAAAAGTGAATGATGTGTGTGTATTTTTTCTGGGTGTAACTTCCTGGACTTGCAGGAACTATTGTATTGACTCTTAGACAAACAGCTGTTTGTGTATGTGTAGCCATGAAACAATTTCAGCACCCCTGTGCTTACAATGTGCAATTGTTTAACTCATTCTCAAAACACTGAGGGAGTGGCCTTATGGTGTTATGTTACAGGTGTTACTCAGCATGAAGTAACCCAGTCTTGAAAGTAATCATTTAGAAGATTGTGCACAGTCCCTTAAAGGTGACCTGACCAGACTCTCTGCACCCTGTCTTCTCCTTGTGTTTGCCTCATACGATGACCTGGGATGGTCTCCCTTTCCACTGGTTCTCAAAGACCTGGCCCAGACTACATTCTTATTCAAGAGGCAACATGATTTATGTGAGGCGACAGAGAAGAATCCAACTCCAACATATCCCTCTTCTTTTAAGCTGCTGCTTGTTATCATTGACCCTCATCCTAATGCCCATAAAGCACCATGGTCTCACCACAAGTACTTGTAAATTAGTGGCGCCTCACGATTTATGTAAGAGTTGTGTTAGAACTGATGCCCAGAGAAATGGTCAGATTTAAGACTGCTTGGTGAACAAAAAACTAATAGGATTCTGAGTTTTATTCCATTTTTAATTTGAGATCAGGAATCACCCAGTTATTGACAAGTGCAGGTTAACAGTGAAAAAAAAACAACTTTTGATTGAGAATAATCACTGATTACATTTTGCCCTAATTTGACCCAGCCAGTTGAAAAGGGCTCGCACAAGTCAGTGGAGGTCTGCTCTTAATATTCGTTCGGGGTGAACAGTGTTAGAAACAGACTCCCCCAGGACATTTGCAGTGATGTCTACAATTTCCATATTGTGATAATGATATATTTTGGACATGGCAATATGCTTTTGGAGTCCTAATAAAAACGTACAGACTAACTGATTCCACACTGAGTCCTTTGTGTTGATTCTGCACAAATATAGGATGACAAAATCTGATTAAATTTGTGAATGTGACAAAGACTAATTTTGTGTTTAAATACACTGTTTCATGATAAAATTTTGCTTCTATGATCACATTAAGTGCTTTATTCAGTAAGCAACACATGCACACAGATTTAAAGTGCAATTCCAGCTGTCCAGAAGATTTCTCTGCGAATCTGACCTAGCTGTTAGGTAAATGTCTAGATCGTGTTGATCCACTTCTTATATAAATCCTGCAGGTGTGCCAATTGCTACTAGTCAAGTAGTCAATGTCACAGTGAACAAAGTATTTTACAAGGGCATACATAGTTTAAAATATACATTGTGGAAAACACGACATATTAAGTTAAACCACATACCTTGTTTTTTCCTTTAACCAATTCAGGCTTTGTGCTTATGCTCTTAATGCAGTTGTGGGAGCAATTTCCTCTGTCATCCTTGTTGACATTGACTGCAATTGATTCAGTGTAACTGCAACTGCTGGATAGAAAAAATGCAAGAAACCTAGACATATCAGTATGTGGATAAATAAATGTTTTAGACCGATACAGCATAGGTAAAAAAGCTGACTTTTACGTTGTTGTTGTTATGTTGTATGTTGTGAAAATCTTTCCTTATGAAAGGGAGATGATCTTATCAGAGACTGCTGAGACTGATCTGTTTAGAGCCCAGATGTAGAACAGTCTATCTGGGCTATAAAACCTAGAGAAAGCCTTGATTTAACCCCGATCCCAAAACCCTTCACCACCCGTGGTGGGGAACAATCAGCCTGATGAGAGGAGAAGCAGAGGAGGAAACAGCAAGAGGAAGGGCTGAGCTGTGCGTCACCTTGTACAGGAAAGCGTACAGTCTGGCCAGAGGAGATAAGGTTGATCCTAAGACCTTGGCGGTCAACAAGGGACAGCTGATAACTTCTCAACCTGGTGATAGAAACCCCCATATGCACCCTCCATGCTCCCTTCACTATCAGTGTCATTCCACATGTAGCGTAGCAAGTTTCCCTCACCTCTGAACCGTTCCCAGACCCCACATTCCCCCACCTCTTCAAACTCCCAAAGATTTAGATGAGATATGATCTTGAGGGGTTACGTCCTAGATTTACAATGACAGCTACTTTGCAGCGTCAGGGCTTTATAAAACAAACATTTTGCTCAATTGGCCTCCTACCAGGCTATAACTGTCCCTCTGTCTCATTAGCTGCCTGCCACTACCCAGGCACTGTTTCTAGTGCCAGTCCTGATTATCATTAGGCAGCAGAAATAGTTGCTTTGACCAAACTAACACACGCTATTATACATACTATAAATCTGCCAACTACAAATAGGTTTTTGTGTATAATTTAATGTAGAAAAAACTAAACATGCAACATGATTTAGTTAATTTTAGTCTCCAATGTTGTTTTTGTTAATGGTGCTAGGGCTTGGTAATCAAAGGGTAATGGCCCATTGTTTTCCTGATCTTACAACTTGCAGGTTCCCTGAGAACCAGAATCTCAGGGAATGTTTTTCTTGTTTGTGACTACTCACTACTAAGCTGGTATTCAAGCCCAGCCACTCATACACTGAGTTCTGTGCAGCTCTGGGACATATCAGGGAATTTGAGATTAATATATCTCTCCTGTGAGTGAAACACCACTCTAAACATAAGATCACATCATGGTAACTAATGGCATGGACATTACACACTAAATCATAAAAAGCTTGAAAAGATTTCTGATCAAACGTAGGAAATATACACTAAAATCACAAAACGTATGCCTTCAAAAATTTTTTAATTCTCCAAAATTGAAGGACCATGAATGAAGGAACTGTAGTTTAAACATTTCATTAGAACATAGTGAAATGGTGACTCACTTTTTAAGTGCTAAGTTACATGGCTGCCAGAGCCAAGTGATGACTGGCATGGACACTCCGTAAGAAGTGCAGGTTAGCTGATGTTGTTGGCCAAGCATGTAGGGCTGCATATCCTTAGAGGTTAGCTCTGTCTCTGAAATAGTTGGCTTCACTGTGATAGAGAAATGAAAATAAACACACACAAGGACACAAACACACAGGGAGAGAGAGATAAAGAAATAAACAGAGAAAAGAGAGACAACGGGTCAGATCAGCCAGTGCTTTCCAAACTCTTGTAATGTTTTTATAAGGAGGGGTAACAGTCATGATAGACAGCTATGTAAAAGGTGCCATTGACACCAGTTGTCCTTTAGACTTTGTATAGGAGAAGAATGACAGGATGATTGGCTGGCCCGGGGCTGTAGGTCAAATAACGACCCTGCTGTGCCCCCTGTCTAGGTTAGTGAATCAACCATGTAAGCTGTAATCAACAACAGACAGAAAATTCTTGTGTCACCACATGAGCCAGCAGAAACTATCAACACACACACACCAACGTCATCATAACACATTCTGAAGCACTGTGACAGCTCTAAACAATGTACAACAAGTTAAAAGACAGTTTAAAATAGTTATCTAATTGATGCCAGGAACCTCTGTTCACACTGTTTGTCTGTGTGTTTTCTTTTGACATTCCAATAAATAAATAAAGCTTATACAGGATCACCATGGCATAAATCGATCCGAAAAATGATTTAAGATCTGTGACTTAAAATCTGTGATACATTCTGAACCATGTGCTCTATACCACTTTTATTTTATATAGAACATTATGAGGATGCAAATAAATGCTTGGGACTATGGGGGCAGGTCATTGGGGAAGTCTACTTGCAGAAACGAGCCTGGGCAATTTACACACTGTGCCAAGCCCCTTCAAAAGAGCCCCAATAATCAACAACAGCTGCCCCTGCTACGTCAATCCAGCCCTGGAATCAACAAGCCCCCAAATTCCTCTCATACTAGAGCTGCTACCTGCCGTCTAGTGAACTGGACAGAAAATAGTGCTGGGGCAGCCACAGTCCAAAGCCAACACACTGCTTAATTTCCTTGGGGTCAGCAGTCATTATCAGGTTTATGGCAATGGCTTACCGTTCACTACCAGAGTGTAGCTCATATTCTTGTACAGGCCCTTCTCTTGGTTGCCGATGCTTATGGTGAAGATCCCGGCATGTTTCTGTTGCAAATCAGTGATGATCAAGCTGTTACGAGACATCTTGTAACAGGAGGAATTCTTATTGATAGGGACCCCATCCTTATACCTGAAAATTGGAAGCAGAAAATGAAAACAGCTGACTCATAAAGACTTTCACACAAGACATTACACTCAATCCTTAATTTGCATTTTGTATTGTGGCTGTAAACTGTCACTCACCATACTAAGATGTCTGGTGGGGGCAAAGCATCGACCCTGGGTTCAAACACAACCTTCTTTTTACCTTCTACAAAAGTCACTGTACCAGACTGGCCATCTCCATAAGAGATATTTAGGAATGGGTGCTCTACAACAAAAGGTTAACGACAAAGAACGAGAAAGAATTAGAATCCATGTCATAGTATAAAGGAAATAAACGTAATTATCAAGGTTATAGTATCACCACAATAATGCAGTAATTTAAAAGCATACTCACCATAGACAATAACTTTTACTGTGGCATTTATGCGTTTTGGTTCAATCTCAGCTTGGCAGTGGTATGTCCCTTTATCCTCCATGGATATATTTGGTAAAACTAAAACATTACTCATCACAACAACCTTAGCAGGGTGACCTCTGGTCTTGTTCATAGAATGTCGATTTTCCTGAAGACAAAGTAAGTACCATAAAGCCCACAGCTATATAATGTTGCACACAGTAATACAGTGTTTACATACAGTTGTACAGTGTTAAAAGCAAATCCTGAACTTACTCCTATTGTTGGAAAACCCCATTTGAAGTTGATTCTTCCATTATAAGTTGTCTCACCAGTACAGTTGAGGATGAGGGTGTCTCCAACTAACACTCTGGCAGGCTTTGGGGTGATTTTCACATGCTTAAGGTGAAGAGCTGTAAAATTGGAATAAATATAATGAAAATGTGAAAAAGACAATCCTCCTTATAAATGATGATCTTTATTTCTCAATAAGAGCGACAAACTCACTATGTCTATAAGGAATGTACATTGAGTTGAACTCTTCACCGTTAACCATTGTGTGACAGGTGAAGCTACTATACATGATGCTGGGACCATAAGGAATCTTGAATCCCACCTTTGGATCCCATACCATTTCCTTCTGAATCGTCTCAGATAAAGGAGGGTGCTGTAATCAACATGAAAGAGCACAGTTTTTGTCAGTACTATAAAATATGTAATAATACAAAATATGTATTTGGCACTCGCGATGTTCATCAAGGATCACTGAGCCAGACAACATCCAGTGTAATGCACTCAACTCCATTTAACATGTCACTCATGCTCTGATGGACTCAGCTGGGGACAGACATCTGTAAGAGTGATTGTGTAATTAGCTTTTATTGTTTTGTGAAGTGTAACCTCTGCAACCATTTACGCAGTGTGGTCTCAGAAATGTGCCGGCTGCTGTTTGTTCTAATGCCACAAGTTGGGCTAGAAGAGCAGGCAAGAAAAGGGAAGGAAGGAAAGGAAGCAGGAAGGAAAAATGCAATTGATTTACTAATAGAGGAATGTAACTACTATCAGTGTAATCTGAGACAGATTGTCTTTTTCAGTCTTTTTCCACAGTAGGCAGTATGACACATGGTCTTATGTCAGTCATGAAGTACACACCTTTGGGATTGGCACTGGCCTCTATGCCAACATGGCCTCATGCTGCACCATTAGTTCTTAAGCTCTACAGAAATATGAAAAGCATTATGTAGTAACTGAGGAAACACTACTCCAGTCATATCTCCATCTCCTTCTGGGATTACAAGAAGATGTTAATCCTTGTGATAAATTACCTGTTGTTTCCTGTCTGTACTGTTTTTTTCTACTGTATTTCCTGATGTTTATAAGAGAAGAGGGACTAAATTTAGTCTGAGGGTCTATTCTGAGAAAACCACTTCTGGAACACCTTCCTGCTCTGACAGGAAGCAGACAGATTGACTCCCTTCAGTGGCCCTAAGCTTCCCTCCGACAAGCCCACTGTCCCTGGTCTGTGTGCTAAAGTGACTTTACACATAAAGGATATGAGAACCAGTGAGACGTCTTAAGCACAGCGTAGGAACACTTGACAAGTGAGGATACCCTGCTGAGGCATTATTAACAATTGTGCTTTTCTGTACGGCATTATTTACTTCAAGGTCTATGTCTAACAAGATCTATTGAATACATACAGTGTATTTATAATGTAGTCTTTTTACATGACAATGAAATAACTTTATATAGAAGTGGAAGGCATGAGTAGTAGGTGTGAAATGATAAATGTTGTGAAGGCTTACCCCTGTCAGTGTTACAACAGTGTTGCGTGAGGAAGTCCGGCAGGGGATCGTGAGGTTAGTCTCATGTCTGTAGATGCCTAGGGCAAAAGGTTTTGTATCACGTGGATCCACAAATGGTTGTTTGGGATCTGAGGAACAAAAAAAGACCCTCCAAAATCAGTGACATCTACAATACAGGTCAGACAGAAACTGCATTTCATAGCAGATGTGTTCCCTCAGATTGTGCCCGTTGGGATAACTATGTTGTGTAGTTGTGTAGAAAATTTGCGAGCTGTTGTAAGAAGAGGGTGAAAAAACCAGAGCAGTGAAATTGAATCAGGGAAATGTCAGGCATCCAACACAGAGATTAAATTAAGAGATTAGTTCATTCTAACTGGCTAAGGCAGAAAAATATTGATACAGCAATCAGGCTGTAGTGG
This sequence comes from Ctenopoma multispine, assembly GCA_034779795.1. NCBI lineage: Eukaryota > Metazoa > Chordata > Actinopteri > Anabantiformes > Anabantidae > Ctenopoma > Ctenopoma multispine. Next base: position 13,623,998 of record JAUYWH010000002.1, read on the forward strand.
TATGTTCCTACTGGGCAGACAGCCATTGTACAATGGGTGTGTAAACTTCACTGCTACACAAATAGTCTTCAATTGGTGTGAGGTCAAGCAGTAGAACTGTGATAAGGGAGCTATTATTTGAAATGATCGTGTAAACTACTGAAGGGCTTTAAAAAGTATTAAATTAAAAACATGCACAGCAGGCTGCCTGATAGTAATCCAAACAGGGAACCACATCAAAAGAAACAAAGTATATCCAGCTTTTTGTTTAGTCTATATCACCCACACCTATTTCTATTAGGTCAAAATGCATGCATGCAATGTCTTTATTTAATGTCTTAATGCCAATTTTTATAACGTCTGGAAAATATATAGCACATATCTGGGTCAAAGAACTGACTTCATACTCAAAACTTGCACTTCTTTTTATTGTTTAGCACCATCTCTACTTGAATAATTGTGCAACTGTTACTGGTGAAATCTGACACATAAGGGGAGACTAAGGAAAACGGTAGCTGAAGCAGGAAATCACAGTCAATGACCAGAACATCCCGTGCAATAGCGCTAAGAAACCTATTACCAAAAAAACTACTTCCTGTACTACTTCTCATTTTCTCTCAGAAGAAGAACTGCATAATCTCAGTCTGAATGCCTTCTCCCCCTTTCTTCTTTTTCTCTTTCACACTTCCCTTTTTTGACCTTTTCTTTTGATTTTTTATTCTGTTTTTGCTGACTAATTCACTCTTTTTTATCTTGCTAAAAATGAGGTTTTAAAACTGATATTTTCCAACAGGGAATATCATATCATTCCATCAATTAAGTGCCTATATTTGTTGATTTGTTGAACACCAGACCCGTCCAGTAGCGTCAGCTGATGGCAATCACCCTGTGAAAGCCTTCGATTGGCATTCTAAAAAAAATAAGTGCTGTTAAATTATGGACAGAAGAAAAAACAATTCAGTTTCTAAAAGAACCCTTATCAGTGTTTATAGTCCAGGTCTTTGTAAAATTTAAGTGTCATGAATCAGACAAAGACTGCATGGCTTTCTGCTCTCTTATTCCCACTGACTTTGATAACAAAGGAGCTATGTGTATATATGAGCCAATCTCTACCATTTACCAGAACAAAGAGCGCTTTGCAAGTCTCACCTTCGACATAGACATAGTTTGAGGTGATGTGGTCTGAACCATCTTTGGAGTATTTACAACTGTATCTCCCTGTGTCATTGGCACGCAAGGATGTGATTGTCAGTTTGCTGCAGTGTGAGTGAGAATGATTCCTAGAGTGACACTGCTCCACCTTCACTCGTTCTGATGAGACTGATTGTGAGGGATCATTGGGAAGTGTCCAGTGTAATGGGCCATGACCTCTGACAGAAGAAAAAGAAGAATAGTGTTAGATGAATTGAAAGATATTATTTGATATGTAAATTGTTTCATACTATTTGGAAAACAAGCTGTAAACATTAAATATGTTGGATTTTAAACATAAACGTTACATTATTGTTGATTGTCAAACTAAGCATTGAATCTATTTTGAGGTAAAGTGTCACAGCTGGCAACGATTGCACAAGCTTTTTAGTTCAGGACGGCAGCGGCTGCTTCTCTCATGGGACTTTTAGGCTTGATGTTCACGTTAAGTTTATTTTGAGTTGATCTTGAGTCATCCGATAACTTGAACTTTCACATGGGAACATGTTTCTCTTGAATTCCATGCTCAGCTAACACATTCTTTCCATACAGCATCCACTTTAAAACTCTAATTAAAGAGATCCCAGAGGAACATCAAAAATGTCTTGCATACCACTGCCTTAGCCTGCAGACGTTTCGGTCAAGCAACCTCCAGCTCTCATCTAGTGAAAACAAAATAGTACTGTATGGACCAGATCAGTCTTAGAATATGGCCTTGTAGGGAAGCATTACATTAGAGGGACATGAGTCCCTGAACATTCTTTGCGGGCCTGCAAAATGATGCAAGACTCTCTAAATTCTTACAGTAATAAAAGTGAATATAGCAAACTTAGATCCCACATTTTCCCAAATCAAAAAAGATTTGACAAATGTGAGCCCATAGTGTTGTCAGTGTAACCAAAGTCTGGCCTTACACTCAGCTGTGGCCCATTAAATTTTACCCCTGGCCTTTCTGTCATATAATGACACCAGAACTTTCTGGCTGTAGTTTCAGTTCAAAAACACACCCTTCTCCTGCTTGACTCTGATAACAGAGCAGGAAAGGTCAAGCAAACTTGAAATCATAAGCTTTTGTGATTACTGCACATGAAAAAATTTTAATAAATAAAAATGTTTACTTGAATCAGAAATTATCCATCAATAAATATAAATGTCCTTAGTTTACTTTAAATTTCATTAGATGTGTTACATACCTGCATGTAAGGTGTAAAAGGTTATTCTTATGCCGAATGAGGGGATTTTCAGAGGGAATCATTTTAGGTGGTTTCAGGTGTTGTCTCTTCAAATGTCCTGTTGAAAAGACACAAGTATAGCAGTTAGAAAGAACTACACATTTACAGAATGTTTTTAAGTGTTCATTGGTCACTTTTACACAAATGCAAACTCACATAACTCACATGAATCACTTAAGTTCTGTACATGTGGGTTTTAGTTTGCACTGTTTTGCTCTGCCTCTTATGTTAGGGACTGTCTGCTAAGAGAGACCACCAGTGGTATTTCCACTGCTGGCAGAGACGGTGTTCGAATAGACAGAACTCTGGGATGCGCAGAAGCAAAAAATAGTCCAAATCACTGATTAATGAGGCGGGCGTATGTTTCCTTTGAATCCTCGCTTTTAGCATTTTTTTCATTTACCACTGAAATTACAGGGAAAGTGGAAGGTCAAGATATTTTAATCACAGACAGTCAGCTGAATCTGTTGAAAGTGGAAAGAGGAAACCAGGTGGTGTCACAATCACATACAGTATGTGGTTTCCTCCTTCGGTGACCACAAAAGGTCACCAAACAGCTTTTGTGTTCAGAAAATACATTTAATAAAATCCTTCAAATGTACCATTCATCAAGGAAAACTTTATTTGAAGAACATAATTAAGGAAGACAATGGAGTTAAACAATAGCACACAGCCATGCTAACAAGCTGACAAATGGACTAACTAAAGGAAACAAATGCACATACCTAGTACTAGTACACCTGCATTAACAACCACATAAACACACACACACATTGCTGTTGCGCTAAGAATTAGCTGACAGTGCTAGTGTTGGCAGGGGCACTCAATATTAATTTCCTTACAAAATATTAGAACGTCATTGTTTTATTGTCCACGGTTATGGAGAAGGGAAGGGTTGTGGCTCACACTCTTTCATGTTTCACTGTGATACCATGTGCTTTCAGCTGTATATTAGATTAATATAAATCAACTTTCCTTAACTTAATAAACAATCACACATTCTGCAGTTCACAAGTTATTAAGTTGTAGTCTGTATCTGTAGCTATCTGTAGAACATTGTAATTTGCCTTTTTTGTGGTTCACATGTGCAACTTAGCAGGACATCTGAATAACTGAATTGCAGATTATAGAACTACAAAGACTACTGCTACAAAGAATTTGTCCTCTGGGATTTTATATAGATAAATGGCAAAAACTGCAATGTGTCATGTTGTCTGAAGCACTAATTTCTACTTGTTCGAAATAATGTTTCAGTAAGTTATGTGCCAATTTAAAATAATCTATAAATGATGGCATCTACTTGCATACAAAACACAAATAAGCATTACCAAAAACTGTGACCAGTGTGACCTCAAACTGCACTTGCAGGGAACTCATCACACTCATTTAACTCATAAAACTGAAAAATGTTCCCATTCCTCTCAGACATTACAGGTCAATAAATCAGCAGGGGCCAGCCACCCACTAAAAAGCAGAAAACAAAAAACCTAAATATCCTCAGTTTTTTCTCTACACCTTCAAAATTGCTCTGACAGTAATTGCTGGAGTTTTGGGACGCTTGCTGAGGTTAGTAAGTATCAGCAAGCTGAGGTCAGCAAGCGTTCCAAAACTCCAGACCCCCCACAACAGCTGTGCATTCCTTTTGCAGATTGCCTAAAAAATGCCAAAAATTGTCCCTATTGTGTTGGTTCAAAGAGCCCTGGGGCTGGCTCTCATTAGGAACAATTAAAAAGAGGACAGGCATGGAACAAACAGAGAGAGAGAAAGAAAGAAAGGCAGAGTGATTGTTGTGTTTGATGGTGAGACCTTGAGCCAGTTACCAGTATTAAACAGACCATTGACATATGTCAAAGTCAACCAAAATTAAACCAGCATCACAATTGTCTATCTTTGACCTAACTTAGGCTTGATAAAGGGAAGTGGCACAGGACATATTGTTTGGAAAGCATCTGTGGTATTGTAGGTTCACTAACACTCCGGAAATAATGACAAGACTGTTGTACTGCAGAGTCCACGCTACACTGTTTTTGAATAATGTGTACTTAATCATGAACAGAAAGACAGACACATGGATTTTTGAGAACTGCACAAAGCGTGTGATATTCAGTGAAACAACAGACTACTCTGAAAATTTCAGATATGTAAATTTTTAACCAAACTGCCATCAGAGTACAGAAGCATAAAACTGATATTGCTGAAATCTTCATATCACGTTACTAGCAGAGTTAATTTTAAACCAATTGTCCAAATTCCCTTCTCTTTTGGCGTTTACAAAGCAAATGTAACAATAAGGCATGTCACCATGGTGACGGGAGTTAAACACTAGCAAATGGTCATTAGTCTACAAGAAAAAAATATATCCAGGTGCCAATAACAAGAACATGCAATCTGTCCAGCCTGTAGATAGTGTAATGATTATGATTATTACATACAAAGATATTCTATCCATAAACTGCAGCTACTGCTACTCTGGCTGTGCTACAAGTGCCCTGAAAGAGTCTCTCACATGTAGACCTTCTGAAGCGCCAACTACAAGGCTGGGACAACAATCAGAGGATAAGCCTTTTTATTAGCAGTATATTAGCCTTTGGAAATTTGGTGGCAAAATGCCCCAGACTCCTCTTAAAAAAAAAATAAAGGAACATCTGGCCATGATGGGTGGCCACTACAAGTTATATAAAGTTGAGCAGAGCCAACAAATAGCACTCTCTTAAATAGTAAACCCAGAGGATTCCAATTCCATAATGGATGATTAAGCCTACTAAGGAGACTGAAGCTCCTTGAAATTAAAATCTCATGCATGATTCAAAGAAAATATATTGCTGGCAACAGGAGCATAGACCTTGTATAAACCAGGTGCTGGGATCATCCTAAGAACAGCTACAAAAAAACAAAAAAGTTAAATATCTCTTCTTATGTTCAGCTGTTAAATCACCCAATCGAGGTGTGTGACTGTGTGTTTATGTAGATGCATTTTTTTTGTCCTGCCTGTATTGACCCAGACATACTGGTAGTGAGCAATGAGCCCCCACTGCACTTGGCTGACCTCCCATCACTCCAATTTTCCACTTCATCAAAAGCACCCATGAAAGGAGAAAAATTACCCCAACAACAAATTAGATACAAAATCAACTCTCTCTGCTAGGAAGACTGTCCTCATTATAGAAAGAAAAAAACATTTACTGATCCAGTGCTGTTAAAATTAACAGAGGGGAATTCAAACCACTCAGTTTTACTCACTGCTTTAATCTTTATTTCAATCCTCATTTTGCTTAATATTTTTTCAGAGTTTGACCTGTGCCTTAAAACACCATTGTCTTAAACTATGTAAAGCCTCTACCAATGTCACTGACACTGTGGCATCACTGACAGGAGGCAACATCACAGGCTTCATTTCAGTGGAATATACTGGCTAATTATCTACCTGTTACACATCCTAGCTAATGGTTCTACCAGTCACTAGCTCCTATGCAGAAACAATAGCCTCCTTTCCTCCCTCTCATTGTCTTGTAGATGGAGCTTGACTTAGCTGAATGTGAGCACAAGGAGCTCCAGGAAGAAATCTTTGCTCAGGTAGCATGTCACATTTCCGTGACCTTTACTGGTCAGAACAATTCCAGGCTGTCTCTTAGCCCTACGTCCGCTTCCTCCTTGTGTCTTTCCCACGCTTTGTGTGTGGACAGTGAAGGAAATCTACTTCAAAACATTGTAGACAAAGCTGTATGGGCTGAACTGAAACTGTGTATGAGTGAGTGTGTGTGTGTGTGTGGTAGCGGAAAGGAGGTGAACGTGAGTAGTATTTCCTTTGTTTTGATGGGCTGTTTGTTTGGAAATGGCAAGGAAGACTTACAGTGTATCTCTGTGACACACTAGACCTGGCAAAGGTGGAGAAACATCCACCTTTTGGAGACAGTCTTGTTTTTGTAGAGAGACAATAAGACAACGAAGCTGATAATGCTGCTAGAAAAATATCTTTCTTCCCAACATATTTAATCCTATTAAGTCATAGATACAATTGCATACAATTTGTATATTATAGGTCTTTAACAAATGCTGATTTGTGACATTTGCTTTGCAATAACAAATCCCAATCAACCAAATTAGAATGTAATCATAAAATAGAATAAAATGCAAAGTCTGGCCATTTGTTACATGTACCTGTTGGAGTCACATTTTATTAAGTCGTTAAATATCACCAAATTGCAAAGGGCAAGACAACCTCTAGCGGGTGATATAAGAACTGCAGGTGCTTTAACAGCACCTTGGACACACAAATTTCCCCCAACAATTGTGTTATATCTACACAAAGTAAAATCAAGATAAACTGTCGCCAAAAATTATTACATTACATTGCATATTGTTATTACATTTATACACGGGCGGAATAAGACTATTAGAATTATGAATAAAAACAAGCCATTCTGTACTTCTTCTTTGTCAAATGTAATAACAATATGCATTCAGCCATTCACTGAAACGATTCAGTAAACGCACAATGTTAATATTATTTTGTGCATATAAACTTGAATGATTTCTTACCATTTGTGAGCGATGAATAACACAGAATGACAACGAGCAATCTAAAGGAGTCAGAGGAGACCATACTGTCAGCTCTTCACCAAAATCAAAATCGTGAGCCAGAAATAAAGTAATAGAGTCCCTGACAAAGGCTTATATTTCAATGTCTTGCTTTTCTTTTAAAAACCGTCTTGTAAATCCAAAAAGGCCTCAGGTGCACATGTAAGAAGCGGCGGTGAGTCTACTGCAACCCATAATGCGCGTAGTCCAACTACCGATCCCGCAACAAGCAGACGGATGTACCGCTGTATTCTCTGGGCAGGTGCTCTCCTTGGAAAAAAAAGTTGAATAAATGAATTTTAGAGGATGGTAAAGAGCAAACGTTGAATGAGCTGTATTTCAGTTTTGTAACTGGGGTGTAGCATGCGCCACAAAAGCGAGATCAATCAGCTCCTGCCTCCTGAGCGCCTTGGACAAGTTCTCCTCCCTTTCGCCTCTCTGCAACACTTCAGTCCATGCGTGTTTTATCCAGACGCAGGAGGAGGATGCAACGTCACTTATTTGGGGGGGAAAAACTTTTTTCTTCGGGCTACTGAAGAGGAGACAATTTAATGAAAATTAATTATTATGCATATCTATGTATTTGTGCCAAATCACCACGATGGGTAACTAGAAGAAATTGTAAAGGGATGTTATAATTACAACAGACAATAAAAATTATGGAACCTCCACTTTAATTCAACCTGAATGTTATTTATCACAGTGTTGTTTCCTGGTATAATGATTGATATACAGTATATATAGGTTTTGTATATCAATATGACCTTACCGACTCATGGTCACTGAATACATTTCAATAATAGTTTTATTTTAACTAAGCTTTATGTGAACACCTTTGTTTGATAAGATCAACCAACTGTGTAACTGAGGTTAAAGGTAACAGCAGTTATCTTGCCCCAAGAGGAAAAAGAATAAAAGGTAAACAATCATTGTCATATCAGATTGAATCCACATTATCTGCACATGTGTTTAAAATAAATATTTGCTGGATTTATTTTTAACCCCAGAAACAGGAAACACTGCTTTTTATATCAATGTAAATAATCTTCTTTTGTCCAACAGTACCCTGCAGTGTGTGGATGTGCTGCAGACTGTTTTCTTTTATCACCACAACAATTACTTAGCTGCTGTAGGTCATAGTAGCAGGCATTGTAAATAAGAACATCCTGCCCTCAACTTTCCGTCAGTGTCAGGGCTGGAGGGCTGGTGTTTTGTTGGTGAGGCTCCGCACAAGTGGTGAAATGTGACGAGCATCATCCATGTAGCAAGAAGACACTGAAATACAACATGAGAAATAATTTAGTTCAGTTCAGTTGTGGGAAACCTTTTGCTTTTTGGCACTCTGAGTCATAAGTGAAGAAGTTAAAGATTCCCAACCATTATCAGTATTTTGGTTCATAGTTTAAAGTTTAATGGATTTTTTTCTTCTTGATATCACTCAAGAAAATTGCTGTCCATATTTGGCAAGAGTGTTGGCAAGAATGTTCACAAAACTGCTGTCTTCTAGTTATTCCAAAAAAGGGGATGTTATATACTCGACTGATTGTGACACGACAGTAAATTCACCCTTCTCTGTATGACACAACATTGACAAGTTTCAAATAGTAAAACTCTCTCAAGAAAATGGCTGCAAGTTATTAGACTATCAGGTCTCGATGATCAAACAGTGCAGGCTTTTAAGGAGAACAAGTTCACTACATTCACAAGGAGTTGAGGTATGCAGGAGTCTGCCTTGTCTACTACAACAATTTTCTTAGTGTGTTTACACTGAAGTCTTCAGTAACAAGACAATCTCATTGGACCAGGAGGGCAGAAGATAAATGTCCTCATGAACAATTGCTGGAAGTTGCTAGCTGAGTGGGGAGGATTTTAAGTGATTTATTTTAGAATCTGGTGTTCAAAACACACTATGGGGGTCTAACTGGTTCTACGCACACAGCATGCACGCTTCCTTTTGCCCCAACAGCAAAGTCTTCTTGGGTAAATGGAGCAGTGGAAGTAAAGCCTTTCTTCAGCAACATTGTTGAGGAGGGTTGAATGCCTTACTGCTTATCAAATGACTGTATTCAGTCTTGAGTGCACACAATACCCAAACCCATTTCTGACATTACAGCAATATTATAAAAAAGCCTTTTTCCAAGTCATATGGACATAAACCTGCACAAGCTGTAAAATCAGGTTGACAAAACTACATGCTAGCTGCAGGCTATTTTGAAGCTTTGTTTAGCAAGTCATAATCTGACTATCTAACTAGGTCTATTTTTAAAACAATAGTCATTTGAAGAAGACATATACCAATGACAAACAGAATGGTATGTAGTTTTAACCTTTTTAACCAGTTACAGTTATTGTTACTGGACAGTCTTTGCAAGCTATTGCTTCACATTGCAAGAAGCTGAACTACAGCAAAACTACACTAGGGAAAATCTAGTTTGGTTAACTAAGACTTACAACTTAAAACATGTAGTTCAAAGTACTTTGACAATATACATGTGATATGAAACTATTAACAAAATGGGAAAAAAATGCCACTGTCTGAGTTGAGTTTACTTTTGCAAAAAGCTGTTCATAGGCCTGCCCCAACCCTACACACGTTTTGCGGCAAAGAAAGATTTACAAAATAACTCCAATAATAGAAATACTCCAATATACACAGAAAAGTGCACGGATGTCAGCTTTGGTTCTGTATACATTGTCCATTAGTCAGACACATGCCTTCCATAAACTAAATCAAAGTAGGGTACTGGACAAAGCAGGATTACTCAGTTAGGGAACTTCAAAAATAGCAACAACAAATTCAGGTTCAAAACCTTAACTATACACAAATATTTTCCACAGTTAAGCTCACAATCCACCATTCTGGAATACCCCGTATACCTAGCATTAAACCTGTAGTTTATACTTGAATCACTATTCAAAACTGAATATAATTGAGCTACCAGTAAGCTACTGCACATTATAACTCAGTTTACCACTCCCTGACACTGAGTAGTTGGTTGGTGTATGATCATGTCAGTTAAATTAATTAATTTTGGAAACATTTTTATGTGTAGCTGTAATTTAATGCAGCAATGAGATGCATCAACTACAACTAGCTAGTGTCATTGTAAAAAATAAGACAAAAGTACGGTGGCTCCGATCTGGTGGCCCTTAAGTGCAAACCACACTAACAAATTACTAAACACAACAAATTGAGAAACACAAACTAATTCAGAAACACAAAAACAAATGAAGAATTACAAAAACAAAATTGAGAATCACAAAAACAAAGGAAGAATCACAAATACAAATTAAGAATAACAAAAACTAAAGAAGAATCACAAAAACAATTTGAGAAGGGCCACCATACAAAAGGTAGTTAACGCCACATAAAATCTTCCAGACTTACCTCTAACCTCTACCCAACCCTGCACACATCTCGCTATTTTCGGCATTTGTCCAACATGGAGCTGAGGTCTGACACTGAGCTGTTTGCTTCAACTATAAAATGTGAGTATACCGTTCATTTGGTGAAATAAACTCCTGTTTATTATAGCAATATCTAGTTTAACGAAGCTACCTACAATTTAGAGTTGTGTTGAAGTTAGCTAACTTTACCTAGCTTCCAACCGTTACTCGGGTTACCATAGATACCAATGAGTTCCACTGAAACTACCACTTTAAGCTACGGCTAACTAGCTAGCTCAGCTTGTTTATGGATGCTAACAATAAGATTACTCAAACATTACTCATGGAATTGTAACACAGATTAATTGAACAGCAATGTTTGAAAAACCTATAGGGTGCATTTAAAAAAACACTTTCAGGTATCCTGACAGTATTTTTAAAATCCCCAAAGACTTGTATAGCTAGCTTGTCTAATGCTAACTATCTGAACTGAACTGAATTACCATTTTAAACCACTGCCATTTTGATTCCCAAGTGGATGGCTGCCTGCCATATTTGTTTTGACGTCGAAACAAAGGAAACAGCTTAAAAATCTTGCAATAAATGTTTTCAGGTGTTTTCAAATATCCCCAAGAAATCTAACTGCTAGCGTATTGCCTGTGCGAAAATTGTAGTACAGTAATCTGCGAATGAAAGGAACTGACTTCTGGATGACACCTGAGTTTTAAAAAGTGTTATGTTGTTTTTTAGTTGTTTTTTTTTTCTTTCTTTCATAGCTTTTATATTAGAATGCAGCAGAAAACAATATATTGCACTTTTTTGGCTACCTCAAAATGACATTATATAGTGGCAAAACAATTATCTGTGAGAATTGTTTGAAATTATTGCTAAACATTTACCAATCGTTTACTGGTACTTTGAAGAGTTATCTGAAATCCATTCTACATTAACATGAAAATATAAAAATGTAATGTAAATATGTAGCTAATCATAAACTTAACCCTACAATAATCCATAATAAAATCTCAAAAATGGCATTTAGAATTGCACCAAAACACAAATGTCTTATTTAAAGAAATATTGTATGTTTTAATGACTTTAATAAGGTTGCCTAACTTGTTTCTCTACCAATAAAGAGTTTGAGACAGACATTACTAACCACTTGTCTAGATCAAATTTTTTTATGTTGATGTGTTTGTGGCCTAGCAGCATGTTTTTATATGCTTTTATTCAGTTCTCACAGATAACTTGCTGCGAAAACAGCCGAGAGATTGTGATGAGATAATAGAGAAACTTTTCTCTGAAGTCTCTGGCCTAGACGATTGCCCAAGAGTACTAGATCCACAGGTAGGTACAACTGTGACAGAATGTCACTACCTTTACATCGTATCTATCAAGTACTAAGTAAAAATTTAAGTAAAGTAAGTAAAGTAGTGTCTTCTAATATATCAGTGTGTCATCTTTATGTGGCCAATAAGTTGTCATAATGTATAGATTGTATGTATATCCTTTTTCATATTGATATTCAAGCTTGAAGAGTGTGCCATCCAGCTGTGGAACTGGGCAGTAACTAAGAATATGGGCGCTGCTGTAAGTGAAATACAGAAAGCCAAAGGTACAGTTTTGGTATCAATGTTTAACTTGAGTGATGACTCTCTAAAATATTCAAAAAATATTATTTGAAATGTTGACACAGTGTAGAGGTAGTTACTGACAAGTCAAATCATATTCAAATTGGTATCCTGACAGTACGACAAGTCGCATGTACTCTGCTGTACTGCTGTGAGCCTGAGAATCCAACAGAGGGCGTCATTCGCAAGCAGATCCTGGTAAGCAGTATTGTAGGCGCCCTCTGTGAGTGCTCACCATTTTAGGAGGACAAGGGCTGTTTATCAGTGTCTAATCTTTACAGATGGCCAGCAAAACAGGGAGAACCTGGCTGGACTGCAAAAATCCCCAGATGGCAGATAACTTCTTAAGGCTTGCTGTCAAGGTGAAGAAAATTTGATAACTTAAATCTGTAAGTATGAGCAAACACAAATCTGGTATCTTCACAAATTAGTAAACACATAATATCTCTAGAGCCTGGAAACCCTCTATAGCCAACTTACGTCCAGAGCTGATGGAACAGGTGACAATGCTTTATCCAAGGGAGACGTGGAAAAGGATCTGCTTCGAATTCTCTCATGTCAGGCAGAATCGGTGAGCTGTGGCGCATGTGGTGTTCAACACCTTCAATGTGAATATTTGTTCTTGTGATATTTGGCAGCTGAGGAAGTGCTATTCTGACAGACTTGCAGTGTGAAGTGTGAGACAGCTAAAATGTGAACTGAGAAACAATGAGGGGGCAAATCTTATTCTGTGCTAATAGGGAATGTTATTGGTTGCTGACATTTCATAGAAAGTTCAAGTCTTTTCTTCTTTGCAGGCCATAAGTCAAGGGAATAACCATGACGCTGTGATCTATATGCAGCGTTGTAAGGACATGCTGCTGCGGCTTCCAAAAGATGTACAATAAAACCCTCTGTTATCACTATAACACTATTTATTGTTGTATTACATTTACAGTACATATTGTTATTAAAGTGTGTAGGATGTTAACTGTGAATATATTTCCTCAATGCAGACTGCATATCTATCTCTTATGTGCTACAATTTTGGAATAGATACTTATAATCTGAAAAGATTTGAGGACAGTGTATTTTGGTTGAGGTAAATCTAATTAATTCATTCATTCATTTATGCAGATGTGTTTAAAAACACTGCAATGGGATAAAGATTTGTTCTTCTTTTCAGCCAAAGCTATGACATTGGGAAAATGAATGTGAAACACGCTCCTGCACCTGAAGTTCGGGTAAGATGCAATTGGAAAGATTCTGTGAAACCAATGGGTATAATAGGGTGATTAGTTTTTTAACTGTGTTCAGTATCCCTCACAATAGGCCAAGGTGTTGCGGCTCCTCGCCACTGTTTATTTAGAGTGGGATTGTCAGAGATTTCAGGAGAAGGCTCTTAGTGCTGTCAGCTTAGCCAGCAAGGTAGGATATGAGAAATTATTTTCATAATGTATTTTACATATGCATTTTGATGAATCCACCTACATTACAGCTCAGATGCTCTGTGACTAATTGCATTGTGCAATTTGACAGGAATTTGCCAGCATCTCTGGGCTCTACTTAAAAATCGGAATACTCACGAGATGTGGGGCCTCTGATGATCTTATCAGAGCAGGTTAGTTATTACCAGACCTAAATGAATTATTAATACAAAACTTGATTAACAGGCAATATTGGGGCATCAGAGCTAAGAGGTTAGTGAATTAGAAATCACGAATTAAAACCATTCTCTGAAGTTACTAGAAAACTGTGACTTTGTATTTGGTTGCCTTAAGCAGAGTTAAAATGCAAGTATATCATACAAATATGTTTTCAGGACTTAACGAGATGTTGGAATCTGATCTGGTTTCACTTGAAGTGTGTCTGAGCACAGTGAAACTGCTCATGTCTGAAGACAGGTAAAACTTGCTAGTACACTTACTCTGTAGAAAGCGCACACATGCCCTTACATTAACATACTGTATGTACAGCGCACATGTACATACACTATCCAGTGCTGAATAATATGTGCTTTGATTTTTTTTGAAGAGAACTGCTGGCATTTGAGCATTTGAAATCTGTATGTCACTACTTTGAATCGTCTCCTGACCTGGGATCTGCTCTTGTCCTGCACATTGAGCTACTGCTGCAGAGGGAAAAGGAGCTGTTGTGCAAACAAAAGATAGAGGACATTATCACTGGTACTGCATTTGTTTCATTCTGTTACTAGAAGAAATCTGATTTGAATAAAAATTACATGATGAATGTTCTGATAATGCAGGTAATGCACTTTAGCAATGGCTCTATATTAGTCTAATTGTTGACACCCACGCAGGCCACTATACAGGAAAACAGCTGACTCCACAGGCCCTTACAAGTCTACATGTCATGCTGTGGGATAAAGCATCCAAATACTATGAGGTACGCCAAACCCAAGGTTATCATTATTAATATACAATATGTATATTATATTAGCACTAATGCTAGATAGGAAGAAACCTGGTGGGTCATAGTTGGTGGTTTTGTGTGTGGGTTTACCATGGTTTCCTTTTAACACAAAGACATGCATGTCAGGAATTCTCTTACACTGCCTTGAACAGGGGTCAGTGGACTCAGAACTAGTGTTAATCCCTCATTTCAGCATTTTGACTTCTCACTGCTTAAAAATAGTCCTGTCTTGAGGTTTACTGTAACTTATTTTAACTTAATGTTTATTTTCAGACGAGGAACTATGCTGAGGCTCTACAGTGGTATAACTACTCCCTGAGTTTCTTTAAGGGAGGTCAGATGGAGCCTAATTTAGCCAAACTGCAAAGAAACAGAGCTTCCTGTTTCCTGCAGCTAAAGCAATTGGAAAAGGTAGGACAGCTTGAGCCACAAGTCAGGGAAATAAATGACTTGTGAAGTGGCTGCAGTAAGTGGTGTGTGTCAGAACTCATGTAATTTCACTAGCCACAATTGTAGGCACATTTTTACAGTTTATGTACAGTAATGTGTGTTTGCATGTACACTATACGAAATGTTTTCAGGCCAAAGATGCAATTAAAGAAGCAGAGAGGTGTGATCCTGACAGCATTTTCACTCAGTTCATGGTTTACAAGATTGCAGTGCAGGACAACAATGTGAAGAAAGGTGTTCACAAAAACATTAGTTCTTTGATTCACATACTGTAGACACATGTGTTAGTGTGTAGTTGGCAATTTTATTACAACAACATTTTCAGCATATTCTCTGTGGTAATGTGAGTGTGTATTTGTACCAGCTGCAGAGGCAGTGAATGCGATGGGAAGTCTGGCTAAGAGTCCCGTTACCGCTGAGGACACACTGTTGGCATCTGGGAATGCAGCTTCTAATCTCCTCAGTCTGGCTGCTCAGATTGCTTTGGAGGTAGAACTTATCACAAGACTCTTTACTCAGTTGTGGAATTAATAAGAAAACATTTTCTTTGGTCCAGTGGAAGTATTGTCAGGTTTCCTGGCCATGTAGTACTGATGTTATTGGAGTCTCAAAAATCTGGGTTAAGTCCTCAACAGTGGTGCTTGCAGCTTGAATAGATTCTGAGATAACATGATCAGCTGTATTTGTGGGTGCTAGGTTGATGAGGGATCGTGTCCTTTTCACTGCACTCATTCTGGATTGTGAGTGTGTTTGTGTGGAAGGGATTGGGATCTGGAGAGAATGAGAGCATGAATGCATATATTTAGTCATGGTACTGTATACCATTCCAGGAATAGCTCCTCACTGTTGGGTAAAAAGAATCAGAGATCAAAGATAGAACATTGCTGTCTACCACCTCAGACCTATTGCAGTTATAAATATTTAAGTGAGACAAACATTGACATTGTTTAATTTACCTGTGATATTTATAAGTGTTTAAAAAAACAGTTTACTAAAGAGTCAATTTCTCAAAACTAGTATCAGCAAGAATACTGGGCAGCAACCAGGTAATAACCATAATTTTGTGAGTTTAAGTTAGATAAAAGCTTTGTTTACAACTAGTAAATAAATTCTACCTTTAGTACACTGTAAGATTATCGGTGGTAGCACTAATGATGATGAGGATCTTTATTCGCCCCTGACAGAATGAACAGCAGGAAACTGCCATGAAAGCCCTGGAGCATTTATGTGAAAACTCCAAAGATGAAGCTCAGGTTGTTACTGCTCTCAGGTCTGTGAAAACTAAATTAAAATTTGAATACCAATATAAAACTCTAATTTTATTTATACTTAAGTTTACTTTTGACACCAGAAATACTGACTCATGAATTTCAGCTACAAATGTATTAATAATAATAATATATATATTTCTAAGAATTCAGTGTTCATATATTGAAACTGTGCAAACAAAACATGATGGTAGAATTTCACACATAAAGTGACAACATTTAGTAGAGAAGGCTTATGTGCTGAGAAATTGTAGCAAGTTTTCCATACACCTCTATGATCCACTGACCTATATTTCCTTGCTTCTCTTCTAAAAGTGTGTCTCTGTATAAAACAGTTAGTAGGTGAAAGAAAGGAGGTCAGTACCAGTTTCTCCATTCATCTTTTTATAGGTGTGTGGTTCGACTTGTGCTCAGCACAATAGAAAAATCTGAGGATCCAATGAGGTGAGGGGAAGTACCTAATTATTATGCAATTATATGTTAACATGAATCCTGTTTTTGTTAAAATTCAAAAACACATTTATGTTTGCCATCTTTACTCTGTGTAGGAATGTGAACCTGGATGTCCTGCTGCCATATCTAAAAATGGGTGAGTACACATAGTATGCAACAGAGGTAAAAAGTGCACATAGAATGCAACAGAGGTTAAATGCATTGTGAGAAGATATGTTTCAACTACAGTATCTGCTGTTTGTCATAACCCAAAAAATTCTTTGCTTGCCTCACTGCAGCTCTGCAGAAAGTTACACACCAGTCTCGCATGACTGTTGAGCAGCGCACAGAGGAGGCTAACTGGTTCAGGAAGATTGGTACTAAGAATCTTTCTCTCCCTGTCTCTTCAATCTGACATGGTGTGCTATCACTTAAAATCTTGCTGCACCTTCATTTTCTGTGTGTGTGTTTTGTGTGTGTGTGTGTGTGCCATTGTTTGTCCTTGTTGCAGCTTGGAACTCAGCTCTGCAGTGTGAGAGCAGCCCTGACAGAATGAGGGATTTCTTTGTGCTCTCTTACCAGGCAAGTGGTCTTATTAGCTTTGCCAGGTGAATTAATCAATATCTACAGTACATAGAACAACACCTGAATGGGGATTAAACATTGCTTAAGAAAGATTAAAAACATCAGTTTTTACTATTATCATCATCTTCATAGGTACACCTGTCAACTGACTTTCTGAGTTATTCTTTACCAAAATATCTGTCACTGCACGCAGATTTCTAACATTTATCTATGCATCAGATGTTGACTGAGTGCACAAACTTGATACTTGGTACATGCGTTCATGCCGGACACTGCAATTAAATTAGAAGCTTCTGCTTTTGAATGTTGAGTAGGTGTTCCATGACACAGCAGTGAAATGTATTATTTCAGAGGGAATCATTAAAAGTGGTTGCTGAATGAAGGATGTTTTTTTTTTTTATTCTTTCCTATCACACATTTTCCTGTTTGTCTTGGGTTGAAAACCACAGAGCTTGAGATCTCAGGTCACAATATCTGTCTGGGTCTGAACTAAGCAATTACTGCAATCAAAATGGAAAATACAGCGTTTATGAAAGGCTGTACTATCATGCCTTATTTCCTTTGTTATACATATGTGGCCATCCGAATGAACCGATAGCTATCCCAGCTGTGCCCTCCTGATCGCACACTGCTTATGTGCCAGAAGACTTGTCTGCTAATGGCTGCTGCTGCTTCTTTGGAGCTCTGCAGGAAGTCCCACTCTGCTCAGGTGGGCCACCCACTCATTCTGCCTATCTCCTACATTTAGCATGTCCCTATCCACATGGATGGAAATTTACCAAGACCAGTGGAGAGGCGAGGTGACTAACCACATTATTGGTGCTGGCGTAGGTGTTTCATTTTAATCCATTCTGCCTTTGAAGAGAAACTGAACACTAGATGGCGATGATGAATCCAGAATGCTTCTTTTGTATTTGATCACAGACTGAGGAGCTCAGCCAGGTTTTGGAACACATTCAGATCTGTTGGGAGATCTGGAAAACCCTGAAAGCATCTGGTACTTTACATATGAATGATACAATAAATTAAATAAAGGGGGAAAAAACAGATTATATGGGTTACAGTGAAGTACAGTCAAAACCTCATTTTCAAGTCTTTCATGAATACATGAACATGTACTGTATTTACAGGAAACTTCCCAATGGACCCAACAGACACACTGTTGCTGCTGTATGAATTTGAAGCTCGTGTTAAGCTGAATGACCCCAAAGTTGGGACAGTATTGGAGTCTGTCTTGGAGCTTGAAAATGTTGATACCAAGGTGCTAGAGACCATTGCAGGTAAAAGAAAAGCTGCTAAAATCCCTTAAGAAACATCGTAGTACTGTATTTGCTGTGTGCTGATGTATTTGTCTGTGTGTAGCCTTAGCCATGGAGCCACCAGCCCACTTCCCTCTGCTGTGTAAGAAGGCCTTGAGGGTTGCTCTCTCTCTGCACAAGAAACAACCACAGGCTGACCTGGCCCGCTGCAGGCATACCAATCATTACCGTGCATGAAAATACATGACATTTTTATTAACGATCCAGTGCTTTTTACGATGAAAATATTTTTGATTGGGATCATTTTTATGTCTTAGCAAGTGTGTTCACAGCCTTATCAAGCTATCCCTCCCAAATGGTGTGACAGAGGTGGAGGCCCATGTGCTCGAGGAGGTGTGGGACTACTACGAGGAGGCCCTGTCCATCATTGCAGCCGCAGTGAGTCAGCACCAATCACACACTGCTATCCCCTGGCTCCCACCTCCTGTTCCCTCCAATAGACCTTCTCCCTGCTATATAATTAACCCCCTCTCTTCCACTTCTTGCCTGCCTGCTGTTCTAGAAGCCTCTTTTTATCAATGGGCTTTCAGTCGCACTTCAATTAGCAGATGCTTCCATTCACCAACCCCCTTCCTGCCAATTTGAATGTTAATGTGCTGTACAAGTCATCACACTGCCGGTGAGCTGAAACTCTCAAAGAGGCATCAAATTACTAAGACATTACACTGCTTTACACGCAGTGCATATTTCCCCTTTCATATTGGGTTATTACTCAAAAGCTGTGGGATTCTTTGGATCAAAGTGAAAGCCCAAGATTAAAGTCTTGTGAAATTCAGATGGAACTTTAGAAATGATAGACCTTGGTGTTTGTTTACGATCTGTTTAAGTCTTAGTAAAGGTGAACATACAGTACAGAATTGGATTGGATGAAAGTTACTAATACTACGCACAGGCTTTTACCCTTTAAAAACACAGATTTCCTTCCACACACTTCGCCTGAGTGAGTCACCCAGGTGGTCTCTGTTAAATGGCCTTTTAAACATCTTCCTGCTCATCTCTGTAGCCAGACTTCCCAGAGATGGAGAGCCTGTGGTTGCTGACTCGGGCTTGGAACACGGGGATACTGCTGTACAGCCTGGCTCAGTATCCCGAGGCTGAGAAGTGGTGTGGCCTCGCCATGAGCTTCATCCGCCACCTGGGATCCCTGCAGGAAAGCTATGAGGTGCAGGTAAAAGACTAGTGGAAAGGAAGAAAGGGGATGAAACAAATGGAGATGGGTGTAGTGGTAGAGCATGATAGAGCTTGGATCATCCTGCTAGTGGGACAAAAGCTTTGTCATGTGTATATTTATCCAGAATTAAGCAAAACCATCAACAAATACCTTTAAGAACCAAGACATTTTGAGCTATACTGTTTTTTATGTACCCACAGATGTCTGGTCTCTATAGTGAAATTCTAGACAGGTTGGACAAAGCCAAGAACAACTTCATCATGGAAGAATAAAACTGGGAGCAGGTCTGTTTGGCCTAAGATAAATTTAAATTGATTCAGTTTGTTGGAAAAAAAAAAAGTTTTGTTAAAACATTCATTAGATGTAGAAATTGTTCCTGTATACTGGAGGTGCATCTCAGCCAAGTGGTTAAAACATTTAGCATATTTGTTCCTGGTTTGATTTTGGTCTGTGAGTTTTGTTGCATTTCACCTCACAATAAAGTTTAAAATGGCACAAAAAATCTTCATAATTGTAATAATTCAAATATTTTCAAAGCTACTGAGTCAGTTAAAGCAGAAGAACAAGCACATCAAAATCATAACTGAGTCACATATTTTATTTTCAAACAAATAAACTCTTGTCAAGTCCCAAAATAAAACCCAAACAAAAGTTGCAGGACTGTTCCCTCATGACTAGGACAGGAAGACCATGAGGCCAAGCGTCCTGATAGGCTGTACCACCTGCAGTGACAGGAAGGAAACTACTGTACAATCAAAGGGTTCATGTTTGCAAGCACTTACTGCACAGATGTGCTATAACATAAACATCATCACCCAAAAGTACAAACGAGAACCCTGACCCCCCCCACCCAAAAAATAAAAGCATATATTTCATTTCTCTCATTAGAACAAAGACCCTCATCAATTATACACACAGAGGCATTCAGGTTCCATCTTGTTATATAGCACGACCTGAAAGGAAAGAGTAAAATGAAATCAAGTTCTTTGGGCTTTGACATGGCTGACTGAGGTATGAATACCACACACATTAACAGTCAGCTGTATTTCAACTAAACACCAGAGAGGACCAATTCTAAACTTCTAATGATGTACTGATCAATACTCCTGGATTCTGTGATATTGTGTAGGTTTCTGCCTGCATCTCTTGAATTATTTTATACAATATATTTTTTAAAATCTATACACCCAGACACGTTCCACAAGAAATCACACGTAGACAGGCCCTATTTGAGGGAACCGAATTCCCAACGGACTAGTTAAGTGTTCCGATAGGCATTTGAAGAGAAATACCAACAATACAGCACGTTTGTATGGAAATTATATCTCAAACTTTACTTACCTGACATTTGTGGTCTATAAAACACGTTTGTCCCAGTTTGATTCACACATGCATGAAGCACAGGTGAGGGGGATCTGCTGGGGGCTTATTTACATTGTACAGCTACCACACCCTTTGAAACAGTCTGCAAGCAGTTTATAAATGGCTCTGTTCCCTTCGGTTATTCCCTGAACTCTGGTTTTGACACAGGTAATGACAGCTGGTTTAGCAGTGGTGCCTGGCAGGTGTGCACACCTGTTCAGAAAATGCCTGCAGGTACAGGTGCTCTGTGGGTGGGGGAGAGCAGGGGACCCAGGGGTCTAGTTAACCACTTCCTGTTGGGTCTGGCTCTCTGAGGAACAACAAAAACAAAAAATCCTTTGCACTCTTCAAAAAGCTGAGGAGAGTGAGAACGTTCACAGGATCGGGGGTCACAGTATTCCTTCTTCAGACGCACCCTCCCATGTGCATACATTAAGATACAGTGCCACGATCTGCATGGGAGGGTGAATCAGATCAGTTCAAACCTGGTGATGCCCCAATACAGCCAACACAAAGGTTACCACGCCAACGGCCTTGAACAAATTCCCCATCTCAAGATAAAGAGAAGACACATAATACAACCTGATTACACTGTTCAGCTGAAAGCACCTTAAACTAGGCGTCAGTATGTCAGGTGACTACTTGCACTTGTTTGTGCTGTGAACTGTGTGTCATTGGCCAAATGGGGCCTTTCAGTCGCAGGGGAAATGGTATCTGTACCTTTGATTCCTGAGCTTGGTGTGCTCACCCCAGACGCACTGAAAAGCTCAACACAGTGGTTCAGCACGTGCCACCAACAGATTGATCAAGAATTAATACGTTTATAGATACACAAAGCATATAGGTTTAATCAAACCCAACTTTAGTGTTTTTGGTAGGGGGACAGGGGGACAATCCATAACAGGTTATACTGACTCTTTAATTGTTAGGACATCCAATACAATTATTGTCTTGTTCTACCCGTTTTAAGGCCACCGTCATGGCGGCAGATAGGACAGTACCATGTGACCATTTTATCAGAAGAGAATCCTCTTGGAAGGCAGAGAGTGTAATAGGGTGGTCTGCTGCTCAACATGAGTTAGGAGGCTCTGGCTGTCCAAATCGTAATCAAATGGCCAAATTCCACAAGAAAAAAGTAGAGAAACAGGGGAGAAAAGATGCCCACAGAGGTGAGACTTTGTTATATCTATTGCACTCAAGTCAGGCCTCCTGGCAGTCGGAGGACACAAAAAAGTCAGGAAAGATGAGAATGATTCCTCTCATTTCTTTATAAATTGTGTGCAGCCTCCCTCACAGACAACAGGTAGTCACAAAACAGAATTTGTATTTGATGTAAGGCAGTTTGGTGTTTTGCAGAGAGCCCAGTTACACTTCTCTACCCCCATCCTTTACACAGAGCAGCTAAAAACCACAAGCAAAAAAATCCCACAAAGAAAAAAAAAATGAAATCTAACAGCCCTCCAAATTGACAATTCTAGTGAAGTGTAAAATGTGTAGTTTTTAATATGTAGTAAAATCTCAGTAGGATTTTATCATTTATCTTGTGATTTCATAATATAAATGTATAGATTCACAACGCATTTCTTCCTTTTGATCTGCCTCCCAAGATGTCTTTATCAGCTGCAGCACAGACAACTGGCAGACGACCAAACAGCAAGCTGGTTTGTGATAAATAGATCACCAGTTTGTAGGCTCCTCGACTAATTTCCTCAGTCATTATAAACAAGAGAGATGACTCCTTAAACAGTACCATCAGCAGGGCTCGATTTTATCCAGTCTTTTTAGAAAAAAAAAACCCTTAATTGGTCTTCAACTTCTCATCTTGCCTGTCTCTTAAATGTGATTTGATGAACATTTACAAAGTGTTCCAACTTGGTATGATTTGTCTCTGTTCCCCTGCAACTTCTTTTTGAATCCCAACTTCTCTCTTCAGATTCCTGTAAAACATTCTGATCTTCAGTCAGTCCCAGTTCACAAAAAGGAGTTATTTCTTTTCCCTTTTGTTTTCATTTGACAAATTCCTTTGGAATGGCATTTCCAGTCTTGAATGGATTTGTTGAGAAACTCATGCAGGGGTGTGCACAGTCACAGTAATGGTGATAAGACTTCTTTTTCATTTAGAGAGTAACATAATGATGACACTAAAACTTGATATGAAACATATCTGCAAAAAGGAGGTGAGGAGAGGGGGGCCTATTTGAGCTTGGGTGGGATCTCTGGGAGGCAGGAAGGGAGCTCTGCACTGATGCAGAGTGGACGGCAGGGAGCTCAGAGCTTCTCTGAGGAAGGGATCCAGATGTAGGGGCCAGACTGCTCCTCGATGATTAGCTTGATTTTGTTGTAGATCTCCTCTAGTGAGTCACCCTGTACAATAGCTGGAAACATTAACAAAAGTAGATATATGTGTTAGTGACATCACAACAAACAATAAAACTCATAGAAATATTAGCTATAGCTAATATCCCAAATTATCATTGGTTCATAACAAAAGTGCAGTGAAGCCAACCTGTGAAGTACTCTCCAAAGTCTTGCTCCAGTTTAACTGCCTTGTCAAACACTTTATTGGCCTGCTCATATGTCTGCCTCTTATTCATTTCCCTAAAAAAGAGAAACAGCTCTGGTTAGTATCACATATACTGCTACATTCACTGATATCTTCATTACAGCGTGTACAAAACCTCAAACTTACATTAGGGCTTCAATGGATTTTGGTTTAATAAAGATGGCAATCGGATATAGTTGTGCTTGCTGCAGTCGTTTTATGGCGTTCCCAGACACATCCAGAATGCAGTGTTTCCCCTGTAGGTAGAGTATGCTTTGTTAAATAAAAATATAAACTGTGGTTCTACCAAAAATGAAATAGATAAAGGAGGTGGAAGTTTAATTACAAATGGCTTATTTTCACTTTAATAGCCAATTGCACTCTCAAAAATACACCAAACCCAATCTGGTACCACAGTCTCACTAAAAAACAGAGATCAAGGCACCTACCCTCTCAGCCACAGTTCTGACAGACAAGATGCTTGTCCCATAGAGATTCTCATTGAACTGGCCAGCCTCAATGAATTTATTATCCTGAATGTCTTTCTCCATTTGCTCTCGGGAGGCCACAAAGTGGTAGTCCTGGCCGTCCGTCTCAGTCTCTCGCCTTGGACGAGTCGTGTCTGCAGAGGGGAACGGAACAAGTTAATTTTGTTACTGTTCTTATGTTTAGTGTTAGAGCTGTTTGTGTGTGTGTGGTCAACTTACGGGGAACACAGGAGCCAAACTTGTGGGGGAACTCAGAGATGAGGTCATCGTTTACTCTGTCCTTCATTGGGCCCAAAATGATAACAGGCCTTGTGTAGTGAACTGCATCAGACACATAGAAGACAAGAGCATAAATTCGAAAACATACAAACCATAGCTTTGCTCAGCAGCCTTTTGATTAAATGTATATCAATAGTTTTAGTCAACTTTCAGTCTGGTTTAAGAATTACACTTCAATGTCATTTTCTCAGGATTTTTCTCTGAATATTTATATTTTGAGCATTTTGAGGCTGCAGCTGTCTCCATCCTTTTCCAAGTTTAGCAGGAAACTATTTCTATTTACTCACACACTGCTCCTCTGCTCTGCGGAGCAGCAAATGATTCAGAGGCTGAATTCACTCACACTTTGACTAAGACACTGTTCACCATGTTTAGCATGAGAGAAGAAGCTAATTTGTCAGATAACATCAACATAGTTCCTTTTCTTTGACCAACATCTCAAAAAAGATCTAAGATGACTGACTATTGACATTAATCCTGGAAGCGGTTCCTTTTGGTAACGACACTAAAGTAACAATAATGTTCCATCTGCAGCACTTAGTGTTAAATTATCTTACCTTCTCACTTTTTATCTAATACTCAGCAGATTGTGGATGAATTTAGCTCTTAAAACAGCTTCTTTGAAAAACCAGTAATATCAAATGACACAGCAAAAATGTTACTAAATGTAAGATACTTCTAATTATTAAATACAGAAAAAAGTCAAGCTGCTAAATTAACTTAGGAAGAGGTATGTTGAGTAGTGGCAGAAACTACCAGAGCTACAGTTTAGGATGCCACAGACACATCCGGGTCTTTGAATAAAATTACCTCCATTTGTCCAGTTTGAACATTATAAGTTAGTTTTTATTCACTGAAAAATGCAGTACATTTAGTTTTTGAAGGTTATGTTTTAATCACACTCACTTTAGTCATAGGTTTTGTTGAAAAAAAAATGAATACTGACTCATGCTACCTTTTATGTGGACAAAAAAATCACTTACTTTCCTGTCGAATGACTGGCTCATAGGAAAGAATTGTGTCCTCCTGTCCCTCTGTAACAACACACAACAAACATCTCTTTAAAGTTAATAAAACACAAATTAGAAAATTAAGTTATACATATCATCTTACAAGTGAATTTAAAGAAATCTACCATGTTATTCAGCTGTGTGGGTAGTGTGAACAAACCAGAATTGAGAAATAATGTGACTCACTTGAACTGCTTTCACTGTCACTTGTGTTGGATGTCAGGCATTCTGTAAAGGCAGAAGAGAACAAGTTAAAAATTATCTGAAAAACTGTTAAAAGTCCAACTGGTAAAAATAACTTTCACCTCCCTCATCAACTTTAAGAAAAGCACACTGTTTCTCAACAACTAGGCTACAGAAAAAAGGGGGACAAAGAAAGCAGAAGTCTTGTTTGGTGCAGCAGCCAAGCTCTTGCAATATTAGGGAAGTGGTTTAAGGTGCAAGCAATTGAAAATTAAGTGTTTCCGGTGATAGCATCCTAAATAACCCACAATTCCCAGGGCAGTGATTCCTATTGCTAGACCTGTGCCTGTGGCAACAGTTCTCATATGAGGGGAAAAAACAGAAAGGAAACATAGACTGTCCACAGGAGGGACACTGGAGTCGGCTGACTCAGGGGAACTGGAGGAAAAGGTGTTTGCAACCAGGCATAGCACCACCTTAGTCTGGTGACAGATACAATCCAGTTCTGTGTGACCTTATCTGACAAAACTCTAAACATTTTGTCTAAGGATCCCATGAGACATTCAGAATAGGTGTAACGCTCACTCACACTCCCGTGGGAATGCATATTTTATATGTGCTGTGAATCTGAGTAGGAGTGCGTGTGTGTGTTATGTGTGTGCGTGTCACTCTGAATGTATTTCCAGCATGGTCTGCAGTGACAAAGCATTTTTTTTTCTTAGGGGACAGCTGCTCGACACAGTACAACCACACACTTACTCAAACTCTTTGATCCATAAAAGTCATCGCTTAACCCTGGGAAGTCCTAGGTGTCCCGACAGGTGAGAGCAGAAACCAAGAGAAGAGAGCAGACAGGAAGAAGAAGAGGTTAGTGAGAGTTGAGGCAGAAAGGGAGAGGAGTGCTGTGTAGTGCTCACCAGGCCCACTGACACACGGCTCTGTGCTGTACTCATTAAGCCTGAGCCCCACTTTGTTCATAGTAAGCCACAGCCTTTCAATTACACAAGCCCAATCCCATTAAAATGGGATTTTGACCTGTTAAGTGTTAAAGCTTCAGTCCAGTTAATGAGATTCTTCTTGTTGTGGGTCAGTGACTGACAGGAGAATTGATCAGGACTTATTCAAGGAGCAGCATCACTATGTTAGAAGGCCTGTGTGTTAATGCAGCCAAGAACCTGCACACACACGTGCGCGCAGCTGGCAGTACGCACAGCTTGATACTCCTCTGGAGCCCACAGACAGATGCACAGACACACCAGAGAGAACCCCACATCTCCAGCCTGATGCCGGCTCTGCATGTGGGGTGTCTCTCTGGGACAGTGAGAAAGGGATGCAAGTGGTGCCATCACACAAACTATCCCTGGAGGTGAGCGGAGAGATGAAAGTTGAAAGACAGAACTGAAGCATGAAAGGGAAAGAAGAAAAACAGCACGCCACCACCCCCCCGCGATCACACAGCTGGTACTCACGTTCAGACTCCACCAAGTCCTGCACAATATTCTCCTTGCTCTTGTAAAATGGGAACTTGCGTGAGAGGTTGAAGCTTTTTTTGCGCTTTACTTTGACAGGCTGCTTGTCGATGTGTGGGTGAGAGTGGGGAGGGAGGGGGGGAGCAATGGGAGGGTGAAAACAAAAACAGAATGGGTTTCAATGAAGGTACACCCAAAAAGAACAAACGAAATGTAAACAAATAATACACTTCAAATAATGAAAATGAGAAGCAGGTAATGGGTGAAAATGAATGGCACATACATGTGATGGAAACAAGCTTCTTAAACACACAATTTGCAGTAAATTCAATATCCTTGTATAATAAATAATACAAACACATTACAACTGACACTGTATAAACATTTGCAAATTACATCTGATTTACAGCCTCGCACAAAACTTGTGTTTTGTGTGCACATTTCTTAATATCGCTGAGTACACAAGCTGTGGAGCATACAGAGACCTCTCATGTCCGCAGAGCTTCTGCGTAATCTATACAGTAACATGAGCGCTTTTTGTGCTCGCTTCAGTGAGCAGGTGCTGGTCCCTTTCCCACACTCAGGGGGAAGTAGGCCATCTCCCTGGGAGTCCAGCAGCAGCTCTGCAGACAGCCTCTCTGGCACCAGGGCAGAGAGCAGCTGGCCCTCTACACTTACCCTGTTAGACTCAATCATGCCTGTCCTGGCGTGGAACTTGACTGTTTTTAACCTGGCCCGCTCCTTCTTCTCCACTCTGTTAATAAAAAAAAAGGAGGAGGATGTTTAGCCTGGGCATGAATGGGAACAAGCACATTATTTGTTTGGCGTGAGTACACTGCTGCAAAGGACAAGAGGTTGTACCTTTTCTTGCTTGGAATGACCCCAATCTGCTCACTCTCTCCATGTGGTGTGACCAGCCTTGCCTGCCACCACTCATCGTCAGAAGCATTTATGACATGGAGGATATCCCCATAGGAGAAGCTCAGGCCTTGGCTGGGCAGGCAGCTATCCCTCGTTCGATCATAGTCAAACAAAGCTCTAAAAACAAAGGTTTTGGTTACACTCTTTCCTATTAACTTCTGGCATGTAGAGAGTCCACATATACCAATATGAAATATTATAACAGTAAGTAAACATTATGATGTTTTTGGTGGACAGGGCATAGCTGGAAGCAAACTAGCACCCTGAACATCTAAGCTAACACTGGCTGAATGAAACACAATGTTATTTCAATATGTACAGTCACTCACTCTCTAGAACTGTGCTGATTGATCAATGTAAAATTGTCATTACTTGAAAAAGTTGAAGGCTCTAATTTGAAGTTTAATCGTATTCCAGCTGCTACAGTGAGCCAGGTGAACAGAGAAGGAAAAGAGAAAGAACTGGACTCATCCTAAACCTTTGTGTTTGTAGCGCACACTTTATATTTGTTTAGATTAAATATTGTTTGGTGTAGATATGGACAGAACTGATACTAAGAGGAATAACGTGATTTCACTCATAACTCTCTACACATATTAGCTAGAACATTAGAAGAGAAATCATTTAACAGTTTCTGATTACCATCAGGTGGTCATGACAAGTTTATAGACACTTCTCCACCTACAACAGATACAAGTCCAGTCTTCTCATTTAACCACAGCTATCTGTCTTCACTGTTTTTTTTTTTGTTTTTTTTAAAACAGGCAGTAGCAGCTGCTATGAGATAAAACTTCAAGTTAGAGATGTTACACCTTCAATCCTGGCACCCAACAACACAGCAAGATATTTTCCGTATATGATGTACACTGAAGTAAAGGTAATAATCATCAAAACACATAGCATTTTTCCAAATTCACAGTTTTCTTCAGACCTCAATTTTTGAACCACAATTTAGTTTATACCTTGATTTGTCTTTTGTTTTTTTTTTTGTTGAAGACTTTAGAAATGATGACATAAATTCTGTACTGCCCCTGAATGTCTCACCACACAGTTGACTTACACTCTGTTCTTGCCCTAAATGTCGTACTGACAGACAAGTTACTTTTTTAACACAGAGCCTGGTCACAAAGGAAAGTGACAGGACCTCACACAACTTGCAGGATACTGTATCGAATTTGCAGTCAGCAGGGAGATGCTATTACGGTGCAGGGGACTTCACACTAATGGGTTGGGATGAGAGGGGGGCTAATGTCTGTAAAGTAGTTTCAGATAATGAGTGATAATATTCTTGGTTGTCATTCGGGTCTATGTATATACAGTCATATATAAAATAGAAAAAGTGCACAAACACATTCTGGGTGTGAGGTATATTAATTTATGACATTCAGGTTCCACGTGATGTTTTTAAACTTCCGTTTCCACATACTTTCTACTGCAAACATTACACTGTTCATTGTCTGTCTGATTGTGCCACTATCTTGTCAGACAGGTAAACCCACAGCTATTGCTAAAGGTATTAGTATACCTGCAGTTGCAGTGCAGCTGAAACTGTCATGATGCAATCAGATGGAAATTTTACAACGAAATATAAGGTGCACTTTCAACACTGGCTGACATGTGATAATCTACTTCCTAGAACTGACCATCCATCTTACTGCACCTTCACATACTTTCAGTGTAAGCACATGTGAGACTATTTTTTGTTGTTGTTGTTTTTTTGAGTGCACCTTACAGGCTTAACGCCTGCACATTCCTAATGCTGGGCTGGGAGGACATGGCGGCTCCTGCATTAGCCGGCTAACTAGACAGCTCTTCCAACATAACTGTGGGCTTAGTCACCCGCACAGGAGTTTGCTAGGCTGTACATGCCTCACAGGAGCCAGTATATAAGAGAGGGATGACTCAGACTGGTTAACACAGCTCAGACTATAGTGTGTGTCTAATGAGATAACACCAGCATACGTCTGATATAGCTGACCCACTGCTGTTGAACTGGCTAAATCAATCCAGTAATGTAGCTTAGCGCATATTTCTACTGAACAGCATTAGTGCTTGAGTCAAAATATGGGGAAGTATTTGGTCTATGGAGTTACATCACAAAGTCCTTTCACCTCAACCCTGTGAGTCCTTTGTGAGTCGCTACATTTGTGTGAGCAGAAGGATGCCACCTGGTTTAATTCCTAAATGAGCCTCCATCCAGTTTGGCAATATGCCCCAACTGTCATAACACAGGTCACTTGGACAAGCTCTACTGTCAATCCACATTACACAAAGCATAGTCCATGTCTTATATGGTATAACCAACAACATCAAGCAGTGTCTGTCCATCAGCTATTAGATGATGATGAATAGTATCAATCTAATTCCCTAAATTAAATATTTCTCTTCAAATAACTCTGAATGAAGTTTCATAATTTATCATATAATCTGTGACACACGTCATGCTGCTGTTCTGAGTGTGACAGTGTGGCTGCCTTTGACAACCTGTGTTTTCGGGCTTTATTCTCACCCACAGACAGATGGAGGTTTATTATGCAAGTGTGGTTATTTTGACTACAGATCTGAGAATCTGATGTTGTGAGTCAAGCATGGTGTGTGTGTGTGTGTGTGTCTCAATGTGTGTACTTCAGCTTTACCTGACATAGAGGGAGCGTTTCTCACTGGTGCGCAAGGAGCCTGATCCCGAGCTCATGCTGCTGTTCATCATCTGCTCCCTCAGGTCGTGAATCTTGGACTCAAAGCGGCTATACTCTGAAATAGGATGAAACAACAAAGCAAACTGCGTCAACAGCACCCAAAAAATAGGTTTGAGTGCATACACTATGCCTTTGGGCTTTCAAGCTGAACCCACAAGGTTAAGGTGGCATTGAACAAGTTAAATAACGAAGGCTAAAAGAGTACTGAAACCTACTATGTTATACTGTAAAACTGGCTGAGATCTTTGTGTCTCAGTTAGTGTTGCAGTAAGCTGGAATAAGTAGAGGAAAGGTTCAGTGAATCCTTAGGCCCCGAGAACAGATGGTTTATCACAGATCTGCCTCACACATCCAGGAAAGTCTCATGTCGGGTAATTAATTATACAGATTAATTAAGTTCAACATGGGCTCTTTAGTGTGGTAAAAAAAAAAAAAGAGAGAAGGCTTCCAACAGTTTCAAATGCATGACCATTTGTCATAGGTGAGTAAATCCAGTTGCTGCTCGGGAGCACAGGGATGATGTATGAATCTACCTAGACCTCCTCATTAAGAATGCTCTCATTAGCCTGATGTGCGTGGTGTGCTCTGTGCCCAGGCTGCTGGAACAAGCTAGGCCACCGCACCACACAGCAAGCTGCTAGATAAACAGCCCGGCAGATGCAGCTAGAAAAACAAGTAGTTTACGGTCGCTTGTGTGAGGACATGAAAGAGGTGTTGGGACCAAAAAAAAAACAGCATGGTGAGCAACCAATTTTATATGTATGAAATATGTTTAATAGTTTTATACTTTGCGGTGCTGTTGAAATGAAAGTAACTGCAGTTAGATTTTAATGTTTCATCTGCGCTCAGGAATTCAGTTGGAAAAAAACTTAATCACACTACTAATGGCACGTGAAAACACGTAATACTGCACAAATGACAACATATCCACGTAATGATCCTAATTAACCTAGACAAAAAGCAACACGAGAGAATACAGACCACATTTATTTAATGTGGCCCCTACCTTATAGCTTACTAGTCATCCATATCTGGGAACACTTCCTGTAACGTGAACAACAAGAGGTCAAAGTCCGGTTTCTGTTCAACGAGCCTAAAAAGCTTCCTTGAAAAACAAACACTCATCCGAACAAAGATGATTTAAATGAAGTAAGAACCAAGCTCCTAGAAAAGTATGGTCAGGCGCAAAAACAAGCTTCAGGTTGCTGAACTCTAAACTGCTGCCAAAACCAAAAGGGAATTCAAGGCAAACACAGACCCTGCCCACAGCCTGGTGACGGCTCTCCACCCATGTCACTGCTCAAAGGGTTAACAATACAACAGAGTGACGCTGTAAGGTGAGGTAACCAGACACCACCTGACTGACTGTAACCAGGAGCAACATCCTAGCACTCCTCCAACTGGGACAGCACATGCGGAAACAGCCATTCAGACTAGTCCACTTGGCTCTCAGGCACAGGAGAGACGAGAGAATGGAGCACGAGAAACGGCGGTAAGCGTGAGGAGGGGCCAAGGGACAAGACAAAGACTAGCTAAATAGAGAGGACAGTCTAAATGTCCTGCATTATAATGCCACCAACCTGAACGTCTGGCTGAGAGCAGTGCTGTTGAGGTATAATAGAGCTAAATCCTTTGCTTGCTCACATTCCTTACTCCCAAATGATTAATCTAAATACAGCATTTAAGAGGAGCAGGAAGAGCAGCGCACGACAACCAGCTTCAAACCTCCGTGAGCTGTGGTGGATTCATAAGCTAAACCAAACATTTCTGCCACACCTTGTTGATACAGATGACATGAGAATAGAGGCAGCGGTTCAGTCCATCACAATATCTGTGCAACTGAGTAGGAAAACACCCTATGATCCACTTCTCAAAAAAAACACTGATCAACCTGCAGCTGCACTTCTTTCATAACGAACTGCTTTCAGCAAAGGAAGTATTCGTGTTTCACAGAAAAGGAAGGATACTCCCAGTACTTCAAACATTCTGCAATACTGGCGAATGAATATCACTGACTGATGATCAGAACATAGAGCATCTCTGTGGCCTCAGGGTTGAAGTGCTGAGCATGAAGCACAAAGTCGCAGACTTACGAGTGGCCTGGAATCTTCATTTCACCTCAATTGCCATCTTCTTACTGACAGCTTTCTAATAAAGATGATAAATTGTGGAAAATGATACAAAATAGGCTTCTAAAATACAAAATGCATCTTTATACTTAATGGATTTTTTAAGTGGACAAGGTCTGTTGTTGCAGTACAAGTAAACTGAGTTCTTGACTCATAAAATTGAAATGCCACAAATAAATGATGCTCCTGCTCCTACTGTGTGTATTTATTTAACAAATGGTCAAAAACCTGAAAACCGATAAGATGAAACATAATGCTGTATAACTTGCCATTTGTATTAAAAGCACTAAGCTCTGGATGAACATGCAGGTCACATAAATGTTGTTTCTGTAGTAAATAAAAGACCTACAACAGCAAAGGTTTATGTATGTCAAAACAGGCTAGGCTACCTCTATTATCTGATAACACATCCACTGAGTGTAACTGGTTTTATTTAAAGGACATAACCGTATCTACCAAGTTAATAGTGAGTTATATGCAACGTCGACCTTGACAGTGATCAATCCAGCATAAATTATTCAGTAAAATTCCTGCTCCTACCACACCTTTGGAATGCTGGGAAATGGATCCACAACAGTTAATGTTAAAACTCTGTCCCTTAAAGCTGTTAATACACAAGAGCTAGTCTGTATTTTTAGGAGTGACCCACAGGAGACAAAGACAGCTAATAGAAACTGGAACTATTCTGTTCCATTCGGTATCTCTCACTCCCACTGCGTGTCCTCATTAGTCGTACAGCTTTTTTTATTTTGGGCAACGGCCGCTTCTCTTTTGATCCAGTTATGCAACACAGCAGGCATGTACTTGTAATGTGAGAGTGTGTTATCTTGTCAGGGATGGTCGAGCGAGTGAACACACAGACCCCCCCCCCTAAAACATACTGCAGCGGAAACATGGAGAATCTGGGTAAAGTATTTCTACCAGCTAATGTAATGCAGACGGGCACAAGGCTGATGAGGGCCCGTGGAGTTTAACATTTCCTCCACAGATCTCCTCCCATTTCCTACATGCAGAAATGTTACTGTAATTAGAGTCCTCTTGATAGTGAGGCAGGGCAGCATGTTGACACACTCCTCACATCTATTCTTTCAAGTTGAACCTTAGTTTAAGACACGATGATGCTTCAGTAAGCGACAGATTCGGAGGGGACTCCTGCTGAAGCCTGTGTGCTTCTTGTAGTGTTCTGTACTGGCCGTCCATCAGAGGTCTGAGGACACCCGGCCACAGCCCCTGAGAATACTCGCCAGGCAATTTGCCCAGCGTAAACTAGCATTCACCCTCTACTTCCTCCCCTTCGACTGTTCTTGTACAGCACAGTTGGGGTTCCTCCTGCTTCAAACTCAAACGAATGCCATGTCGCACACCGCTTTAGGATGCCAGCAGAAATAGTGGCGACAGATTTGGTCTCAGGTCACCACTGGGGATGCAGGAAGTCAATCATTTGCCAGCACTTGACTCTTGTGTTTAGAGTACACAAACAGATAAGCACCCTTTGCTGGGCTACAAAAAGAGCACAGACCTAAAAGCACGATGCAGTATGAAAAGCAAAGTTCCCTTCACTAAACCACATCATTATTCAAGGTTCTGTTTGATTGGTTGGCGTGTAAGACAACGTGAACGCACACAGACAAGAATTAAGTATTCTAATAAGCAGTTTGTAGCAGAAGGAAAACCTACACCACATGATTGTCAGTTTTGATTTCAGCCTGTGTCTTTATTTCACTTAGCTCCAAGACAATTCACCGCTCCCGATCCACATCACTTTCAATGACCTGCCTGAGTTTCTGGACATTTTAGGCTTGTGTTTTATTAAAACAGAAAGGAATACAGAGTGAGAGCGTGCTACAACCTATACCCCTCCACATTCCTGTCATAGTCCACCCTGAGAACTCAGCCTTGATCTAAAGCTCACAATATCCTTCCTATTGGTGCTGTAGCATGCTCAAGTACACATGCAAAGAATCAGTAAACACCACAGCTACCAATGTTG
Source organism: Ctenopoma multispine (assembly GCA_034779795.1). NCBI lineage: Eukaryota > Metazoa > Chordata > Actinopteri > Anabantiformes > Anabantidae > Ctenopoma > Ctenopoma multispine. The sequence goes on from JAUYWH010000002.1 coordinate 13,658,702, forward strand.
CTGTAACTCACAGGTACACTACAGTTCACTATTATAAAGACACAGCGATGGTTTATTGCACAGATTCTGCTTTAGTCGTGAAATTGGAGTTGCGTGCCCAAAGTCTAGTGTGACAGGGGCACAGATGTAATATAAATGTGAAGAGGTTGAGTTCATCAGTGATCTCACTCACTGTTAAACACAACCACCACCAGGCTTGACACACACCTGTTTAACCACACCTCTGCGTCCCCACCTCGAGGTTTAAGTTGCATAAGAGCTGTACGACAACTGTTTGAAGTGTCTGAGTGAATCCTGCTGCACACGAATCACAATAAAAGGCTTCTTCGCACATGCTTTAAGTAAGTGTTACAGTGAAGAATCACCATACATAGATATACAACCAAACAAATGCCTCGTCCAGGTAATGCTGGGGTTTACCACACAGGCTGGCTGCGTTAACTACGGTGAGGGTGAGGCTAACACATGTCCGCCACGGTTAATTTTAAAATTCAGAAGTCTTTTTTTTAACTTGTGTTTCCACCTTACCGGAAGTTAACTCTTGCTTTTTAGAAGCTGCTTAAACAAACAAACACGGCTCTACTGGAGTAAAGCTACACGTTACACTAGGAAGAACAGCGGCGGTCAAAACAAACCAGCTCTACAATGTAACTCGCGCAGTTTGCTACTGTTTCTATGTGTCACTATTTTTCCGCGAACTTCCTCCCTCGTCTCACCTCAATCAAATGAAAATCTGGATATTATTTCGCTGTCGCAGCCGGCAGTTTCTTCATCCAGCCATTGAGGAGTTCATGCGGCTTTTGCTCTGCTGCTGTTGCATTTGAGCCCATCCCCCATCCACACAGGCTGGCAGACAGATAAAACTTCTAAGTTTTTCCGTTTGCACCTTCACTTTCGAGGTTTTTGAAACGTCCCTCTGGCGCCGTAATGAAAGTAGAGCTCGTATATTCCGCTTAGTCTCCTCTTTCCCTCGCTGCCCCGGTCTGTGTCCACGAACAGCGGTTCATTACGGGGGCTCAGAGTTTGAACAGGGAAAGACAACAGCGGTTCGTTTGCCCGCCTTGCAGTCGGCTCAACACCGCAGTCTGTTAACACAAGAACCGCCCCTGAACCTGAATGCATCTTACAGCGAGCCTATCAGGAGCTCTGCCCTCGTTTGCAGCCAGAGCTCATCACGCATCCACCACTAGACCCGGTACATGTAATGTTGAACTGCAACGTGAAATCCCAAGAAAAGACCAAAAAAGACAAATAACTTTGGGTTTATAGGTAGGCAATCTGAGGACCACCAGAACATGGGATCTTTGATCACTTGTTTCCTTCTGGATAAATAAATGTTATGAAACTAATAACAGAAAAGACTCTTTAAAAAGGTGCTTCTTTGTTAGTCGCACATACATTTGGCTGGAAATACTGGTAAAGCACAAAATGTGTATCAATCATCCACTGAAAGTAGTCCTTAAAAACACAGTTTAATCCTGTTAGAGTAACGTTTGCTAAAAACGACAGTGCCCATCTGTCTTAGGAAAACTGAGCCTCCAAAGCTCAGGAAAAACAGGTGAAAACACACAAAAACAAGCAACTGGTAAAGTGAAGGTGAAGCTGCTTTCACCACTTTGTGTACAGACAGGTGATTCATCTATAATAATACATCATCATCATTTATCAGCTGGTGATCATATTGAGAATCTAGGTCGAAATAACTAAAGCTGACAAAAGTACAACATTCTCCCCTGAACAGCAGTGGAGTAAAAGTCAAAGTAACATAAAACAGAATTACTCTATTAAAGTATAAGTGTGATACAGTATATACGAAACTTGTGTAGCACTTGAGTAAATGTACTTAGTTACTTACCCCGTCCACCTCTGTTAAGTCTGATGCTTAACCTGATCCCTGTTTTACACTAACTAGTTATTGCTTTCTATGTCTGAGCCTTGAAAGGAACCTGTACATGTGCAGGCCATGTCCAAAAGTTCCTGTTTGCTAGCCTGTGATAAGAAAGGTGACCGGTCCAAGGTGTACCGTGGCTCTAGCAGCCCTGCAACCCTTAACGGTAAAATCAGTTAGGATAATAGATGGATGGATTTACTTTACCTTCAGGCCTGTATTGAGCAATGATAGTGACAGTCTGTCCAGCTCTCTTCAGTGCTGCAGCCGCCTGCTCGTGTGTGGCATTCCTTAGGTTTACTCCGTTCACCTGCAGCGAACAAGACAAACAGAAACAACCCGGATTAGATTCCACAGGTGTGTCGCTTTTTCTAATTCTTGAGATTTGTACAGGAAACAAGTCTAGCTGGATGGAGCAAAGCCAGTCCTTAAGTTGGATGGCTGTGCTGATAAGGTCTACCCTCAACATGTGAAAACTTGGCATTAATTATGACCACATTCTAAGTATGTGTGAATATAATACAACTTTTATGACAATTACCTGTTTTAGCTGTTGAACAAAAATCTTTATATTTAACACGTGGGACCTTATATTTTTAGATTAAAAGCAGAATCACAATAAAACAGGCATAGAGTATAAGCAACACTAGTTTTCTGAAAAGGTTACAAGTTATAAAATACGTGTCAAGGATTTTAAAAATGTAATTTACTGAATAATTGATTCACAAACTGTTTATCTGATAGAGCACAGCTAAGCTCTCTCAGTTGTTATGGATTTAATGTTTTGCTCAAGGACATATCAGTGAGGCAGATGTTTGCTTGCTTTCTAAACACCAGGCCACCTTAATTCTATCATCATTATTCTGACAACGGGAGTTGGCTGAAAATATTCACTGAGCCTGAAAAGTCTGAGCTTAAGATACTGACCGAGAGGATCCGGTCGCCCCTCCTCAGCTCGCCGCTCAGGTCAGCCGGCCCACCTGCCAGGATGAAGGAGACAAAGATGCCTTCTCCATCTTCCCCACCCACTATGTTGAAGCCCAGGCCTGTGGAGCCCTTGTGCAGCAACACCTTCCTCGGCTCCCTGCCAAACAGAGTGACAGTGTCAGGGTGAAGGGCAGGGTATAGAGCACAGATGATATGGAGAGAGAGAAAGAGAAAAAGATGACCAAAACTGAAACAGAGAGTATCAACAGAGGGGTGCAAACAGGCTGTTTGAGACAGCAGCCATCTTTTCATTGTCTTTCACTTTGTATGATCTCAAAAAAGGAGCATTCTGTTCTGGTAGCCTCATGCAGTGACCCTGCAGATCTATAAATAGAACTTTTAAATGATTAAGCTGCAGAACAAAACATTTATTAACCACACTGTAATCATGTGCTAGTCATGTTGCCAAAAAAGATAATTGGGATTAGACTGACACTACTGTTAACTCATAACTATGTGAGCAATACAAGCCTCAATACAACTGGATGCAAAATGCCTGTTATCTATTGGCTGAGCTTTCTGCGCATGCATGGCAATCTCATGGAAATGTACACACATCTACACACTTAAACACCCACACATATCAATGTGCACAGACACAATGAGCCACCTCCTGCTCCATGGACCTTCTGAAGTTCTGCATAAGCTTTAGCCACTATGACTCATCCTACAGCAGGCTACCGAGGCTGTCTCAGTTTTAAGATGCTAGGGAGGCCAAACCACCGCTATGGTAAGGCAAAATCCCTCTGAGAACACACACACTGTGAAGGCCAGCTTTAGACACACACACACACACACACACACACACACACTCAAGTACTTTATATACAAATGCTGCGCACATAGACATGTCTGCATGTACATAGGCACACACACAGTTTCCTTTCTGAACAGAAAACCCTGCATGTTTCCCATTAGTGGTCTTCTCTCCCAGTACTCTGTAGGCTGCGGGCTACAGGAACAATTCCTACTCAATCCCTAATGGCTGCTTTCTAACTTAGAGTTAGACTATTTTCTCATCGATGGCAGCTGAAGTAGCATTCCAGACTTCAGAATCATACAGATTACTGACTGGTAAAAACTAAAAGAGATGAAGAGTAATTCCTAAATGTTGAAACTGTGCATACAAAAATCAGTTTAATCAGATTGTTAATAGTCTGCTTAGAAATTAGCTGAACTCAGTTTTTAAAGGACCAAGAAGAAGGACTAGCAGGAAAATAGTGTAAAAATAAACTTGATAGTGTTATTTGCCTCTAAACAAGCTAAAGCAACCAACTCATCAAGCTTAAAAATATCCTCACTTTTTATCTGGAGCTTTTCATCACAGCTCAACAAGGCACACAGATTTCCATGGTTACCTTAGGATCCAGATCCGGTGCTTGCTTCTGAAAGAGCATTTCCTAACTGTGCGTTCAGGCAGGCTCCTCACCAACGACATGGAAGATGAGATGTTGACCGTGAACATGGTGGCTATGGCACATCGCTCAACTCAGCGTTACTCCTCGACCCCTCTTTCTATCTGGCCTCACACTGAGAGAGGTGCTACAATTTTAGGAGCTCCTGTGTTCAGGGCCTGATGTTCCCTATTTTATCCTTGTGTGCTGTGATGGGAAACAGCTCCTCTTTGGGCTGTCACAAATGCTCTCTCCCCATCATCACCGGCAAGGCAAGACTTAACACTTAACCCTAACACTCCCACAGAAATCATCTTCATTCCATTGTGGAGGAACAGGCCAAAATCACCCTTCACTCACATGTGGAATAACTTGGACTGAATTGCATCAAGAGTATAAGGACTCCGACTTGTTAGCTATATGTGATCTAAGTTTGATCCCCTTTCATACTGTGCTGTCCCTTCATCTCTGCTCTGATGCTGCTTTAGGTCCGCCCCCCCCCCACTTAAGTACAACACACCAGCATTCCTATCTGTCAGCCTGGCTCTCTGGAGACTAGGCAGACAGATTTCCAGAAGCTCCTTGCTAATTTGTCAGAGTGTAAACAAACTGAGGAACTCACAAACTGACTCTCAGGCCTTTAAAATGACGCCCCTATAGTCTCTGACCTGACTGCACATTGAACAGCAAGTTGGATTCTTTACAGGAAATTAACACAGACCAGTGTGGAGTATTTCGAAAGTTAAGGCCAGTGTTTTTATTGTCTTGCATTTGGTGCTTCTTTATGAAGATGCAGTATGTTTCTGCATGCACTGTATGTCCATAGGATGTGGATCTCCAGGTTATTTTTATGGAAAATGAGAGTGAATTCCAACTCTTTAAAATGCAGGGATCAAATCCTCCCTCCCTATCACAAGACCTGTCTCCCCTACCTCTCCCCGTTGCCTTTTCATCCATGCCAGGAATGTAAACAATTATAGAGCGGTATAAACCCTTTATCGTTGCTCAGGCATTTCTCCTTTGACTCTTTTCTCTAATTCAGAACAAAGTCTGCCTCCTTCAGCTATATTTTCCCTGTCTGCTCCAGTGTTTTTGCTGGGGCTGTCGCAGTTCAATACGAAAGCCGTGAATGAATATCTGGACTGCGGGGTTCAGCGGGTCATGCTGCCCTGGACCCAGCCCAGTAATTGGCTCTGCCTGGCTGATTAATGGTGGAGACTGCAGATGGACGCCATTTTCCACAGACAGACACTACGTCTCGCAGCTCTTTATCTTTCTCTTCCACAAATGGATCACATCAGCTGATGTATAGGGGCACATACACATAAAAATAAAATACTGCGTCAACCCCCTAAAATTTATCTTATTTTTCTCTCACTGCTATTCAGATAGGATAAAATATATTCACCACTAAGGTTGTGGACAGTTTGAAACATTTCATTCTCTGACCATGTCTGAGAATTAAGTGATGAATAATTAACACTTAAGAGGAGTACTCGGCTAAATCAGCTGCGATAGCTTTCATTTGAAACTATCCTTAATGGTTCTGCAGGTCTTAAAAATGCTAACAAAGGTCATTCTTCGTTATTGGTGACTAACAGTCAAAGGTTTTGGGTTTGTGTGTGTGTGTGTGTGTGTGTGTGAGAGAGACACTGTAAAGTTACTGATTAGCTCAGCTGCTGCTGCAGTCCACAGACTTTTATGTTTACACAAGCTGTGACTGAACAAAGCAACGAAAGTAGAGGCATTGTTGTGTACATCTAACAAATGCAACCCTGATCAGTCAAGTAGACCACTTCACCACTTCATGAAATTTCATGTTTACACCACATGCATATTAAAATACACAGTGTTTAATCTCATATCCAATGTGGACAGAAAGGGAGTTATATACAGTAATAACATATCTCCAGAAATGGGTGTAATATCAGATGGAGAAAAGGGGCATGGGGTTGCATCTCTGACACCACTGAGAGGAGATGTACAGATGGGGAGAGGGCTGATTCTAGCTCTGATTCATTCCTCACAACCAGTCTGCTCCATTTCTGTGGAAGCCTGTGCTTACTATAGCATCCATCTAAAATAACGCTCCCTGGTCAAAGCCAATGGGAAGGCTGCTTGGGCTGGAGGGAGGCGTCTTCTATCTGCCTGTCCGTCTGATGGAGCTGGATGCTTATCTGCTGTGATAGGGATCAAGTCTGTTGACAGCCATGATGTCTTCTGTACAGCAGACAGGACACAGAAACCCACAAGGGGCAAACAGGTGCATGCATGGTCACAGTATGTAGGTCGTTCTTATTTGTACTGCTGATTTACAAGTTGTCTGGTGTTCGGGATGTATACCCACAGGTATGTGTCTGTGTCATAACTGCACACTGCACTTAAAGCATGTGTGCTTGTGTATGTCAGCACATTATGAGCAAATGTCTCAGTGTACAGTATGTGTGTGTGATTGGTGCTGGCAGCTTGGGTGATGAGAGGAGTAAGACCCGAGTCCATGGCCTGGTTTTCCCAGAGTTCAGATGAATCATGACAGCTGCAGGACTGTCTGTTGCTACTGGTCTGCTGACCGGATCACACTCCAGCTCCCCGTTACATTTATGGTAACAACAAGGCGCAGTGTTTATATTTACATACTACACACAGCAGCAGACTCCAATAAGCCGTCCCATCCTCCTATACTGTCCTTACTTTTAAACACCACAACCTGCCTTTGGTTAAAGCTGAATGCAATACCAGAGTCTGTACATATACACTCACACAGGACAGCAGATCAGTGTACGGCATATACTGTGGCATAAAATAGACAAAATTTAACACAAACACATTATGTAAAAGCAGCGGTTCACACACACAAACACCAATGAGGTAATGCACAATGGACAAGACTGTGGATGTAATGTAATGAAGTGAAACAAATAAGTGAAACAAAATCAACAAACAGGAGGCCTTTGCACATTTGGTAATGCCAAACATAGAAAAAAAAACAAGCATTGCCATAAATATCATGTATATTATTGTCTTCGGCAGTAACCACCAGTGAAAGACACTTGGCCCAAGATAGAGGCTTAGTTTTATCGATGCCTCCTGAGAGATGGAACCGAGCAGCTTGTGGGAGCGTGAAGCCCTTTTGGCTGCACTCCTGTGGAGATGTATTTGTGAAGAGCAGGTACGACTCCATTTTAAAGTGCGACAAACAGGGCACTAGTCTCTAAAACTTCTAGATGTGAGCAGATTAGTAGAAAACCGATGGACAAATATTAACTAGGAGCAAAAAAAAAAAAAACCCCGGGCCAGAAATAAGTATTTTAATTTGCCGTTTTAAAAACATTTAGGTTTTCAGACATATTTTGTGTGGAGTCATTAAAGATGAAATAAAAGATAAATAAAATATTCGAATAAAATACGAGTTCTATCAACACAGATACTGTATCAACCCACCAGCTTTCCTTTCCTCTCCTGTCTTTTGCCTCTTTCTGTTTCTTCTTGAGTAATCTGCACACGAATGTGGCACAACATACTATTAGTCAGGCAGATACACTCTATCCCTTCTGGCCCTACTACCACCTGATGCTAAATCTCAATGCTAAGCTATGCAGAGGAGGGTTAGCTAAGCACGTCGTGATGGACTAGGTTAGTACCTGCTAGAGAAGGGGAGTGGACCTTGGCACAAGGGAGCAGGGGAAGGATAGAATCCTCTGTAGAGGGCCTGGGGCACCTTGTTGTCCCCAGGTTTGTGGATGACACTGTAAATAGGTTCAGCCCTGCTGTGGGGTACAGGAATCACAGTGAACGGGACAAGTGTAGGACACAAATAAAGCACACATACCAACATAGATGCGACAAATGCACATACAAGTCATGTAGACAGCTTGTACAAGGACATTATAGTCACAGAACTAACACTCATCCAGTAACACATTCACACGTCCCCTCCACACACTGACATGCATAAACGCCTGCATAATATCACACACACACATAAAGGGGGAGTACAGCCTCCTCCCTTGAGTTGTGGATTATGATGACTCAAGGCCTCATGGGACACTCTAATCAAGCCCCTATGAATGCAAGATCTGATCCAGTACTTGGATAGGAGGTCAAATGTTAATCCTCAGTCATAACAAATACAAGAAGTGACAAGAAGCCTCTCTCAGTACACAGCTGCCACACACTGTCCAGCTATTACACAATGTGCACCTAATTGTGAAGCAAAGTCAAGCACTTCGTGGGGGAACCTTTCACTGCTGTTTCAAAGAAAACATGACACCTGTGAAGCAACAACAAACTTGAGACTACTAGGAGCAAAGAGAACCCATTTACAAATTTTAAACTAAAAAATCTAATCTTATGCAATTTAACTCTACTACTTAAAAAAAAAAAAAACGCAGTAAACGTCAGCTGATATCCACAGCACCAGACAATGAGATATGATTACTCAAACCTACGCTCACAGTCACTATATGAGTGTAATGCATGGAAAAAGCAGAATCATTCAAGGAGGAACCAGTCTTTAACCTACCTTGTGAAGTCTTCTTCCCCAAGCATGTGTCGGGGAACTGGCGAGTACCTGGACGGGGTGACCTGTGGTGGTGGGTACACTGGCTTGGGCTCCATTGGCCCCATGTAGTTGTGGCTGACGTGGTTGTCCACCATGGCGGGGAAGGCTGGAGGGAGGGCCAGACCAGTAGGGGGAAAGAATAAATGATTACAACACAGGTATAACAGGAAGATTGCATTAGTCTGACAACCTCACTACTCTAGCAAAAGGTAATGTTTGGTTCACTATTTTGATCCAGATTTGTTTGTCTAATAATTACAGCATTCATTTTTCTTTCAGATACACTAAGTTTGCACAATCTGTATTTTAAAAACGGGTCTGATCATCTGACTGCTGTATTTTTACCCTACCTAACTTCTTTTTGGTAATGTTTTTACATTCACATTTCTTAGCATTTCTTTTTCGTACTTGATCCAACAATATTATTAGCTGTATGAATTGTAGCAAAAACTACAAGAATAAGATCCAGGTTGTATCAAACTAGACTTACCCTTTAAAGAACCAGGTGGCATTTTAGTAATTTGCTGTAATTGTCATACTTTATATGCAAAATTATCTCTTGTGATACCTCTTTTCCCTAAATTTATATTATTGATAGAGAAAGCTGAGCATGACTAAAACAAGTGTTTCAAATCCAAATCTGACCATGAGTTATATCATGAGTTGACCATAGGTCGAGTGGTGCTAAGTCTGCATTAGGGATTTGATTTAACCATGACAACTGCAAATATGTATAAAATAAAATAATTCATCAATAGCCCCTCTAAAACTAAATCACTGTTCTTTGGAAATTTGAGTTGCTGCAGCTCAAGAACGTGGGCTCTCATGAGCAGGTGGGATGTGAGAAACCATCCACACTCAGTGGGAGGCAGAGAACTGCGCTTGTTGTTGCTGTGGGAAAGATTGTGTGTGTGTGTGTGTGCAAGTATTCACTACATTCTCTATGTGGGTGTCTGGGCATAGCAGTTTTAGGGAGAGAACAGTGATCCAACAAAACATTTATGCAGGTCCACGGAAACATCTCAGATAAAGAGAAAAGGATGATTGGATGAAATATTTCATGGACATTGACTTATAAATCAACCTTTCATCTATGTCAGACATTTCGTATAAACCTCTTCCATCTTACAGCTAATTGCTTTTGGATAAGTGAACATAAAACATGTGCTAACAGCACTGGCGCTACAAGGATGATTAAAACAACAAGAAGAGGTAGATACGTACTGCTGGAGTAGTCTGGAGGGGCGTACATGTCATTGAGATGCACAGGTCCTGGCTTGGCCACCTTGAGGTAAACCATATCAGAGGTGTTCTTCAGTGCAGCCACTGCCTCCTCGTGGCGCACGTCCTGAAGCACAATGTTGTTCACCTGAATGCAATGATTGGCAAAAAAAAAAGAAAGTCCTTGTATCAACACCTGAACGCCTCGTGTCTTCGCTGCAACGCTGACAACATCACACATCACACCAGCCATCACACCAGCCAACACAATAATGAATCATAGCTCAAAGGTATTATGAGATTTCAGTGCATTTCAGCATCTGAGTGAAAGGTTGGTGTGTTGTGCAGCGTTAAGAGAGGTCAAAAGCTGTAGGAAGATGCTCTGAATTTCAACATTTTTTCTTTTAAGACTTACTTCCACGAAAATCTGTGAAAGTCAGATAAAAGTATTTTTTTACCGTTTTGGTTAGTTTGCAGCATTGTAAATGACACATTAGAGAACAAAGGAGCAGGTACGGCACAGGACATGTGAACATAAAAGGAGAAATGAAAATGACAAGACTTCAAACACTACCTTAGATTTGTACTGCAAAATATATCTGCATGCTTTCATCAATAAGAGTATGCAGTGAGATTAGATGGCCCAATGAGCTTTTCAATTTGTTCATTACTAGAATCACTTGAGTCAGTATATATACATTAAACCTTAGCATGATGGCTAAGACTGTCAAATTCACGATTAGGATTGTACTAATCACAGACTCGACACACTGATCTGTGGTGTAAGCTCAGTCTAGGTGTCACTCTTAGATTTTCTTAGTCTATTTAGAACGTTCTCTCAACAAAAAACGTCTAAACATTTAATCACCATACCCTGAGGCTAACACAATAAGATCTATGTTTCTATAGTAACAACCAGTAACAACCACACTGGAAAGGAGCTGGAAACACGGCTTATAATTTGGGTTTTGCCGAAGCAGGAAAGTAACAAGTTTTTAGTAGTTTTCTGTTGCGTTGTATTACATTGTTCACTGAATGTTCTTTGTAAGTCAGAAATGCTGATGTATGTTGTTTGTCATGCTTAGCTTCATAATATGTGGCTACAGCCAGATAAGGTGGTGTAATTATGATGTCATAAACATCCATATACGGCACATACAGTACCTGCTGATGCAATAGATGTCGTGTAATCAGTACCAACAACTATTGCTACATTTTTGTTTGATAGTGAACTACACTTCTAAAGTGATTCATTTTCATTTGAACACTCGATATGTGTCTGAGTCAGAGGGAGGCTCATACAGCTAGCAGGCGATCTCCAGTCTGCAGCCGTCCATCTTTTTGGGCAGCTCCTCCTTCTATAATCTTGGTAATGTAGATGCTGTTGTCTCCTGGGATATGTTGGTTCCCAATTCCTCCAGCGATGCTGAATCCCAACCCTAGTTACATAATACACAACATTACATAATCAGTAAGTGTGCCTAGAATCACCTCTGATTTTATACATTCTTTGAAAAATTCCATGTCTACGGTTGCCTTCTCTCATAGTTCACTTATTAGTAATTACTGTCTGACCACTATAGTCTTTGTCTCTCCTAGATATTTTAATGGCCTGAAAAAGTAAGTTAACACTAATGTTTCTTAATCTAAAATGTGTGTAGTGGTCATTCAGCGATATTGCATTCATCTGCAAGAAGGATGTGTGAACTGTGCGAATGTGACAAGCTGTTATCTGTTTGTCTGCAATTTGCGTGTGGTCATGTGTGTGCTGTGACTTTTTGGTGTACAATGTTGCCCACTTGCTAAATTTAAACAGCTTTTTAGACCCCATTACTGACTTTTTTCAAACATTTAAGCAACATTTTGGCCAGATATTAAGTACTTTTCTTGAGGGCAGTCACTAGAGTTAGTCAGCAGCTAGAGATAAGTATGAATGAGCTGTGTAAAAACTAAAGTGACCAATGTACTTCTAGGACTTTGCCATTGTTTTTGTTAAATTTAAATTTAACTTGACTGTTTAGGTTCAGTTTTTTTTCTCAAAATACACAGAGTTTAGTAGCATGAATGAATTCTAATGTTAGGCTGTTCAACAGCTCACAAGAAAAGCTCAAATGCTTAAATATGTTATAACAACAACTTAAAAATAGCAGTACCCATTTGCAGTACCATGCTAGTTTTTATGCATGTTTGACCTGGGAAACGAACATTTATCTCAATCAATTTTTCACCAAATTGTGCAGCCTTAGTGATAATGAATCTGTATATTTCTGTGTGATGTGTCTCAGACCTTTAGGCCCTTTCAGCAGGTTGACCTCCAGAATTGTCTCAGGTGGAGCCTGCCTTCTTCTAACCAGGAGCCGCACCACTGGTCCTGCCTCCTTCAAAGCTTCCACTGCCCGGCTGTGCACTACTTCAGACACATCCACGTCATTCACCCGCAGCACACAGTCGTTAACCCTTTGGACATAGAAGTTTCTATATAAATATATAAACTGATATAAATACTTTATTACACACAACAGCTTGTCAAGGCTGCTGTAGTAGAGCAATGGAGTTAATTAACTAGACAAATGCAGGAAGAGAGCCTAGCATGGTTAACGTAATTAGAAATCACATAAAAGTACTGCGTATGATAATTTCGGCATCTTTCAGGCTTTGGTTTTTCAGTGAATCATAACTTTGAGGAAACACACAGAGCCTGGGGTCAGAAGGCTGTAGAAACTTTGCCTCCCACACAGTAGTGCCTGGCGGGACACGGTGGTGGTGAGTGTTAAAGAAGAGAGAGAAGAGGTTAGAGTACAGAGAGTACAGAGGAACTTGAAAAGAGTAGATTGAAAAAACGAGGTGAGGAGGAGGAGGAGGACGAAGAGGGTAAGATGGTGAGGAGAGGAACTGACCCCAGCCGTCCATCCATAGCAGCTGCTCCTCCAGGGATTATCTTGGTGATGAAGATCCCCGGATCATCAGGAATGTGAGGATTGTCTATTCCTCCAGCAATGCTAAAGCCGAGGCCGGAGTTCCCCTGCACACAGGTCATGATTGTCATTGTCAGTAGTTCAACAATAAGCAGCACACACACATACAGTACTTAAATGTAAGCGATGGACCCAATGTGGGCTCAAGGTCACTACAATCTGGCTTAAGAGTAATGGTATGTGAGAGGACCATGTTTTTGTGGACAAGTGTGTCGCATCACGTGAAAAATAATAATGCCATATTTTCCATTAGAAGAGGGCCCTTCATATAAAATGTCATGCAGAGAGGCATCAGTGTTAGAAATGCCCTACGTCCACTAAAAGTGAATTTTCAATCGCAAGTAAAGACGGATTGAGAGGTTTAATATTTTTTGAACGATAGAGAACTTCTCCCTGTCTGCAGGTGATAGACATTTCCACCTTCTGTCACGCCCGTCCCTGAAATGACAGGAGGATCCTTTGGGATCCACTGGGTCCAGGCACACTGCTGCTTCTGACAGCCATGGCCACAGAGACAGGCAGCAAACAAGACAGCTGAGAAAGATTTCACTTTATTATTTTCTATAATTAACGAGAAACAGTCGCAACAAATTAGGACAGAGTGAGACTGAGGTTCTCCCAGTCAGCTGCTCTGGAGCTGAGAGGAGTGCACTGGGCCATACCACCAAATGTTACACACCCACAGACCTTTTAAAATGTGGCTTCACATAGTTTATTTAAGCTTTCTGGACGCAGAGATGCCACTAAGAGTGAAAGGGGCAGAGACATACTGTGCATCTTTGATGGCTTTAGATCATCTACAGTATATGTGGGTGGGATAATGAGAGCAGAAACATATACCTCTACCACTAAGCTGAACCACCTCTGACAAGTGCAGCGGGGCCTGCCGAACAATTGAAAGGGAGAGCACTTTACATTTCTGCCGTCTGCTGATGACATGTGCATCAGGATTATGTAAAACGCTATGCCTCATTGGCCTTATTCTGTGCTCATACTCACATGAGAGATCACACATGAGACATTTTGCTGCAGTGATATAACTGTTGTAACGGCACTTACACCCAATCTCATATAATACGTCTATACATTTACACATATTAGGGTTTTCTTTGTTTCTCACATCTTTGTAGGCTCAATTAGTGAAGCCTGAGCGGCTTACTACCACCTAGTGGGGAGAAGTCCATCTATGGTGCAGAAAACACATAATAGAGGAATGTGAACAATGTGGAAAAAACTTATAAAACCTACCCTCTCTAAAATGATCTCTTCATATTTATACATCCCATCACTGCCATTTACCTGCCAAAATAAAAAACATAATAGTTAGTCGCACTGAGTTAATGAAAATATACAGTAGTAACAACAAAGAGCACCATACAAATGTTTAATCTTCTGTTCTATAGCACAGAGAAGACCAATGAATAGACACAACATAAAAATCATAGAGAATATGATTATTATAATAACTAAATACACTAACATTAATTTCTAATTTGTTGTAATTACAATATTTATTAAAATGCATGTGCACTGGGATGCCAAATGTGCAACTGCAGAATGTACATTCCTCACAAACAGACAGGGTCAATGGGATAATGGATGTTGGTCCACATGGCAAACAGCATGTTTCTACCAGGGGAAGGCCTTTTCATCCACATACACACACACAAACCCAAAAAAAACATGCTCATGCGCAGACACAGAGGGAGTGTGAATGAGAGAGATACGTACTGTACAGAGAGAGAGAGAGAACAGATACTTACATAAGGCCCTGCATCTAGTGAGTCTGCGTTGACGATGATGGGGGGAGGGTTAGCCTGTGAATATGAAGAGATACACATTATCTCAGTGTGCGAGGCGAGGCAGCGCACAGACGTAATGCGGTACACACACTATCACTTGGGAGCAAAGAGAACGGATACCATGGGAACAGTCGCTGACTCTCCTTGGGGCAGAGACTGTGGTGAGGCGTGTGTGTATGTGTGTGTGTGTGGGGGGGTGAGGTTGGAAAAGTGTGAGGACTGAGAATGAGGACTGGGGCATAGAGACCACAGCTTATTAACTGACACAGTCTGACGTCCTGCAGTTATCTCATAAAACAAACCCACTTGTGTTCCAGCTGTTGAGAACTTGATTATTCCACATCAGCCCCTCCTTTTCACTTTCACTTCACACACTGAAATTACACCACGAAGACTCACAGACAAAATGCAGGAATTTATAGTTCAGTCACCATTCAGTTAATGTGACAAGCTGTGTGTAATACGGAAAAATACTAGGCAAAAGGAATCAAAATAATCTTATTTTACTCTATAATTTGGGCGGTTAGAGATATTTAATACATGTCATGTTGAAATTATCAGCCATTTAAAAAAAAAAACTACCAAACATTCACTAGCTTTAAAACACAAAGATCTTCAATATTCATCACAAAAATGTCACCAATTTGCACATTTTTATGTGAGCATCTGTTTCTTTTCAAACACAAATTGAATATGTTTGTGTGTTGGACTGTTGGTTGGACAAAACAGGACATCTGAAGGCATCATGTTGGAAACTTTTCCTGATTTTTTACAGAATTAATTGTAAAAATAACAACACGACCAGTCATTGACTTGTTTGCTGTTTGTTATGAATTCTGAATGTCTAGTCTAATATTCTGATGTTTCTTCTTCTGCTTTATAGTTTAGTTGAGAATTCAACATGAATATTTTTTCTTGGAACACACTGATGCTGTTTTTTTGAAAACAGACAAATGTAAAATGCAGATTAATGATAGCATAGTATCTGTATGAGCTATACAAACCTAGAGCTTTATTTTTAGTTCCACAGGCCAATTAACAATCCTCCTCTGCTCTATTGTGCCACCTGGTGTTTCTTTCAGCACTGAAGATGCTATGAGATGAGATCTCAGAGGAAAGCTGCCAAAGTGTGAAGGAAGACACACTGGCTGGTTCTGGAGCAGCTTGACGGTTGTTCTCTAGTACAGCCCACTGGCTGTCTATTTTCTATTGATCTGATTGAACTGTGTGGGTGAGGGGATGCTGACAGTGCTGCTTGGGGACTTTACACTTCCTGAGGTCCAACACTGAGGACAAAATCACTAGCTGCCTATTGTACACCGACCCTCCCCTACAACACTCAGCGTCACCCTCTCACCATATGGAGAATCTACATTGTCTCTCTCAATCATCACACATTACATGCTACTTAAGATGCAATTTTGTATGTTAACTGTGCTATTGTGCGATTTACTTGTATACTGTGAAATTTTGTGTGGTGATATCTGTGAATGATTACTACTAAATATAAAAATACAAAGTTGATGATATTACATTATCTTACAGTAATAAAACGAGAAAATGACACTTAACTATTCGGCTGTCCTATGTATTGTAAATGTTACTTTTAACTGTTTTGATTTTTAGTACATAAAGTACTTCTACTACCTGATAAGTGTTTAATACCCATTGTTCACAGACTTTCAATAAAGCTGCATGAAAAAAAAAATCTTTATCCACAATCAAGTAACTTGAAACCTTTGATCATTTGATGAAAATCATTCATCACTTCACAAACTGTGCAGGTTGCTCTCAGGATAAACAGGACGTGTAGATCTGACCTGCTCTACTTCGTGGTGATGTGCTATAACTCTGGACAGCTTTGGCTACACCCCTCCTCTACCAGTCAGCACATTCAGGCCTTTGTTGTAATCTGCATATGTACTAACAGATGCTTGAATCCGTGCTGGTGTTTGCACATTTCTCCCATACGATTTGCACTTGTCCCTTTTTCATCTTAGACCACAACACATAGCATCATGTGTATTATGGATATAAAGTCCACAGCAGCCGTGTTAGTGACAATCTATTGTAAATGAACACCCTGAAAAAAAACCCATACAACAAGAAGAGATGAAATATAGCTTCAGGGCAACACAGGGGAAAACGCTTGCTGACTGTCATCCTTTGTTGACTGACTGACTAATCTACAGAATCCACTACTACTACATCTAGTAAAATGCACCTGTTGCAGTATACTGGTAGTATCATAGTGGACCAATGTTGCCCAGGGGGATCACTGAAACTACAAGTCTCGCTGAAAGACAATACACATCCATCAGCTGTAGAAAACAGTATTATCCTGGTCTGGGATTGCTGTGTAATCCCTCTATCTGAACCTCGCATAACAAGCAAACATAAAAGGAATAATGGAAGATAATCTCAACATGCATAATCTCAACATGAGTTTGTTTAGCAATTTAGTCAGGTATGTTGGAATAGATTGGATTACACCCTCTTTTCTTGGACAGTTGGTAACCTGCATTTATCTCTACGTTAACCTGCCTCACAGGACAGTTGATTAAACATTTATGGCGTACACAGTAAAATACTGTCTGTGCTGCTAATGGTCCCTCAGAGGATGAACAAGCGACAAATATGAATTTACATTATTTGGATTTTCGCCCCATTGGAGGTAGGTTGAGGATCACAGAGGTGACAAGATCAGTCTCTTGAAGACTGATGTCAATCCAAGAGAAGATGGAAATGTCTGTCAGTGTGTTGCAGGCGAATGTGGGTCAGGGAACTTGAGGAGAATCAATATGTGAGGCAGTGAAAGGTTGCAGATGTGGTACAGTGGCACGGTTGCAGACTTGATCTTGGATTTGAGTCAAATATACTTCACAAGTTATGAAAGTTGACTTATGCTTAACCACTCTGTAACAGAACCTAGTAAAGAATTTGGGAGGGAACGCATGCTCAAAGACCTCCTGTACTACCAGGAGTGATGAAAATTTACTTGTTAGAGTCTTTCCTTCTTTCAATCCCTTGTCTCATTCACCCCTCTCTTCATCAATCCATGATCTTGCTCTTCCGTCAGTTGAGACTGTGTATATCTGTCTCTTGTCTCTCAACACCACTGTGGATGTGTATCATTTCCCAGTGGCACTGTACCACACAGCACTCTCTAGGCTGCGGACCCTTGGGACAGAGAAGCTACAAAGACTCCCACTGAACCATGGCAAGTGCAGGGCACAAGCTTCATCCAAACTGTTAAATAATCAATGTGTTCCCATGGTAACCAGTGCTCGTATGGTATTGGCCAACTAGCCCGCTCAGCCACCTCCCTTGCTTTACCTCTCAGGTCTCTCACTGCAGTTTATGCGGCTCTGTGCTTTCACATGCCTGGCCATGGCTGGATGTGCCTGACTAACTTTAGTACTGCATGTCCACATCTCTCTCTCTCTCTCTCTCACACACACACACACACACACAAGTAACATTATAGCTACAATGGAGTCTGGAAGTTAGATCTATATTAGCTGTGTTTAAAGATGTGATCTGGCCATATCGTGTTTAATAGCACACAGCTCACCATGCTTATATACTGGGGGACTGACATTTGGGGAAAGTAGTTGGTTTCTTGCCTAAATATCAGCTTACTTAACTTAACACAATAACTTGAAGCAGATGGAAACAGCCTGGCTCTGCCCAAAGTTAACAAAATCTGTCAACCAGCACCTCTCACCTCAGTAATTAGTAGTATCAATATTGGAATTTAATTTTGGCAAGAAGGCAAGTAAGCACATCTCCCAAAATGTGAAACCTTCTTTTTAAATGTTTTATTAGACTTTCACACTGCACCATATTGGGCTAAATATGGTTATTCACTGCCTCTTGTCAGTGTATTTTACCAGTTATGTTAAACAAATGGTAAACATGTTTGAAACTGGCCACTAAAACAGAACACTTACAATCCAAGATGTTTTTAACTAGATTTTTTAAATCTATATTCAGTCAAACTCTCATGTTCTTCATAGGTAGAGCACCAAAGAACAAGAGAGTTCAGCATGGGCACAACAATGATGTGCTGAGGAAGCAATAACCCCTTCCTCCTTAGCAAACATTTCCATTTCAGTTCCTCTCAGGCTGAGGTATACCGATATGGCAGCTCAGTCTCCAGCGGTGACATCACAGTGAAATATGACAGCCCTGTTCTGATGTTGCACCCAGCCAGTCAAACTATACAGCCAATGCTGAACGAAGCTCTTCCAGGATCTACAGTCAGAACTAACAAAAAAAACAAGGTGTGCTATGACATGCTTGTGTAATGTCCCTCTGTTTTCTGATGCCTGTAGCTGTAATGCGTTTCCTGCAGAATGTGTGTTAGAGACGTAGTTCGTGGTGCTGCTCTGATCCTCCGGTTCTCATTGGCTTCTTGTAGGCCACTCTGCAGTCCAATCAATACCTACGCAATTACCATGCACCCAACATCTCATTCATGCGGTGGCCCCCTGTGCCGGAGGGAAGGAGGCAAGGTGAGAAGAGAAGTGACGGATGGAGCTGAGAAGGATGAATACACGACAGCAAGACATGTTTCACTCGCGGACGCCGTCGAAACTCAATGTTGCATTCTTTGTCCGGGAGAAAGGTGGAATAATGAGATGTAATAAAGAAAATCCCATAGCGGTAAAGGTCAACTGTGCCTGCACTCCTGCTACAGCACCAGCTGAATTCAGGCATTCACTTCAATGAGGCAGTCACAAGGAAATTAATTAGTTCACTCATAAAACGGCCCCATTAAAGCTCAAAGTTTTCTGATTTGACATCTATGATTGAGAATTGTGACTATGTTGCCCCCCTCCCCCAAAACCCTCCCAACACACAGCACAGACGCACATTCACAAAACCATAATTAATAGTCCGTCACAGCTGTCAGCAGCACTCCCTCCTCATCTTTATGTAATATTATAAAAGCATGCTCTGGCTTACCTCTCTGCCACGCCGAGCAGCTCCAAATGAGAGCTGGCTATTTTGACCTTCACAAGTACAGCCACACAGGCAAAAGCACTTAGTGTGACAAATATTCATCACAGTGTTGCTTGAGAAGGTCTGACAATTGATCAGGTTTAAACATGACTGTGGTTCTCTGTGTGCCCTCGTGTTTTAACACTGACGTGCAGTATGCCGTGCGTCTGCATGTTCTGACGCTGACAGTTGACTAGAACTGAGCGTTTGTTAATGTTATTGGCAATACCTGTGCTTTTGTTGTGATGACAAGTCAAAATGTCTGCTGTGAAAAAGATGGGTAATTCAGTGTTATCATTTCCTGATAATCTATCTTATCATGCTGGCCCCCTACAAATTCCTGCACATTTTAATGACAGATTCAAGCAAAAGTCATAATTATACAAACCACAGATATATAAAGAGTTTAGTCTAATGTAATGCATACCAATGAAACACTGTTCATTTGTTTGACCATTAATTTGTTACATTTTAATGTTTTAAGTTACACTGTGATAAATTATTACATTTGCCACATGATAGTGATAGTAAATTCCAATAAATTAAACTGCTCTAAAACTCTCTCAGTGTTGATTGAATCGTTCCTGCCTTTCAAATGTTGCTGCTAATGAGTGTGTGATATAAATACAGGTATTCATCACAGTCAACTGGCCCACTAAACCACATAAAAACATAAAATATTAACTATCTAACTAATAATAATCATTGGGTTTTCTCCTGATTCGCTATTTTATTATTAATGCACTTCTACTGGTGTCATGATCACACAGCCAACGACAGGAGGCTCAGCCACTAAGTAACAGCCATGGTGAGAGTTGCCACATGTGCTGTGTCCAGGCTCCATGATGAAGGAAGGCCATCATGTGTGAGCGTCATCAGTATGCTTCACATAATCCCGCCCCCACTGCTTCCTCTACATCAGAGGTCACTGCAGCATGTTACCTCACAGCTCTTGACTAGTTGCTACCCCTCGTTGCTAAGCTGAGAGCTGCTAAGCTTGTTCCTCTTTGGTGTTTTGGATCCTGCGCTGAGTACCGGTGACAGCACACAACCGCACACACAACAGGGTGCTGCCATTTTAATGCTTTCTCCATTGATTGTTGCTTCCTCCACGTTGCATCCTCGATCAGTAAGAGTGTTTTTATAAGCTTGTGCTGCATCATTATAGACAGATTCATTAGTTTGAATTCATCTCAGTTTTTTCGGTTTATGTCTGAGTGTATCTGCTGTGTGATGCTGTGAAGATGCTGGTTGAGTTGCTGAGGCAACAGCCTTAGTTTGACATTATAAACTACATCATTTCATTATAAAATCAGCCGATAACAGGTTAATAATAAATCATCAGGGTATCTGTATGCTTTCAGAGTACATACATTTTTATTGAGACCAGTTGAATAAATATTTATAGACAGCAAGGAGTAAATACAGGATGCACTACATGGAAGAGAGCATGAGTGGACGAATGAGATACACAAAGCTCCCCTTTCTATTAAAGGTTCATATTTATACTCTGGGTCTGAGTCTGGAGGGTGTCATCTACTGTTTCCATCTTAAATATCCTAAATTTCCAAAGTTTCTAAACTGTAATCACAAAGCAAATGTGACTGTATTAAAGCAATAAATAACTTTACAGGTCCTGGCAGAAGATCCAGGCTAGCTGTTTCCCCATTCTTCCATTCTTGTTCTAAGTGATGCTAACCAGCAACTCTCTGCTAAGAAAGTGAGCAATCAAATTTCTCAAACTGGTAAAATGATGTTAAGCTGCCTCCACCAGTCGGAAGTATCTCCTACATCCAAAATGTCCTGGCTACAGGAGCCTTCAGCAATCCTTAGTGTTGATAAAAGCAATCCACATAACAATTAACAGTCTGATGGAGAAAACACACCTAATAGTCCTCAGTGTTCAATTTTATTTCAGTGTGAGCAATCACTCTGTTCCGTTTCACTTTTGTCACCTACATTTTCCTCATTCCTTTCCAGAACACCTCTGAACGCAGTCTTCTCAGATGCACTAAGACTTTTCCAAATTTAGACATTTTTGTTTCTTTTAATTGGGAACATTGGACAGCGATTCTACTTCATGGACTCTCAGAGCCAGAATGATACGTAAACCTGTATGAGACTTTTTAATTGCCTTTTACACCACAGGACTTTACTCATACATTTTAATTTAACTGTGACAATAAAGTTTGGGGCGCGGATAAATCGATAAATAAATTACAGCTGTTCAGCCAGTGCAGCTTCACAAAATTAAAATGACCAGACAGTGATAAAACTACCACAACAAATCCAGAGCTTAAAGTGTGCACCTAAAGATCCAACAATATTGTGAAAATAACAAGGCTCATTTTGACCCATGCACAGCCCAATGAAAACCATTCGTCCCCACCACCCAGGGGGCCCAGCCTCTCTCTACATGCAGCAGCAGAGACGCTTTATGCAGAGCTGCCCCTGTCATGGTCGAGGTTTCATGCTGTTCTATAAGCTTCGCTTGGGAACACCCACACATTCACATATCTCCATTCACTACCGTTGCTTGAGTTTTGGCTCACAATAAGTGTAGGTGTTGAAAGTGATGAAGAATTACAGTAAGTAGGACAACGGGCGAGGCAACAAAAACAAGAGCCGTGCCTCTAGTTTCCTTGTGATACTTATGAATACATGAGCACATTTATCCATATGCTGATATATTTAGCGCCAAACATCAGAGGGAAAAACAGGGCATTGTTTTAAACGTTTGTAGCACTTTGGTGATTGCCAAATCAATCTGCCTCCTGTTGAGCGCCCAGATTTGCCCTTCTTCTCTGCCCACCTCGGGTTGTGTTCAGGCATGACACACTGTTCCCTAAAGAACACATCTCCGCCAAGATCAGAGCAACCATCTTATTGGACTGGAGAGATGACACAAACACTGATCTGAAAACACGCAGACCTTTCAGGATAACAGTGGTTCCTGTGAAGAAAGACATTTCACCAGCTGGCTGTC
Source organism: Ctenopoma multispine (assembly GCA_034779795.1). NCBI lineage: Eukaryota > Metazoa > Chordata > Actinopteri > Anabantiformes > Anabantidae > Ctenopoma > Ctenopoma multispine. The sequence continues at coordinate 13,681,523 of JAUYWH010000002.1, forward strand.
AAAAACACAACATATTCTGCTGGACAGAATAAATGGACACATTTTGTCCCTGTGGTCATATAAACACGAAACAAATGCAGTAAGATAACAATTGTTTTCAGCTTCAAAATGCATCGATGTAGCTTAAAATCTAAGGGAAATATGGTTTGTTTTTGAATTAAATGAGAGGATCAATACAAGTCTCACATTTGCCTGTCTAATATTACTATTATCTTAAGTTAGCATAAAGACTGAAAACAAATGGAAACAGCTAACCAGGCTAAGTCCAAATAAAGGTAACAAAATCTCATGTTAATAATGTGTGTTAACTTGCTTGTTTAATCTGGACTAATCTGAACTTGTTGGACATATTTGGCAGTTCCCCTGACAGTGTAATGTTATTTATCAGTGTCTGATTTATTACATTAAACTGTTTTTCACTCGCTTGAATTCACCTGAAGCAGGTGTCTTAGAACTTGATCAACACACTCAGAAGTTTTGTTTTAAACCAACAACGTCACAAGATTAAAACACTGGAAATTTGTCTGCACCTAGTCAAAGTGTTTGCCGGGATAACAGAGAACATATGCACTAAAGTGTCAGTGTTTGTGCACAAATAAATGCAGAGATTTATCAATAGATTCTTCTCAACTTCTGAAAGACACCCCTCCCTTGTCATTTTTAGTAGCTTCAAAATGACAATCTTTAGATTTCGAAGATAAGCAACTGACTGGTTTAATTTTTGTTCCTATTAAACATAATTTTCTTCAATTGTAGGTGCATGGACTGATGTTGCATTGTTCCTCTCATTTAGACTCCCCCTCCCCTACCTAATTCCTGATTGCTGAGATATTCTAGTGAGCATATGCGGAGCTTGGATTTGGCTGATTACATAATTGGAAATTTCAATGGTGAATATTAATCCACAATGACCCATATCAGGTTTTATAAGCAGGCTGATCAGGATCTGCTGGCCCTCAGTAAGCAGCAGCAGTCTACAGACAATGAAGCTCTGGGCTGGAAGAGCTTTTTATATTACACAAGTGGCATGGCTGACACAGCAAAGCGCCATTACAACATTCAATAATGCTGTTCACCTGGAACCTTTAATGCATTTTTGCTTTTAATTTGTAGTAGTCGTTCCTTCTACAACATCTTAGATACATTTGTCCACGTCCAACTACACAAATTGTTCCCCGACATATATGTGCATATCAGCACAGCACTCAAAAAACGCTCTTGGAAATCCAGAAGGCTTTGCCCGCCTGCGTATCAACACTGCAGTCTGTGGGTAATTAGCTAGCCGAGCAGCAAGGCTACTGTGCAGCTCTGACTGAGCCTGCACCATGGCAACACAGGGCTGTGTCTAAGCACAGGCTCCTCTCTGCTTTCCCCTCCTCCCCCTTTCCCATTCCTCTTACTCACTGGCTTCAACCCATCTCATCCTTTCTTTACGCCACACCTCTTCTCTTCTTCTTCGCCTCTGTTTTTCCCATCCCTCTCTGCTCTTCTTCTCTCCTGATCTTCCTCCCCTGCATCCCCTCCTCTCTTGCATCATCACAGCCCAGACTGACATAACTGAAAAGACACTCACTTGTTCACATTCGGGGAGGGTTCAGTGCTACTGCTTTTCAATCCGAGGACACATTGTATGCACCATATATGCAAGCCCATCTCATACAATTAAATAAATAACTTATACTAATTATCATATAAATATTTTAGGAAACACAATACTGTCTGGATTACATAATTTTTTTAAATAACTGTATGACCACAGTGTATCACTGTGTCTACAAGCTTTTCATTAAATCTGCCTGCATGGGTTAAACACACTTTAACCCATGAGCTTTAGATTTACTTGTAGGCAGACATTTTTACCTCTGCTCAGAGCCACGCTAACTGCATTTACCTTCTTCCACTCTTTATCATAAGCTAAGCTAATCATCATCATGGAAGAACTGATTTTACACTGGTTCAGCATAAAAAAATGCATCCTGCGGCTTTAAAATTTGTTTCTTTGTTCTTTCCTCACAGATGTCATTTTTAGGACTTTAGTTTAAAGGCGACCCCACAGATGCTGAATGGCAACAGTTGACCTTTTAAACTGTGGTTTAAGTTAACAGAGTCCTATTGTGTCATGGTAGCCTATAGCAGCTGTATCATTGTTTTTTGTAGCAAACATAGAGGCAACTGTTATTGCAAATAAAAGTTACCCAGCAGCAGAGCATTTCACATGAGCATTTACTGATGACTGAACAGGTATGAATTTGTAAAAAAAAAATAAAAGTAAAACAGACTAAGGTACAGCAGTGATAAATTATCATCCGTGCAAAGCTGGGCAAATACTGTGAAATAACAAATTATAGTATATATTATATTCTTATGATAGCTTGCACATCATATTCTATTAAATTTTTTTGCAATACAAATATACAGTATTGTATTATTTTGTAATTTACATGTACAGTGGCACTGGGTCAAGTCATTCATACAAAACTAGCTAACTAACAAAAAGTAACAACATCAATCATGAATGAAGAAATGCTTATTTCTAAAACTAACTAATGGTAAACCAGCATTTATTATGAACAGTCTCTGTTTAACCATCACTACTGACGCCGTCTCATCACTGTAAGTAATAATCTAGTTTAAACATGACTTAACTGGTCATTCAAAAGTTGCTTTAAAGAGAAATGAGGTGCAGATTCTTTTAAGCAGCTTTGCAGCAGAAATACGCGTGTTAAGCTGTTTGAGTGTCTTAAACGTATAAAAGTAGGCAGGGCAGTGTGAGGAAAGGTCTGGGTGAGTAGTCAGAAATACACTAAACATACAATCACATCAAGCAGCCATCACTGTGTTTGAATACTGCTGCAAGATGCTATCACTGAAAAAAAAAAGACTATACTTTCTCCATATCTGCCCTGCAGGGGATTTTGGAAATTACTGTCCATTTTTTTTCCGTTTTGTGTATTTGTTTGACTGACAGGTGTCTCAGTCTATCACACTCCCCTGTGGTTGCTGCTTTGCAAACCACTGACAAGATGGCAGTAATCTGTAAACCCAACCTCCAGCCTTAAAAACATGCAATCTGCACCAACAAAGGTGGTGACATGTGTAAGAATCTGGGTTTGGCTTAACACAAATGCACAGATACACAAAGAAACGAAAAGTAATAAATCCATAAAAGCAATTTCAAGAAAGAGATGTACTATCAAGGGTGTAATAAAATCTATGATATTAAACTGGGATTGCTTGTATTGTTTATATCAGTGACAGGATGAGGCCATGCTCTCTCTTTATCGCTCTCCTTCTGACTCTGAGATTGAGAGGTGTGTTTTCTGTTTTTCCAAACTGAGTAGAGCGATGGAGTTGATTTTCACTAACAGCTGATAATAAACAGAGAGATATGTTTAAAGTTCATCTGTGGTTCTGTGTACATGCAGCAGCCATATGTCTGGATAATGTTAGCTGTCCTATGGGGGTAAAACAGGAAGTCTGTGTGAGCCAAACATATGCTCTCATAATATACTGTGTGTCTATACTGATCACATAACAATATAAAATGTCCCTGTAGAGGAAGAAATGTATTTTAACATAAGAGAAAGGAGCACATTTTTACACAACTGCAAAAATGGATATAAACTAGAAACCGATTGTTTCTATAAAATGTTCAGTACTCATGCAGGACTGCAACCATAGTGCAAAGAGGCAAGAATTACATACAAGCAGCCTGCTAACAATAACAATGTTTCACAACAAATGATCCTAAGAGAAGTTTAATATAATTACATGAATGTAATTCACAGCAAAATTAATTTAACCTGTTAAATGCATGTATGTACAGTGTGTCACCTGTAAAGCTCTAAATGAATATATGTTATTAAACTGATCATACTGAAGCACAGATCTAGAGTTGCTGCTGCTGAAAATGCCTCAAAATGAAGTCTTTGATTCATACTATGTATGAAAAAAAGGCGGAGGAGGAGGGGGTGGACAGTGGAAGACAGGAAGGGGATGATAGAAATGAAGAACACAGAAAAAAACAACACACACACACACACACACACACACGCAAATGAGAGGCCAGACCAAATGGCTGAAGGGCTGCTTGGATAATGCATTAGACAGAGATGGCACTCAGAGCAGCTACACATGGTAAGAAATGCACTGTGTCGCCAAATGTCCTCCACACACACACACACACACACACACACACACACACACACACACACACACACACACACACACACACACACACA
>JAUYWH010000002.1:13685804-13753879 GCA_034779795.1 Ctenopoma multispine
ACACACACACACACACACACACACACACACACACACACACACACACACACACACACACACACACACACACAGATATTAAAGAATAACAAACATTTTTCAGTCATAAATGAGTAGAGAACAGCAATAGCTTAGTACAGCTCCTGATAATTGTATCAAGTAGTATGTACAGTAATTGTTATTCTATTGTCTTCAAGTATATACAGTATATTTAGCATAGAGTAGTAATGTGTTAGACTAATTTCCAATTGTGAACAGAGGGCATTGTCTGAATACTGGCCTAGTGGCAAAACTGTTAAGAAGCTGCTACAAAATATGTTTATGAGAGCAGAGGAGAACATAAACATGAAGATGAGTGACTGACCTCACAACCACGGCTGCGTATCAAACCGCAGTACTTTTAGAATCGTCATCCCGTTCAGATGTAACAGTGTGTCACATTCACTCACTGTTCACTGCTTTGTTTGGTAATTAAAAAAAAAAGTATTTATTGGTATTAACAATGAAACTTAAATATCGTGTTGGTAATAATAAAAAGAAATGTTACAACCCACCTCAATAGGCCTTTTTCACAGCACACATGTTAACTTATCAAGGTAGGAAAAGCACAGGTGTAAATAACAAAATGAACAATGGCCCAGCTCAATTCAAGTCTCCCATTAAGCAGCCATGACAGTAAGCCAGATCGAACAATACCAGGGCCCTGAAACTGAAGCAGCTGCGTGGAATTCAGCCATCATTCTTTTTTATTATTTACACCTGTGCTTTTCCTACCGAGACACGATGTCAAAATGTCTTCTGTGAAAAAGGCTATTCATATAATTTCACCAGTTTTTGCTGGCCAGCGTCTAACGTGGCTGTTTAATTTGTGTAAATGTGATTCAAATATATAGTTAATTTTCCAACAAAAGGTAGTAGAAGTGTTAAATGATAAGTGTTATCGTCATTGGAAATTTAACATACTTTACTTTTCACAGCACTAACTCCTAAATCTGTATAACAGTGTCAAGTTATAGTTACTGCATTGAGCTTCACCAGTACAAACATTATTTTGATTCATTAGTTTATTCCAGTCATGTCATATTTGATCAAGAAATGTTGAATGACTATAAATGAAACCTAAGACTTCCTGGAGTCACGGGTGAAAAGTTCCACATTAAACGTGTGTGGTGATAGATTACGCCCCTTGAGATGTGAAACATCTGATCAGGAAGTGTTGGGTTTTATTGACAGCATCTTAAAAGTCATTTGAAAACAGAAACTGAAGCTTCTAGAAATGATTAATGAATGGATTTGTTGCCGTGGAAATGTACTTATTGCTGAATTTATTCAGAGAACAGGTAAACATAGAGCAGCTTCGACAGCAAATTTAAACAGGAGTGGTGACATCTGCTGACCTGTTTTAAACAGAGGCCTGTTGTAGCATGCATAGCCACTGTTTGAGAATTTACAATAAATTTAGATTGATGTTTGTACATAATCAAAAAATGTCTACCAACTATTCATCACCAACTATTCTGTTTTCACATTATGTGTAATAATATTCTATCATGAAATTATTTGGAACCTAATTATTAGTTATTCATATTCATTATTCAGCATTTAGCTGCTGTTTCTTGTTGTACTGACTGAACAGAATTGGTGTACCTTATTGTAAAGTGTTACCAAAATAACAGCTGATATGATGGTTGAATAAAAGCAATAAAAGCACAAGCACCGTTGAAAGCACCCACACACCCCCACAAAAATGAAGAGGAGTCAGAAGGCTTAGGGACTAGCTCTTCGCTGATATTGATTGGATATACACATATTTCATGTCAGCATGTGGGTGATGGAGTTGGTGCACCTTGCTAAGGATGCTAACACACTGTTGTTAAAACGAGTCCAGCGTAGCGGAAGAAAACACTTTCTGTGCAACAGTTGTTAGATCTTTTTGAGAACCATAATATACAGATCATCACCTTTTTAAACGTCTATATAAAGTTTGTTTGTTTTTCATGTAGTTTAGTTTTTTTTATACTGTGTTTTTTTTTTTGCAACCTATCACGCACACTAACGTCTGATTCTTCTCATTAACGACTGCGGTGCAGCATTTAATCTCACTGAATCAAAGGCCCTGTGTCCCTCGCCTCTCTCTCTCTAACAGAAAATCCAAAGCTTCCATCGCTGAATCAGGAGTCCACTCTGCCCTGCACAGCACAGTCACATTTCTAGGCCAGTCGCTACTGTGATCAGCAAAAATCCCTAAATAAAACAAAGCAGGCAAGCAAACAAACAAACAGCGTTCCCCTCCCATTTCCTTTCCTCCCTCCACTCCTCTCCCCTGACAGCGAGAGCCAGAGAGGGGAACAGGCGTGCTGATATGGGGATGAGCCCTGGCAGGGTCTCTAACAATGGCCATATGGATCACAAGAGCATGGCAGCCTCTCCTTTCCAGCAGGACACACACCTTCACACACAGAGGATATGCAGCTTCAGGCTACCCTGTTCTAAAGTCTGTATATGAACATCACATATCTGTAGCCAAACTGCAGTAATACATAAACAACACATCATCACAGATGACCTCCATGTTGAAACAATAAGCGCAGATGCGGTGTGCGAATGGGTTACAAAGGTAAAGAACATGAGCTGCTTGAGTGGAGGCTTTTAAGGGAAGTGTAGGAGGTGGGTTTCACCACAGCTCGGGTCCTGGGTCACAGCTACAGCAGCTCTACATCACAGATCAACCTCTTCAGCTCAGATAATGGTCTCCCGCTTGTCAAAGTCTCCCCTGCACGCTGACGTCAGCGTCGGTGACCGGCCGTTCCCTCTCTTACAGGGTATAAAAAGCTAACTTCTGCCAAAGTGCACATAAATATTACAGTGCACCTTGTCTCCCTTGTTTCATAGTGCATTTCCTATGATTCACCATCTTCTCTTTAGCCCAAATTCTCCTGAGTATGAAACACTGTGTTTTTGGGTAAAGGTCTGTGTAAGGCATGGGTGTGTGAGCTTTTACTGTATGTGTGTGTAAGTGGGAGAGAGACGGGCAGGCGCAGAAGGCAAGATATGATGTAGGAGGTTTGCTAGCAGACAACCGAAATTAAATTATGTGCTCTGAATTTGTATGAGATCAGTGAAATGCAGAGTTGGCATCTGAATCACACTTTCTGAAGCAGTCTGAAAAGCTCAAATACAGTTTGTCAAAAACCTTTTGCTCAATAATAAAAAATAAAAAATGTTCAGATAATATGTTTTATGCATTTTTGTCTAACTCAAACATCTATGTTGCAGAAAACTTCCTTTGGTTTTACATTTACTGAAACATAATGTAGTTTTATTAATATAATGACAAGCGAGCAAGCTGGGGTGATAAATATAAAACACTGATAAGAACCTACGTTTTGTACCCAAACATGAAACAACCATTTTGAAACTGTGCTGGCTGACATTATCGGTTCCTTGTGCAAACCTTGGTAGCTCTTCAACATGCTTGAAAGCATTATGAAGAAATTACACCGATTCTATCTTGGATCTTGCCTGAATCCTTTCTTTCCAGGAAATACAGGTCGCACAAGAGCAAAGGTTGTGAACCCACTTTTTCACAAAATCCACTTAATCTGACGTATCGGTTTATAGCTACACTACACTCTGAGTGTAATGAGTTCAGTTCATACCACTACCATAGAGTTGTTCACACTGTTTTTTATCAGTGCTCACTGTGGTAAAATGTTTTTAAAATTGCACTTCACAGTTTGAAAGTAATGGCAAATATCGATCATAATCTCTTGCAGTTACGCATTAGTTATGCTTAAAGCCATACTAAGAGTCTTTGTGTAAGATTTGCACACAAAATTAGAGTTAGTTAAGTACATTTTTCTGCCAACAACTGATAAAGTGACAACTAACAGAATGAGAAGTAAATCTCCTAATCTGTTCCTACTAATCTCCTGTCTCCTAAACAGAAGAGAGCAACCTGAGAAAGCTGGAGGCACCGTAAATCTCCTGCAGCTGCCGCCTGTTTAGTATCCTTTGGCCTGAAGCAACCAATGTTTGGCTGGATGATTACACACAAGTGTGATGCATGCGGTGCATAAATATCACATCAAACGATTTCTTGCTGCAGCAATTCAACTTGAAACACATACGCTTTACTTAGGACAAGGTTCTGGTGAAAGCAGACATTACATTGTATAAGATTGTGGTGTGAAATTTGTGAGGCATATGTAATAACGTACCACAAAATCATAAAACACTTAGCGCACATTTCACATTGTTAAGCTGAATACAGGGTTTGAGCTACAGTAATTACATTATGTCAGCGTGTTTTGCCTCCTACTGAATTTTAAAAATGCTTGTTGGCGTGAGTGTCGTGAGAGAAACAGGGAGAGCATGCGAGGGAGCACGGTCCTCAGATGAAATGTCAGTCTGATGTCGGAGTGATGTGCTCTGACATAACTGGCAGGGTGGGAAGAGACAATACAATTAGGCTTTTCGTTATTAAAATTGATTTTGAGTTTACTATTTGCCAGAAAGTCATTTTCTGCTTCATTCTTTTACATATGTGAATGTACAGTTAAGACTGCATGACACCTACTTAGATATCACATGCCAAATAATTAAACCAATTAATACTGTATATGATCAACAATCAAATAAGAAAAGACAAAAATAATCAACTTCCCAGAAACAACCTGAAGACTTTAATTTTATAATAAAATACACAAAATGTCTGAAATGAACAGACCTCCTAACTGTCCCATACCTGGGGTACTGTCCTCATCTGTCAGGCAGTAACACAAGTCATTATACTGACACTTGTGGCAAGACAGAATTATGATAAAATGCCAGCCAGTTGTCACACCACCATCTGTGATCTGAAGGAAATCTCAAGGTTACAAGGAGTCCAACTTTAGCTAAGCATCATCTATTACATCCACTACATCTTATAGGTTTCCATATTTTGTATTTGAGGCAAAACTCACCTGTAAAAACGACTTACAAAAACGTATCTTGTTATACCACTTATCTAATTCGTCTATCTCTCTTATTCTATTTTACTCATCATCATGTCAGAGAAAAAAAAAGCCAGAATTTGCATGTGTAACAATACACACGATATACAGCATGCAAGTTAATTTCTCTTAACACTTAACAAACAGTAAACGATGTATCATGACTGACTGAATTAACTGATGGGAGCTGCACATGCAGGCATAATGAAAATGTCGTACTGGTGTTATCACCCACGCCAGGGTTTTCGAGCACATGTATGGATATGCTGACTGCACTTTCATTCACATCACATACACATCTTGCCCTTTTTTTTCTCTAAGACAAGCTCATTCCAGGTTTTAGATGAAGACTTTCATCATCACAGTAGGGGATCCAGCTCAAGACATTTGGACATGGAGCACATGTAAATCCAATCTGTTAATACTCTCAGGGTTGCCGTTTACAGGAAGGGCAAATCAAATCTGACTCAACAAAATCTCTTCAGACAGATGTACCAAACCAATGACACTGATAAATCAATGTGACTGTAAAAGACACACGCACGTATACAAACACACACGCACACACACACATACGCACAAACACTTCTGATCGAGGCCTGATGGTTTCCGAGTTGTATTCATCTGTGGGAGGCTTGAACGTGGGACACCCGCCACATCTGTGCATTAATTTAAAACACCACTGCCACTACAGAGACCTCTTACAAACAATGGGTCTGGCACGGCATTTTGAACCAAATCTTGATGTTAATAAATAAAGTAAAATCCAATTAATATTTAAAGCTAATCATAGCCACAGAGCTGGAGAACATACAAAGACAGATTGGAGCCCGCGGGGGGAAGAGGGAGCTTTCTGTCTGAAGCTCCCAGAAGACTGAGGTCTCTACTTTTCTCAGATTTAAATTCAAAAGCTCTTGTTTTAAAGAATGTTCTTATAATCCCAACTGGAATCATCCATAATTAACCTAGCAAGCTCTTAACAAAAGCAGCACAATTGTTTAGTAAATAGATGACAGAGGGAAAAAAAATGAATATGGCATCATTATATCTTGTGGTGTTTAATGATTTCCTCACATGCGCATGAAGTGTTCATGGCTACAGGAGCAATTTAAAAATGTCAATGAGCTCAGATAATTCTGAATGACTATGCAGGGTTATTACCTTTTACTGTGCTAGCATCCAAAAACACCAGTTGTTATAAAAGCTATAAGATAACGTGCGTATTTGGGTGTGTGCCACTATCCTCCTGCTCTCTGGCTGTGTATAGGTAGAGGGGGAGGGGTACTGTGCACATTTTCCAACCAGAGGATGAGCAACGGTGACTGAGGAGAGCTGGGAGGGTGGGGGTGGAAGTGGGTGTGCATCTACATCCATGCCGTGCTATAACCCGTTCATATAGAAAGGGGAGCACACACTGCCTATTCACATGCCTGTTTTAAGACATGGAGGGACAGACGCTTGTCCACAGTGTCAGGGCCTCTCCTGCTTTCTCTGTCTGACAGCACCACCAACTGCCTACTCTTACATAACCCCCGCTCCCTTTCCAGGCCCACTGCCTGTCTTTAATGGCTTATTTCTCTCTTTTTCAGCCTTAGCATTTTCACCCCACTGACTGCTGCTCTCTCCGCTCCCCTCCCCTCAACCCCATCATCCACTGAGGATGAATGCCATGAATGCTAGATTGGGTATTTTTTCTACAGTGTTCTTGTGTTTGTTGTACACAATTTGCATAATACAGCAAGGATCCTTCGAAAGGACAGGATTTAACAGAGCGGTTTATCCATTAATGCTTCTGTTTCCACATTACTACTCCTACATGAGTCACAATGCAATTAAAAAACATATTTCATCAAGCAGATATTACTTTGTTGTATTGTAAGTTGATTAATAAGCAAACATACTAGAAATGAGCAGTAGAAAAACTAGGTGGTAATACTGAAAATAAAATCTCCATGTAAGCAATAAATGCTTACATAATCACATCTGCTGTGAGCTTTCAAATGTGTGAACCATGAAACAAGCCTGATTGGTCTGGATACAGCTGATAAGAAAAAGCAAACCAAGAGAAAAGGGTCCATTTCTTTTTGCCTCCTCAAAGCTTAAACCCCACACTGACTGTACTAATCTGCTAATATCAACCAGGTTGCGAATCATATGTGGGCTCAGCTCAGGGGATCTCTTCCACTCACTGAAATTTCAGCCTCCATTTTACCCCTGTGTTTTATCTCACCTTCCTTCTTCCTACTGCATCATGTTTCTTCCTTAAAACGCGGTAACACATAAACGGTGGATGCGCGAACAATGCAGCGGCGTCACTTGTCGCAAATACGAGACAACATAGAGGCATACTCATGCACAGCAAGAACCATTCCTTGAATCTCATGCTCGCCAACCTACCCTTCCCCCACCCCAGCTCACTCTCATGCTCACATACATGCACCTTGCTTAATTAAAGACTGTGCTTCTGAAGCTGTCCTGACCTTTCATCAACTGTAATTTATAAATACATTTAAATAAATTGACATAATAGTAACAAAATGGAGCACACGTGCAGAGGCGCTTTCATTGACACCGTGCTGCATGTATGACAAACACCTTTTAAACAGATGATACTGCTGATTTTCAAACCTTTCGAACAGCACAGTCACTATTTTTTTATTCTTTCTAAAAAAGAATTAGTGAAGAATGGAGAATAAGGAATGACATGAGTTGCTAGAGATAGATTTGATCATCTCTTCCTCTACTTCAGCTAACTCTAGCTAATGAGGCATAATCCCACAGTTAGATTTTACGAAGTCAGTTTTTAACCAGCTCGAGAGACAAACTGCATCTCACTGCTGCTTCAGTGAATAAAAACGCACCATTTTTTGGCCTAAGGTAACTGCATCACCGTAAGCCTTTGACGACATATACTAGGTGTGTTAAACCTATAAGCATTAGTCATCTGCATCAAATCCAAACAGGAAGACCATTTCCATGCGTGTGCAGTGAAACTGGATCAGTCCTGTTCTGTTGTCCTCAACAGTCAACAAATGGGAAACGGAGAGCTTGAGATGAATACGAAATATGAATTGTCTTCCACGAACCGCCTCTGCTGACACATGATCTTTTCTGCTTTACTACAACTCATTGGTTCCCAGTCCCCCTGCTAGGCTTCACAGGCCTGAGCTGTCTAACAGTGAGGAAGGTGACTTACCTGGTCATACCACTCCCGGTTGGTACAGGTGCACTCGGGCCACCAGCCTCCCTGTCCACTGGAGTTGTTGCCGTTTACCTTGGGTCCTCCTTTGGATTGGCCCTTTGGGTTGGGGCCTCCTGGGCCCCCGCCAGACATAATCTTGCCCTTACTTCTCCCTAAAGTGCCCCCTCCTCCGCCCATGCTTCCGCCTCCCCCTGAGGCTGGAGGGGGTAAGGTCTGGCCTCCCCCATACCCAGGTGGGTATCCATAGGGCTCGGCCTGCCAGTCTCCTCCATACGATGGGGCATCCATCCTACGCAGGGCAGCCATACGGGTCACCTCATAACATTCTGGGCACTTGCAGCAGTGGTGGTGTTTGTGCATGCTGGCTGTGCTGGCTGGGCTGACGCTGAGCTGAGCGGCGTGGCACTCTGCCTCTGCTGCCTCCTCAGATCTCACACAGCACGCTGCGATCGGCTCACAGAGTGCTAATGCCGACGGAAATAACACTAATCACAGGAATTTCTACAGATTTTCCCTTTTTCACCAAATCCTGCCACTCTCCGCTTTATTCCTCTCCGATGTAGAAAAGAAAAGATTGAGAGGGATGGGAAGCAGCCACAGAAAAACAAAAATACAAAATGGGCACGTAGTCTTTGTCCTCTTGACGTAGAAGATCAAAGGAAATATTCAAAATATTGTATATGACCACACAATCAGAGACCAGCCCCGATGATAAAAATTTCCTCTTCCTTCTCTTGGTTCACAGTGATACGTATATAAATTCATATATATATATATATATATATGTAGATATATATATATATATATATATCCTTTTGTTTATATATCATATATATTTACACACACAAATACATATAAAAATATTAATATAAACAGACAAGCACAAATACAGATATGTACAGGGATAAATGTATATATATATATATAAATATCTATATGCGTGTGTACAAATATATATAGATATATAAACAATATGTATAAATAAATGATATCCGCAGATGAAAATCTTCCTCTTTTAAGTCTTGGTATGTTCCTGTTTAGTCAAAATCTCACGCTTTTCCTTCTGCGTTGAAAATCGCTGTCTTTCTCTCTCTGTCTCTTTTCTCAGCCTGCAGAGAGGAGCTGAGCACTGGATTGCCTCTCAGCCAGCTTGCCCTAGATGTGGATTATTCAGAGGGATGCAAGCAAGCAAGAGGGAGATGGAGAGCGAGAGAGAGAGAGAGAGAGAGAGAGAGAGAGAGAGAGAGAGGCAGGGCGGGAGGGGGGAGAGGGATACGTAGCAGCATCCCTCTAGCACCTCAGCCCTGACAGCCACAGCCAATCAACTGGCAGTGCTGCCATCAGCAGCAGCAGCACCAACAGGACTGAGTGCTTCACTAGGTGCTCTTAAAGGGGCCGCAATAGCTAAACCTCACTGCTGCTCGCCTTCGGTGAATAGGTACAGCTTCACAAATCAAGCCATATTCAAATCAGTGTTTGTCTATTTTATCAGTATTGTAAACAAAGAAGGATAGGAAGTCAACAATCTGCCTATACCAAGCCCTGATCCTGATCCACAATGTGTGAGTCTAATCCATGTTTTACATCAAACCAATGCAGCCAAAGTCTAACTTACAGTGAGCACCCCTGTCGCTCTGACTGATCACTGGTCACCTCCACGGTCATCTCCAGTTCAGCTGCAGACATAACAGCTTTCTTGTACAAATGACTGGCAACCTCTGGCTCTGTGTCACAGCACACGTGTAAATATTCTCACAGTGGAAGCAGGTGCAGCAGATGAAGTCCTTTTTCTCTTGGGTACCACGAGATCAGCCTCTCAACAGAGGATGCCTTTGAATCACACTGCATTACTTTACATCATGCTCTATGCCTCTTCCTTTTTTAGTGCTGGTAAAGCAGCTCTGCTAAATTATTTTATTAATTCCTGCCCATGTGCATGAAAACTGCAATCCTGAAGCCTTGTTTAAGAAACATAGGGGAAATATTTTTATGTTCACAACGATGACATCAACACATGTGTACAAAACCAACACGATTACACGCTTGGGCTTTTGTGTGGGTGGAGGAAGAGATTGAGAGTGAGAATGTGTGAGAGGAAAGAGAGAGAAAGAGCGACTATATGGCTTTTATGTATCTGGAGCTGTTACATTCTTGTAATAGGACTGCCTGTGAACCATTTTGCATGCTTATGCATTTGTGGGTTGATCACAGCTAGATATAAAACATCTTGACACTGAGGGTGAAGGTTTATTTTTTAAAGAACTGAGAGGTAATGTTAGAGTGTCGCCATTAAAGCCCTGCATATATGCATTATTAATGAAATGTGACGGGGAACAGAGCAGGGTGTGTCTGCATCTCTCTGTTGGTACCATGGGGGAGAGAGTATATGTGTACATAGTATGCATTTAACAGTGCTCATACATGAATACTATTGCTTATTCCCTGTTCTGATAATGCACCCTTAAATTGACATGCATATTAATGTGTATCTGTAAAGTCTGAAACTGAGCAGGATCTTATGACGAGGGCACAGTGCTGTGCGTTGCAGACCTACCAGGAGGCACACGCAGCAGGCTCAGCCACACTTAATTACATGCAACACTAACTCACTTCATTATAATGATATTCTTTTACTCTAACCTATGGAGATTCGCTAAGCAAAGAGCAAAACGGGGGGAAGCTTGGGCATTTTTAGACAGAGACTAGAAACCACTGAATGCCTCAAGTAACACTGTAGGATGCAGGCACGAAGTCCGCTAAAGCCAATCAGAGTGGTGAGGCGGGGTTTCAAGGCAGCAGCTTGAAAGGACAATGTAAGCATATCGATCACAGCACACATGACCAAGCACATGTTGCAACCATCCTTCCCTGGCCTTGCTCTGTCTCTCTCAGAAACTGTCCACATCACATCCACCACGCAGTCGAGAGGGTTTGCAGTGAAAAACGAATATTGTACAGTGCACAAAATGAATAAGAAAGCAGGATGTACATAACGGATGAAGTAAAGATGGACAGAGAAAGCTCACCTTCACTGAATGAAGAGATATGTCATCTAAAAAATGAACTGTGTATGTAGGCATATTTAGCACCTCTAGGGGAAGGAACTCTGTCCATTTATATATTACATAATATAAACTATATATAAAACCTTTTAGAGACAATAAATTGCTGGTTTAATGAATCAGAAGAATAGCAGGGTTAGGAAATCAACTAGAAAAGGTCTCTAACAGAGGGCATAAAAACCAAATAAACCAAATTTGCAGCAATCAAATGCAACAGTCCTGTGATAAATGCATTTTTAAGATTGTCATTTGCAGTGTGCATGTATTAGACTACATGATATTGTAAGATTTATTTAGTCTGCCATTTATAATATAGTAGAACTGTATAAGATTATTTCTCCATTTGTGATGCAGTTTGAAGCTGAAAAAGCAATATTCAGGTACTGGAATTTTGTTAGTGTCTAGACATAAATACGGAAGATAGAAACTTCAAATGAAAGAAATCTAATAATGCTGTAGTTCACGTTTAAATTTGCGGACAAAGATGCTCTATTGTCACTGGATAAAGAAACTCCTAAAATCTTAAAATAACTGAAACCACTAATTATCACAAAGACTTAAACTACACTGCACAGCGCTCTATGACTGAATCATTACCTTTTAATTATACCATGACTACTACAAAATGTAATCACTAGTCATATGGAGGATGATACAATATGGACAATACAATAAGAACAACCTGAGTTCAGCTGATTCTGAAAAAACCCACTTATATCTTGCAAGTACTGTATTGTGTACATACTTGATGTGTATGAGTAAGTGGTGGTTGTGTGTGTGACTACAATCCTTCATAAATATTGTGTCAAATTAACCATCATTAAATGATTTATCTTATGTAATGAAAGAAGAAGTGACCTCTGACCTCCTGTTGATAAATGAAAAATAAGAACCTGTGATTTTATTACCCTGTGCTTACAGATTACAGATTACAGATTACAGAGACGCTTTTCCACATCCCACCTTGCAGTTTTCCTCACCACTATCAGCTCAGCATCAGCCTGCACAGCCCTTATTACATAAACCCACCTGGACACCATGTAACAGACACACACATACACACACATTCACAGACACATACACACACTTGCTATCGTAATGAGCATTACAACCCCCCAACCACTGCATAGACCATGTACCGAGCTTTTCAGTAATTTCTAGGCATTTCTCCGAGAAGCTATGTGACTATTCCTTGGTCACCTGACCGGATGTAGCACCATAAAAGGGCAGTCGGTAGTGAGGCAGTCTTAAAGGAGCAGTGCCAGATCAGCATGTACTAAGCTGCTCTACAGTAGCCTTAACTATATGCAAGAGGGGATGAAGAGGCAAGTCTTATAAGTCTCTCTCTCTCTCTTAGCTTATCTTAGTTATATCTTAGCAAAATCCATTTCTTTCCTAAACAAATCACAAATATTAAAATGAATAAATACTAGAATATAGAAAAATCTTTACAGTTAGTGTTTTCACTGTTCAATGAATCATAGCTTTGTAAAGTGTGAATGTGCAGGAGGGGATAAAATGTGTATGGTGAGGAGAAGCCGCAATACAAAAATGAAAAATTCGAAATCAGTTTTTGCACCGAAAGATGATGTTCTCTCAGTGATGCGGACACATAAAACAAAATCCACACGGTTAAGACTCCTATTAATAGGCCTCAGTGGCAGAGAACAGCTGCTCCACCACACATGTACCAAAGACAGAACATACAAAGCAAAATAAAAGAGGAAATGGAAGGAAACAGAGAGGACAGACAACAGAGCAGTGACAGAGCGCTATGACACGGACTGTAAGAAGGAGGTTAAGTTGGAAACTGACAGAAAGGTAAAAAGCAGTTGGTAAAATGTGATGAAGGAGTTGTAGGTCCACGACAGACGCCATAACTGAGGGAAAATGTAGCTAAGGTGCCCTGTGTGTGGGCAGAAATGCAATGACTAGAGGGGACATTGCTGAAGTAAGGTGCTGAACAGAAGGGGCAGTAAAAATAGAGAGAAGATAGCAGAGAAAACAACAAAGCGCTTATGGGTTCATGAGTGCATGGGAATGCAAAACAAACTCAGTGTAATTACCCATTCACCTTGCCACAGAGAAATGCATGTGAAATCCGTGTGCTTGCTGACTGTGCATCATCATGGATGTGCTCAGTGCATGCACGGTGTAAAAGCAGAAACAGAGAGGGAAGATTAAAAAAAACAAAAAAAAACAAAGATACAAATTAAAAAAGGAATGAAAAAGACAGGATGAAAAACAGAGAAGCAAGGGGAGAGAGAGATAGATAGAGAGAAAAAAAGAGTCAGAGCAGTCTGTAGGGATGCAGGCGGGGGAGGAATGTGGTTTCCATGGCAACCCGAGGAAGGCTGAGCTCTGGGTGTCCGTTCCAGCTCTGCACTGCACCGGCCCTCGCCTCTCAGCCGCCTTGCTCTCTCTCCCTCTCTCTCTCCAGCCTCCCCCACTGTATCTTTCTCTCCCTTTCGCTACCTCCCTCCCATTCCCTGCGCCTCCTCACCTCCCTCATCTCCCTCCTTCATGTGATAGAGGGAGAGTCTCTCACACACACACACACACACACACACACACACACACACACACACACACATACACACAGCCAGCTACGTATCATACAAGCACATTGAATCCATGTGCTTACAGCCTGCATCTCCCTCTCATTCACCCCTTCCAAGCCCCCTGATCCTCACACTTCCACCCCCTCCACCCACTGCACTAGTTCTGGGCTCAGCTGAAAAGCCAATGCCTGCGGCCACTGTGCTGCCATGTGCCATGTTGTAATGGGGAAGGAATGTGAATACAACCCATACAGACATTATGGGTAAAATGCTTATTTGCCTTTGTGCAAAGTGTTGAATAAGAAGATCAATACAACACTTATGTCTCTGTACTCAATATAAGACTAGAGCTAGTATGCCGTTCATTTAGCTCAGAATAAAGAGCATAAAATGTTTTAAAATCCACCTACTACCACCTCAAAAGCTCCCTAGTCAACACTTAAATCTAATGTTTGTTTAGTCCACATAAAATAATTTGTGTGAATGTGGAAAAAAAACTTATATTCAAACTGTGGGGGCCTGTTCAAATTTAAAATGAACAGTTTATATGTTTAAATAGAGCGGAGGCCATTCTTAAAATAAACTACTACTTTAAGCTTGACATGCAGTTGCCTTATTGATCAGTAAAGTAAGTTAATAAATAAAAAATTCAGGAGGACACCGGCAAGCAAGGCCATGCTAATGAGCAGATTGCAATAAATAAATGTTTCCCAAATGTTGACTTATTATTAAGACTTCAATATCAGCCCAATGCAACAATGTCAGTGAATACTGCTAATGCTTTTCATTTCCGAATACCTGTAATGGTAATGGTCTGAATGAGCAAAAACAGTCATTATTATTGCAAGTTTTGTAATTCTCATGAGAAAATTCACTCGATTATTTTTGAATGGAATATTTACATCACAATAATCAATATTGAAATAATTCCATAATTTCCTGGACTCTTTTCTTTAGACTTCTTTGTGATTCAGCAACCAAGTCTCGATGTTGAAATAATGTTCCAGAGGTCATCAACCTTTATGAACATTAACCTTGTTTCATGATGCAGCTGCGCTTCTGTCATACCTCACTAAACTGTCATGGAGAATGCATAATCATCATATCATCAGGATCATTAGTATCTGCTTCTGCTATCAGCAGCCACACCCTTTTTATGTCACTGAGGGAAATCTGTGTTCAGGAAACTTTTGCTTTGCTTTACTCACCTTTGGCATGTCGACATGGGAGCGAGTCACCACACCAGACACTCGCTCCACTTTGTGAGAGCTCCTCCTGCTGGTCACTCGCACCCGAGACACACCTTTCTCCTCCTGGTCCTGCAGGACCCAGACAGATCAAGACCGGATTTAACACAAACAAGTAAAAATAAATAAATTTAATGCTGTGGGTTGGATAAAAAAAAGTGATACCACAGTCACATTTGTGGGATAGAAGTATTTGAGCCACTTGAGAAACAGATAAAATATCTCACAGTATCTCACAGTATCTACAGCATGTTATACACAATGATTTTAAAACCAATTATTTGTGGGTTTACAGAGAGTATTATCTCTAAGTCACAGTTAATGTGAGAAGTTACTGAAAAGAGCTGATCTAGCTCTTCTCCATAAACAATAATAAACAACTAAACTAACTGGTTTGCTTCATATTTAGCACTTTTTAATGGCAGCGGTGTCATTTTTCCAGAAATGTCCCAAAATGCCAAACTAATATTTTAAAGTGTCAATAAAATTCTGCACATCTGAGCATTTAAGAATGGAGTCGAACGGAAAACAAGAGAGATCATGGCAATAAAAAGCCTACCGTGCTGAAAGACAACCACCGATATGTGATTAATAGTTTGGTTTGCACCATTTGAACTCAGCCATTCATCACAACTCTGTGCTGTGATCACCTCTAATGGCAGAGCGAGACAGAACACTACTAAATACTAAACTCTCTCATACTTTAGTACAACATTAAAAAAATAAAATCTGGTGGTTTTATGTGGCAGCAAAAATGTAACTGAACTCAAAATAAATAAAATATAACAAATTAGGTTTTAAACTCTCTAGTCACTGTGGAAGGTTATACACAGAGTCTACAGTACCTGAAATTGACTCAGATCATTCTCTGAGACCCGGCAGCAGAGGGCAGACTTTCTAGTGGTCCAAGACTAGTGAAAAGGTTCAAAAAAGTTTTTTTTCTTAAAACAGGCCTATTAACTTTCAAGAAAAGCTGGTTTCTCTCTCATTTGACACGTCTAAGTGAAACAAAAGCTGCTCCTGTGCAAAGACTCGCACATCTCTCAACAACTATGTTGCTGTACCTGGTATCACAACAACCATCAGGAAGAGAATCATAATGGAAAAGTCAACCTTTAAAATTACATTAATGTCAAGTTTGCCATATTCTCACAATGCATTTTCTTTATTTTTGCACAATTTGGTTCAGACTGTGTTCTATTTATGCTAAGTGGATTTCTCTTTGACAGCTCCATTCTCAGATGGCAGCGCTGACAGGAAGATCATCTGACACCAGAGTCAGAGCCTCCCCCCAGCTGCCTGCTCTGTCTAATAGTGGCAGCTATGAGTTTGTCCTTTGAACACATTTAAAATTATTTTATCAATTAATAATTTTAAATCATACAGTATTTATAAGTGGACATGCTGGCCATTACTTACTCATGTTTGTTCCACAACAAAACAAAACATATAAAATCAGTGTTCATGCTCTGGTCACAGATTCTTTTAATCAAAGCATTAATTACTTCCTATGAAACTAGCTAGCCTCTGTCATTTATTTTCCAAACAAGCGATTCTTCACTCTCACCTGCAACTCTGCACCAAATCAGGGAATTTGCAGACTCATTTATTTTTCCTCCCATCCTCCACTCAGGTGACAGCATGGCCAGAATACTGATGAGCACCTCACTGGGTGTCCATTAAGCATATCTCTCTCTCTCTCTCTCTCTCTCTCAAAATTCCCAATATGACTGCTGTATCCCTCCATCGGCTTCTCTCTCTAGCACTGTGCCTGGGCCACACACACAGTTGGGATCCAGAGAGGGAAGGATGGGGGAAGGATCAGGAACCGTGCTGTACAGACTTAGAAGTTAGACAGGGTGGATCAGAGGAGCTTAGGATGGTAGAATAACGTTCAAGCTGCAGTCATACTTTGTGGTTTAGTTCCTTTACTGACAGATTATGAACATATGTCACTGCAATAGGCAATAATTAATTCAGTTATTAACTGAATAAATCTGTGATTTCCAGCCAGGATAATTGCTTACTTACCCTGGGGACTATTTATGTAAGGTACATGTGAAAAGATTGTAGAATCACTCACCTACATAACAATTTGATTATTTGCTGAAATATTTTATTTGGCTGTTGTAAAAGATAACAAAATAAGCTAAGTTAAAAGCAGCTAAAGTAATAGATGAACATTTGAAAAATCTACAAGTAATTTATAAATTATATATAATGGTCAGAGATTATATAGTTAGCTGAAATTTGATAAATGGTTGAAACAGCTGAAAGAAATTGATAAATGGATGAAAATATTAATTAAACATAATGTTTAAATTAATTAAACATAATGTATAATTTTTTTTTAACAATATTGATTTTTATATAAATAATAGTGTTAAATAAGCCACCCAATTTAACATAGATGAAGCAGTACTTGATCTGACAGAACAGCTGGACTAATCCAGCATGTTATTATATGTCATTATTGTT
The DNA here is from genome assembly GCA_034779795.1 of Ctenopoma multispine. Taxonomy (NCBI): domain Eukaryota; kingdom Metazoa; phylum Chordata; class Actinopteri; order Anabantiformes; family Anabantidae; genus Ctenopoma; species Ctenopoma multispine. Next base: position 13,703,349 of record JAUYWH010000002.1, read on the forward strand.
GAAAATACTTTCCATTTCTTTAAAGTCGTGTTCTGCCACCACTGTTGATGTGTGTGAATGTGTAAATAAGAGGAAAATTATAAAGCGTTTCAGCACGTTTTCAAAAAGGTGCAGAATCAGAAAATCTTATCTTATATTCATACGTTGTAATACATTCTTTATGCAATGTATTTTTTTTTACTAAAGCATCCATTTAATACAGTCTATCAAATAACAAGTTCATTGCAGTTCCTGTGTTCAATTGACCGTGGATAATCCAGTTCAGACTGAGCACATGAATTTTGAAAAAACATTAAGTGATTGACTGGAGGGGGCTTAGTCTAACTTTATATAAAAATATAAATAAGATAAAGTTTTTTATTTCATGTGAGGACTGAACTGTGTAATGCGTTATCACCTATAACACTGGAAAAAGAGTTTTCACTGCACAAGACATACGTAAGAACTGATTTGTTGGGTCACATCTAAAATCTAATATAGCTGAGACCCACTAAACATCAGAGCAGCTCAGTCAAATCAACAGCCACCTGTTTCATGTTTTGGACATGTTCACTGCTGACTCTGCTAGAAAAGTGAATCAAAAATGTGAGGCCCCCTATGAAAGTGAACCAAGTGGCCAATCAAAGGTTGGTCACTAACTGGCAAAACATTGGAAATACTAGGACACAACCAGCTGCTCTCTCAGCAGTCAGTGGTCTGTATTATATGATGAAAATTTCTGATGAAATTAATGATGATGAAACTACCACTACTTACCTACCTACTTACACCTAATTTTAGTCAATATACATACTGTAAATAAGCATTGGAGTATTTTCAAAAATGTAGATTTTTTTTTGCATGTAACATTAGCTTCTTCTTTGACCCAATATTTTAGAGAGTAGCTTGTTGATTGTCCCTTGATACAGTTATGTTAACTGGAGTAATACACTGAAACTGAGAAAAGCATTAAGCATTTTGGAAATGACAGTGAATGGTTATCTCCCAACACTACAGAGATTCTCTAAAGGCAAGCAAGAGCTCATTCTCATGTCTGTGGTATTGTACTGCAGAATATTTGAAAGCAAGTACTAATATTAAAACAATACACAATCACTGTGTGAATCACAATGTGAATGCAGAGCATTATACTGAGTGTTACTGAATATATTAAGCAGTCATATTTTAAGTTTTTCTATCTGGAAGCAGAACAGTGAGTTTTAGGAAATGACCTGTAGCTTTTCCTGTTATGAAAAAATGGTGTTGCCTCAGCATGTTTTGAATTCACACAATTTAATATAACTACCATGATATTTCAGTACAAGAATCCACGTTGACACGTCACATGAATCTTAGTTGGTCATTGTGCTGTAAATTAGAATTTTAAAATTATATTTTAATTTTTTTTTTACTTTTAGCATCACTATGAATTTGTGCCACCACATACAATATTACGTTAAAGTTGCATCATGAGTAAGTGCAGATACACATACACATATCGAGCTGAACTGGCTGAGCATTTTTTTATAGTGCTGATAAACACTCACTGTAACATGTAACATCAGAGCTCTGTGATGCTCGTCAGCAAAAACATCCAAAAAAGGTTTAAATCTACACAAAATGCAGCTTTTCTCCTTTAGATTCAGTTGTTGTTTTCTGTCCTATACTAAAAATATTCTAAATAACCGTGTAACTGCAAACACTTGTTTTAATGAAAGCACTGGCTGACTTCATGAGAGCAGCCCACTGATGAGCGAATGGTAATCAGCGCTCTTTTGACTCCGTCTAATTTCCTCTTCTCCCTCCACCCATGCGTCTCTCCCTCCAACTTCTTCTCAGCCTGACACTCACTCACCAGGTTGAAGTCACAGCATCCGTGACTCAGACTATTTATGTAGGAGTGCGAGGGACACAGGTAGTGACACCCCGCATTGCCTGCTGACTAAACTACTGCGCAGCTAGGAGGCGAAGCACAGCCACAGCACATGTGACGCCATATACAATAAAACATGTAGCAGATTTTCTTCATAATCTATAACGTGAATTTGTAAAATTACCTCCCACTCATCCAGTCTGCTTTCTTCCTTCACAACAATTTGTTGTGTGTTCAGTTGCAAGGTCACCTCGTAACACTCTTGAATATCTGTGAGAAAAAAACCAAAAACAATAATGAGCTTTATTCTTTTACACTTGGTTCATTATAGAAATAAGACGTAAGCTTTTTATGACTCTGCACCAGTGACAGCTGTGGCTGGAGGAATTATCTCAGGAATGCCTTAAGGGCACAAACGTACACGTGGACTGATGAATTGATTTGATTATGAGTGTGGACGGACATGCATGTGAACTGTACTGGTTTACAGAGGCAAACAATTGCAAGGTAGTAATTCTAGTTATAATGCTGTGTGTAGTTTTTACTTCTTGCTTAAAACTACATGCCGTCTAAAGTTTACTTGTGTAAGAATCCACCAATCAATCATGGGCACTTTGGGAGACGCCTGTTATCCTCAGTGGTACAGTGGGTGAAAACGTGGAGGTGGGAGTCGTCTGTTTACATGGAAGTTATGTCTCCACATTTGCAAATGCTCTTCTCATCTTGTTGCTTACTATATGACTCAGGTACTGACTGAGCAAAGTCAGTGAAGCCCACATTTGTCTACAATATTAGCTAATAAAATATAATGTTTCTGATGCACGTTGTTCAGGTAGTATTCTGAGAACAATATGCATCACAGACAAGAAAACATGGTCTAAATGTTCAATCACTTCGTATGACATCATCGTAGACCAGTAGGTCATTTCCAGCATTACTGCTTTGAAAATATGTCTGAATTTGAAGCTCCATTCTAGGTTGAGGGTACATGAGCCCATACACATAATGAATAAACGGGTTTGCTTATACACTGCCCCCGAGTTGAACAGTGGGCCTGTGGGCTTTTATTGTCCTGTAGAAATAAAAGTACCGTCATTTCCTTGATGTTCACATGTAAGGCAAAGCCTACCACCAATACTGACAACTCGGGCTCTCAACATGTTTCTCAACTCCTCCTCCTTTCTATCAGATTCTTCTTTTTCTTTTCAGACTGAACTCTGCTGCCCTCCTCCCTCCTCTTCTCGTCAACACTCATCACCTCTTGGCTCATTACATGTCCACGTCCTGTGGTCACCTATTGAGTGGCAGCCATTTGATGAGAATACGAAGAGACAATTTTGCTGATGTCACACACAGGCCTGGTTACTGCACCGTTGACATAAAGAGGTTGCTGGAGAGTTCCCCAACTTCCCAAAGTTCAATGTCAGGACAAGATGGGACATTTAGAACATGTCTCTTTCTGTTAATGTGTTTCTTTGTTGAAACAGAGACTCCAATATCTGTAATCCATGTGTGTGTGTATGTCTGTGCAACAGAGAGATAAGAGTCAGTATGTCCCAACAAGACACTGCGAGAACAAAAGTGTAAGAATGGAGCATGTGACTCATCACTGTGTCTGAATGTGGAGGAGTGAAGCCGTGTGTGGGCAGAGGAGTTTGTTGCCCAGCTGACTAAAGCGCAACCTCACTTACACAAACTCCTATATGCATACTGTAGGCCTGCGTGCATGTACACACACACACAGTCACAAATACCCACAATGACACTCGTAAAGTATCCCTCCTTATTGCTTTCCCTAACCATTTCACATACCCGATGAACCAGCCCTTAGAAAATCACCACTGTCTACATTATTGTGGTACAGCTGAGTCCCTAAACCAAAAATCAACTTACCACACTGAGTACAATAGCTGAGCACTTAAAGTGGAGGTTTGTATGTCAAAATCCCCTCAGTTGACATGGTTATATATATATATATAAGCTTATTGCTGCGAAGCTTCTTTTCTGTCATTTAACATTGTTTGTAAAATACTTAATATGAGATAAAGGTTTAGATACAACATTTTTAAAGCCATAATAATAATAATAGCTGTCCAACATGTAAGTGACTAAACATGCTGTAACATACAACTTTACAAACCTGATATGATAAAGGTGTTAGCAGACAGTTTGTCTAATAACACATCTAGAAGATAAGAAGCAACATTAGCATTCAGCTGTGGCTGTGTTTCTGCCTACTTGAAAAATGTACGTCCAACAACTACCACATACATTTACTCATTTTGCTCACTGTTCATATGTAAATACCAGTTAGCTCTACTTTAATGCTGCAGCTGGTAACTCTTGCAGGATTTGCTCTTAGGCTGCATTTAATGGACCTCGGACACCTGGCCTGCTTTCACACAACTAACTCATGTAATTACATCTTTCATCTATTTCTGGCAGAAGTTAACAAGACAGAGAGAGAAAACCACAATCAGGTCTTGAAGCATTTTGAAATCAGAATTCACAGTCACACAAAGTTTAGAGAGATGTTTTTACATCTGTGATTTTTCTGAACCTCTGAACTCTTCCAACCCTCACAGACCACATAATTTCCTGGCCACGGAACAAAATACATAATGCAAGCCAGAAGTCTCTTTCACAAGACTTTTTTGATGTTGGGACTATTTTGGGATGGCCCGGTCGCAGCTCTGAGCCTTTTGTGACAGTTAGGGAGTTTCCTGCACCTTCTGCTTGTCCTACAAAGACACTGCAAGCGACATTAGTGTGTTTGTGTGGCCTCTTTTATTTGTCATGTACCTTTTGAACTGGACTATAGTCATCATAGAACTGCCTGCCTGGGTGAATCATACAAAAAAGAATGTGCCCCTGTTTCTTTATATGATGATGAGCAACGCACAGCTCACTAGAATAACACATTTACGGAAAACTAGGTCACAATTTCAAGACAGAGCAAACAATTCATCCCCTTGTCACTGCCTCAATTAAGTAATCCCCAGGCATTTAGGGTCCTTTGTAACTGAACGTATATCTGTTTGTACATGTGCCCCAACAACCATGCACAGTTAAGGCAACCTTTGTTCACGACTGTGCAACCATGCAGACATCCAATCAAGCGGCCGGTGCTGAACCTTCCCACACTGCATCAAACACCTCTCTACTTCCCACACTGCAAGTTAAAGAGATCTCTTAAAGACAAATACTGCACTGCAACGTTGGCAGATCACTGTCTTTTAATTCCTAAAATACCTTACAGTTTTGTAAAAGCTCACTTGATCATAGAATATTTTCAACAGTATCAGTTCTACTATTAAAGCCCTCCACCTTTCAGTCCACTATCGCGGTGACAGATGAAAAACACAAAATGGTCCAAACCGAACCAGTCACATGGCCCCAGGCATGCAAGGCAAATAAAACAGGAGAGGATAAGAGGATGAGTAATGTTTATACTGCACTTTTTTCCTGTTAAAGCTATGCACCGGCTACTGCTCTCTTGATGAAAACCACATGTTGAATTGAGGGCAAAGCCTCATCAGCCCTGTATCTAAGACACACAACCCACAGACATCTTCTTATTCCACCCTTCAACAGTGCATGAGAGACAGGAGAGTTTGGGAGAAGGATTGGCCCGGCAGCTCTGAGCACTTTTTTTTCCTGTCCACCTCACATTCTTTGTGAGGAACGTTGGGAATCCTGAATTTGGAAAACTAATCCTCTCTGTGTCTCCCTCACTTAAAAAAACTGTTAGTGTATGTTACACTTCCTGCAGTTTTATAACATGCAATACATTTTTAATTTGCTTCAATCTTTATTTATCTGACAAAAATAAAAATGAAAAGCAAAGGTTTTTAGTTTTGTCACTGACAAACCTCATTTTTGCATGTGGAATATTTGTCCATTTGTGCTGGATACAAGATTTCAGTTGTCTGACTGAGCTCTTATTGAGTTTCTCCCCAATTCTCCTGCAAAACCTGAACATTTGGTGCATGGTCCTATCATAATGATACACCTCTTACCCAAAGTTTTCTGTTAACACAAGTAAAAGTTAGATGGTAACCACTGTCTAATTCAAGGACACCTAATTTCTAAGGAGGATGAAATGAGTCATGGTGAAAATACTGATTAAACTAGGTGAGCATAAAGATCTTTCTCAAGTGTTGTTTTTAGTTGCCTAACATGTCTTAGTTTAGTATGTCCACATCTGCTAACTAGCACTAAACAAAGCTGTGGAGCTGATGGAAATATTGTTATTTAACCATAAACCAAACCAAGCTATTTGACTAATGTTTGACCATATGATGGCTATAGATAAAAAGTCAGATCACTAAAGTAATGAATGTTTAAATTTCAACCCACAAATAGCTACCATGTTTCATACTCTGGGGGCCATTACCGTAAGCACAAAATGGTCTTCTAGTCTGTTTGAGATATTTAAACATATTTTAGGCCACATATATTTCCCAAATGTTAGTAAAAACCTCACAACACCTTAGTTTACTCCACAAATATAACTGAGACATGACAGCCAACTGGTGAACCACAATAAACAGACATTTCTTTGACATAATTGGAAAAGCTATATGTGACCTTAAAATATGGGTTTATACAACATAGACCCTGTCACCTCCTGTTGTTCTAAAGTTGATCTTGGACACGACACTGGCAGAGTTAAGGATTCTTTCCTCGTGCATGAAACTGGCATCAACCTTGCACTACAAACTACACTTTAAAACAAATGTACCCTGTTTAAATTTCTTTGACTGCTGCTCGAGATGTTCTCCCCCCTCCGATCCCCAGCAGTGAAGCAGCAGTGGGTCAGCAATAGCAACAGCAGACCCGAGGGGCAAGCATCATTACGACACCGCTCTGATAATTAGAAGGACCACTCAACCACTCGGTTAACTGAAGTAATGTGCTTCATCTGCTTTAAAGGGAAACTGGGGGTCAAGGTTCATACTCGCTTCCCTCAGCTTGTTTCCAAAACACCACATTTGTCATGAAGGTTCTGCTGGTTTGATAACCATCAGCGAAAACACTTCAAATTCAGTGGTTCAGTTAGCAGCAGTTTCAATAGACTAATACTGCTTTATGACAGTGATTTCAATTTAGTATCATATTAATTATTTCAATTTATAACTTATTTGACCTGAGTCATTAGAAGATTTGTTATTTAACAGTGTGACAGGTCTTAGCAAAGAAAAACTCATTTTATAGATAGACTGTGTTGTGTGAGACTCGACTGGGATTCTGTTACAATCTGAGTATGTTAGTGCGGGGGGTGGGGTGGGGGGGGTTATACAGCAAACCTTTGTGAGGGCAACTGAAAGGACTCTTTTATAAGACCTAATTGAGACACATATAAATTCAGTTAACTTCAGATATAAATGTATACAACCTGACCCTGCCTACATCCTGTGTCTGCCTGCAGCCAATCCCACAATAAAGGAGAATATAAACTACACCAACAAAACTTACATAACTACGTAGTGTGGCAAATAAAAAACAAGCCTCAAGCAAAAAAGGAAAAGTGTGAACAAGAAAAGTTACTTAGAAAGTTCACAATGACAAAACTTTACTGTTAATTAAGAATATTTCAAAGACAGGTTATGTGCTTCTCTTACCAAGAAGGGCTTGGAACAGCTGGCTGCCCAAGATGGCAGACACTTTGCCCACGCTGGTCTTCAACGGCTGCTCATCTGGACTTGTCAGGTTGGCCTGGTACTGTCTGAGCAGCCCCACCGCTCGCTCCGTGTCTACAAAATGAACACGTCTCAGCAAAATATAGCATTTACACATTCCCATTCTGATAAACTGAGCTTAAATCTATCATGTCTGCTTTGTACCTAAATGACACATAATGTGGGAACAGAGTATGAAAATGTGGCTAATGCAACTAATCATAAAAGTTTCTGGAGCACTTAGTTATTAAATTTATTTTTTCCTTCAGCCAACAGTTCAAAACCTTCTGTTTATTATAAGAGAAGAAAATCAATAATCACATGTATGTGGGTGGAACCGGGATTTTTTGTACCTTCAAAAATTAAACAACTTATGAACTGATAGTGTGGTTGCAAACTGCTTTTGTGTCTATCCACTACTCAGTTATTCATCTCATTTCTCATTTAACCCCATGCAGACTTTAAGGTGCAGTATGAGACCTAATATAAAAAAGCATCTTATAAAAATGACTATTTGTACTGGTTTTGCTGCACTGCTGTGTGTTACATCCTCCTGCAGAGCCACACTAAAGGTATTTTTCTCCTGCACTTGTGGTTGTTGAACCCGGTGGGTGGTGAGGAACACAGCAGAGAGATGATGCACAGCACGGAGGTAAATCTACTACTTCACAGTTTCCGACCTGATCCTGAACATTTTGAGCCAGAAAAAAAAACCTCTAAACTGTAAACAACAGCCCGGAAGTTGCACAATTTCCAGTTACAGTATTTTACCTTTTTCCTTCCCTGAGGACAAAACGATTGGTGTTTCTCAGGGGATTACAACTGGTGTTAGTAGGCCAGTTAACAGCAGAAAGTTCTAATGGAGAAATGAGCTGGTATTAACCTAAAAACTGTAATCGAGATTTTCTGCCAAAACTTTCACCGCTGGGAGATGAAGACGTCACGTTTAACGGTACTTACCGTATTTATGCACCATGGTGTGGCCAACCTGAAAAGTCATGGAAACGACTGTTTTACGGGAGTTTTTTAAGAAGAAGAACAAAAATAGTCATAGTTAAAAAAGCAATAGTTCCGGATAATTATACAAGCAGAAGAGTTGCTCCTTTTTTTTTTGACAAACAAGTGAGATGTGGAGTTTTAAATCCAGTGGCTGGACACTCCCCGTCTGTCTGAGCAGCAGCGTGCTCCACGCCCACAGACAACACCAGAAATCCACAAACTGTCTACTTCATGTCAACTCTAGCGAAGTTTTCTGGGGGGGGGGGGGGGCACGGTCCGAGAGCATGTTCCTCCTCCTCCTCCCCCTCCTCCTCTTCACACATGCCTCGACTTCTTGGCGCAGGCGCTCTAAGACCAGTTTTATACTCAGTAAATCATCTTCTGAGTTATAACATCAGTAATCATCCGTGTGTCCGTGAAGCGGTTTCTTAAACGTGCTTCACGTTTTCTGTCGTAACTCGCCTGTGTTACTTTGTGTTTGCACAGAGCGCCATCTTGTGGCGTGTGAAGGTGGTGCAGGGACTTTACACATCAGCGTGTTTACATCTTTCGGGTGGTCTCGTTACTGCTCTAATCTTTATGTCGGGGAAGAGGCTGAACACAGTATTGTGGGGCTCCAGAGACAGATGATGTGTGAGCTCCTGCATTATGGGTAATGTAGGCATCAGATTTTGAGGAGGAGGAAAGTGTTCAGAGCCAGTATGGATAGGATTAAATGTTTGTTAATAAGTTGTGTTATTATATATCTTTTTAAAGAAATCGTCCAAAGGAAATCTCAAATATGAAAAATTGCAATTTTCTCTAATTTGCGATCAAAATTGAACACGTTTATATGGTTAAAAAAAGGAGGAATAAACTATTAAGACTTTTATTATTTTCTTTGTTTTGTAGCCTAATTAAAACTGTAATGTAAATAATCAAAGTAATTGTTGCAGCCGTACAGTACTCTGATGAAATAATACTTCAGTGCCCTGTGTGTTAATTGATAAAATAGAGGCACTTAATAAAACAAAGGAGCACAATATTTATTTTTAATTTTGATCTTAAAACTAGATTTTTTTTCTATTTAAGGCCACAGTCATAAGATCATTAATTTCTACACTTTATAATGTTTAATTAATCAAATGAGTTTCTATAATGTTGCCTTTTATATTGTTAATACACATTACAATATAATATTTTAATATCTTAGTGGTGTAACTGTGCCTTTCCTTTTGATGTTTCAAGAATATAGAAAGGCTAAGAAATACAATACAACTATAGAAAATGAAGATTGGGTGCATAAAATATATTTATTTGAAAAAATACAGTGTTATTATTGTACATAAAGAAACAATGTTGTAATGCCACTTTTATGTTAGAAATTAGACTTTTCTTTCTTTTCTTATCTTTAAGTGTAAAAATACTTTCACCGCTTTTGGCTCAGCTTACTGATGAAAGATACATTATATTTTTACAGTGGTGACACAGTGAAAGAAATTACTTGCAAACAAATTGAAACAGCAGCAACAGAACAACACATAAAAAATTCAGTGCATATTTCAGTGATACACATAGAAGGAAAAGATCATATTTTCCATAGCAATTGAAGAATGATTAACACTGAAAGATTAACCCAAATAACCAGCTAGACAGAAACTAAAACTGAAAACATACAGTAGCATAGAATTAATATTTAATTCACATTTTATTATCTGTAAAAACAACTTTAATGGCTTCAGAATGCATCATATGACAATTCACATTAACTCTCTTCCTAATTCAGGTCCAAACCGTTTCCAGTAGTGCTGCCAAGGATCAGTTTCAGTGATGAAACATCTGGTGCGGGAGTCAAACTACACAGTGGTTAAGAAGGGAGACAGCTCTATCTCGTTCCAAGGTGAAGTATTGTTTCTTTGCTTCTCTTCTCCTGTTCAAGGTCAAAACAAACAAAGGGACTCCTGTCAGTCAAAATCTAGCAGCATATCGCCTTCTGGGGCAACACAACACATAAGATGATTCACTATAGATCAGCTATAAACTGCCAATAAAAACAATGCCTGGGTTTCCAGGTTGTGAAAAATAAGCACCACCCAGATGTTAATTACATAAATTCAAGTACATAATCTTTATAGTGTTTTTACGTTTGTTAATAGGTTAGTCAATCAATAGAAAATTAATAAGTAATTATTCATAATCAATATTATAATCAATTCATCACAATAATCAGCTATTTTCAAGCCAAAATGCCAAACATGATTCTTTTTATTTTATACGACTGTGAACTGAAAATGTTTTGAGCAAATTTGAGCACGTCACACAGGCTCTTCAGAAATACTAAAAACATTTTATAGATTTCATGATGAATTGATTGACTGTGTAAATAATAATTTAGTTAGTTGCACCTCTAACCTTAACACAGTAAAATCTAAACTTACAGTACAGTACCTTTTCTGTGACAAACACATTGTGTTTTCCTGACAGAAACAGTGAGGGGACAGAGTCAATCTACTTACTCTCATGGACATTTTTATAAAATAGACACAAATGTATTCAGCAAACATCAGCTCAGCTTACCAATGAAAGACGTAGAGTCCGGTCATTATCAGAAAAGAAACAACATCTACTAAAATCCATATTTTCTGGTATTCAAGAGGTCCCTGAAACACACGCAAACATGCCCATGGTCAAGGTGTGTCACATATTTTGGAAAACACTTGCACAAACTTGCTCCAACATTTCACCTTCAGCTGATGAGATTTAATGACACATCGTAAAAACTTGACAGGAATAACATTAAAGCCTGAACTACTGTATGCGTAGCTGTAAGCGCTGCTCACCATGACCCAGTCAGGCCGGTCCATGTCTTTAAGAAGGTGGCAAGAGTTGGTGGTAACGGAGCTGGCCCCTGCACACCACAGCAGAGAGAACAGCCAACGCTCATTAACCACCCACAGGTTCACTGTAACATTGCTCCTCTGAAGTTCCCTGTCAGATACACAGAGTTTGAAAAAACAAAAGTAGAACTTTACACATTATACTGTATGTAAATAAAGAGCGAGGTAGTGCATAAGACTGGAAGATCAAACTCTCACTATGTATGTATATATTTTCTTCCTTTTTATCTATATAAGACATATTATGCATTTGTTATAAATACCAAAATCATACAAATGTTTTTATCTGAATAAATACCTATATAAATTATGATAAAGACAATGACAAGACACATTTATTCTATACAACATTTCATTGTGAACCCACGCAAATGTAATCAAAGGTGTAGGATTATGTAAAAGACACATAGAAAGTCATTAAGCAAGGACCAAAAGTCCATGTACAGTGAATTAATGACTGTCTGCGTTACAGCACTTTCTCAAACATGTTGCTACACTGCTTTTCATTCTTCAGTAAGTTTTATTATTGCTAGTTTGCTTATCCATGTAACACCACTCCTGCAATGGGACATTATTTGAATGTCATTCCCTGGAGGCCGATCCTGTGCTTCTATATTGAGCGCCAGCACTGTGTCTCAACATGCTACACATCCACTTTAATTAACGCTGTACATATCCCCTGGCAACACCAGGTGTATTTTGATTCATACTTATGTTTTACCTGATTTTTTGTGTACTCAGCTTGCTGTATTTTACATTCAAGTGCTTCGCTCCCTTCTTCTCGACTTCACTTTCATTGTCATAGAACTGAATGAATCCTGGGGCAGTTAATTTGACATATTCTCTTTCAGCAGAAGGAAGCCAGAGGATCTATAAAAAAGGAAAATACCATACCTTAACAGTTGTTGTATATATCTCAGACAAATTCCATCAGAGGGATTCGCATTAGACTTACCAGGCTTGGGTCTATGCCAGAATCCAAGATGGTATGGACTACGTCTCTTGTGTCATATTGCTCGTTGGAACTATATAAGTCAAAAATCACTGAGATGTTGTGCTGCTGTGCAAGGCTGAGAAGCTGACGTAGGGATGGTATGGTCTGATTTCTGGCTGTTTCCTTCTCCTCTTCTGAAAGCTGGGACACTGAACGGAAAGGATCTGTCTGGAAAGTCCAATTACGCTTTCTGTAATTTTAGTGCGCTACACAATAACACAAACATTTCTAACAATGATGTGGACAAGCATGTATGGTCAAAGCCCTCACCTTTAGGAACCATTTCCCTGCATTAAGACTCTGTAATTCCTCCCAGCTTAGGTCACCACTGTAGTTATAGTGTTTATTGGGAAACACCTCTTTAATGTTGGTTGTTCTCAGCAGGAACTCAGAATAATTGTCATGCATCAGGAACGGTATTCTATCTTTACTATATTAGAGAGACAGTGAAAATTAGCATTATGAATATGTGACAATCCAAATATAAATATGCATTAAGTACTTGTAGGATAACCAGGACAAAGCAACTGTCCAGTTGGAACAACACTGAGTTAAGTAAAGTTACTGGAATGGAAAAATTATATTGTTCACTACACCTTCTTCCCCAAAACACTAACTGACTTTTTTGGAAAAGTGCACTTTTATCCTTTCCAAAATAAAAAAAAAACTATATCAAAAGTTTGTCTGTGCTAACAGGGGTTATGTCGGAAACTGAACCTTTAATCAGGATAGGACAATTTATTAATTATTACTAAATGATGCTGGGTTGTGATGCTATTATTTCATAACCCAGTGTAATGTTTGAGGCTCTATCCTAAGCTGGGGAAGTCTGGATATAACCTCAGCCCAATCATTATCTGACATAACCTTTTTTAAACACACACAAATTAGTAAGTTGTTTCTTGTAACTTTTAAGTAAATTATACAGTTTGATAACGCTCAAGTATAAATTCCATAACTTACTTAAATACATAAAATAAATAATTCAGTAGTTAGTTAAGTATTGTTATAATTAGGGGTGTTTGATATTGGCTTTTTTACCAATATCCGATATACCAATATTGTCTAACTCTTAATTTCCAATACTAATATAAACCAATACCAATATATGCGGGGTCCCCGGGAAAAAGTAAATCATTTTAGGTAACTAAGATCACATATCTTCTATCATGCATACTTAAACTTTAAACATTATTGCAAGGTCTTACATTTTAATGCCGATATCGGCCAATAATATCAGTAGGCTGATAATATCAGACATCCTTAATTATAATGAGTTGTCATTTCAGCCTTAAAGAAGTCTGATTTTTTTACAGTACAGTAACCTGCATAAATCACGCAAGACATGTTTGGCAGTGGATGGGGTTCAGTGAATGGTCACCTAGAGTAATTGGGTTGTAGAATTTTGACCATACCTGAGCTGTACATCTGTCTCGAAGGCTGTCACGCCACACGCAATGCTCCTGTTAAACGACATCAAGGTGTTCTCAGGGGCCAGCTGAACATAATGAGGGCAGATGGGTGAGACACACTCGTGTGAACACACAAACCCAGACACGGTGTTACACTGCCATTTCCAAATGTTTCCTTATGCCTTGGCAGACATGGACCCCCTATGTCTTTAAGTTGTCATCAATAATGACAAGATGCTCACCATTGGTGCGCCTCTGTGGCCAATGAGCTTCGGTTTTTCAGGTAATTCGCTCCACTCTATCAGACAAGGAGACTGGATGAACAGGGGACACAGGAAGATGGCTGCTGACACCCCCACGAAGACCACTGTAATGAGGAACTTAGATGTTGCTGCGGAGGAAAGACAAATGCGACAAGACTGTCTCCTTAGCTATGTACGGTATATTACTGTGTCTGAATAGAGCAGCTGTACAGACTTCCAGTTACAAGTTTGAGCAAATAATGAGTATTATTTGTACTGCGGGAGTGGCCTTTCAAATCTATCCTTTTTGTATGCCTTATTTTTCCCTTGCTGGCAGTGTTGGTAAGTGTTTTTTACTTCCTGAGTTACATGAAAATGTAAACGTTGTGTGTAATTAATAACATTTGCACAGAAGACACAAACTCCAGAGTGTTATCATTCAGGGAATTTACATTTGTCTTATAGTCCTGCTGGTTTTCTGTCAGTGATTTGGCTTTACTCATTCTGCATCCAATTTATAAATGAGAGCTTTATTAACTGTTAATGAATAACAAATCTGTTAATAAACTGTTAATCATTCATGAATAAGGAAGTAATAAATATGATTATGAAATATAATGTGTCTCATTTTAAAACAAATCTGTATGCTTTATTATCTGTTTGTTAGTACAGTACCATCTAGATTCTAGTTAAGGATCAAAATTGCTTTTCTTTATCTTATATTGCAGCAACCGTGAAAATTATGTTTTTCAGTGGCAGTGATGATATTTACATCTAGAAAAACACATCCGCATGCAGTGTTGTAATAGCTTGTTAATTATGCCTACGTGTACTTTTTAGTAGTTTACGAGAAATACCTTTCTTGGTTCTGTGGAAGCTTTGGAAAACAAACAAACTCAGCAGCGTCAACGCTCCAACAGCACCAAACTGCAAGAAAGGACCTGTGGCCTGCCAACAGTCCAACATACAGTACACATCCGCTTAGATCCATGTAAATAAACCAGAAAATTTGCACTCTCATCATTGTGCACACACACAGTCCTCAATTATTGTTTTGAGATTCTTAATGTACCTGGAGAGAAAGAAGAACGATTGGCCATTCTTTCTTCCATGTGATGCTAATTCCTGTGATACCGGAAACAATTAATATCAGGCCAAAAAATAAGAAGATCTGTGGAGAGAAGAGGCAAATTGCAAAATGACCTCAATAAAACATGTAAAGCATACTTGAATAGAGTACATGAAGTTTACAATAGCTTATGATACCTTGTGCAGCAAGTGTAAGTCTAGTCGTTCTCCCAGGACAACATGGAACAGTGCAAAGACCTGTAATGAATGATGTATTGAACGGTTTAAATTACAAAATGTGAATTTGCAACTATGGCGTCTTGTTCTATGGCTTAAAAAGTATACCTGACAATATGCAAATCTTTATTTGAACCTGTCATAATATCAGCTATCATATAATATCTGGTAGGTACTCAACACCACAGTATCAAGAAGCATCAGAAGTATCTCACCAGAAGCAGAATGCAGTAGCTGGAGATCACTGCATAAATGATGATGAGCACCATGAACCAGTTCACCCACCATTTCAGTTTTTTGAAGGCCATCCTGATGATAGAACAATAGAGGACAGGATGGGGTTAGCGGAATAAAGGTCACCACTAATGAAAGAATAGAGAGGATTCTGGGCTTTTGTGTTGGATTCAATGTGGACTGTGTGTGGTCACGCACCAGTTCATATCCTCTCTGTCATTAAATGTAACCAGACAAATGTACATCCAGCACAGAGAAAGCAGGGAGACCAGAATGACAACCGAGAACCAGCAGCCTCCATGCTACAAGGAAAAAAGCAGGTGGAATATTAGTGATTTAGACATTTTCACTTTTCACGCTTCTACGGTATGACTGAAATGATAATAATCTTAGCATGCTGTGTGTGTGTGTGTGTGTGTGTGTGTGTGTGTGTGTGTGTGTGTGTGTGTGAACTCCAGGGAATTTGATCTACGACAACATGGAAGGATTCCAATATTTTTTACATAGTTGGTTTTGTGCCCTGTACCGCCATGAAAACTCAACACAAACACCCCCTTTATGTTCTTACCAATCAACAATACACCTCCACCTCCCACCCCATTCTCATTTTGTGCAAAATGATATCTCGCCACATTTACCTCCACCGTTATAATCGTGTTCCACATAAATGCATAACAAGCCCGTTAGGACCTTTGAGTTAACTTATTTGTCTTGGCATACAATATGTAGTCTGTATTTTAATAGTCACTTAATTTAGAGGCTTTTATTTCCTACCAATGTTGATTGCTTACTTTAATTTAAAGTGAAGCAATATTAATTCAATTCAATTTGGCACAAATTATTGCATTAATATCACACACTATAATGTAGTATACAGCAGTGCTGAGGGAAATTAGAACATATAAGGTTTATGTGAATTGTCTAATGATCATATAGAATGTATATTGTATGTGTGTGTGTGTATATATATATATATATATATATATATATATATATATATATAGAGTGATCATAGCATTAGAAACAGTGCTGCTCTATTGGTTTGCATTGCATTAGATTGTACGAGTACCTAATAAAGTGGCCAGTGTTGTACATAGAAAAATACTTACTTGTCTCTTTTTTTGACGTGGGTCCCCCCAGTGGCAGCTATACAAGCCCCTACTGCAAACTCTGCAACAGCTCTTATCCTCGGACATCACTTCACCAGCGTAGAAAGTGCAGATCCTGTCCACTGCAGTCTAGACACCTGATACACGAAGCCAGAAGAAGGATGGAGGAGGCCCAGATAGGGCTTTCTTTGGATACTGAGGAGAGGTTTGATCTCATTCAACTCGGCAAACCTGTAGAGCATGGAAGGGGGGAAGGACAATTCTAACAGAAAGCTAATGAGGGAGGGGGGAAAATAGTTTCTTTGGGTATTAAGGCAATCCCTTCCCCTTACCCCCTCAATAGAGCCTGTGTGCAAAGGGGGTTTAGCTACCGGTGGCGCTTACAATGAGCAACACCACAGGGTATTGAGAGAAGTGCACAGACCAGCCTGTGAGTGAAGCCACACAATTCAAGCCGTTGCAACACAAACAGCCACAGTGACAGGCACATCCACGCACAGAGAGGGGGTGGGTGAAATAAACTGAGTCAGTGAGTTAAAGAAAAAATTGTTTACGTGCTATCAGACTGAAAAAAACCCCTTTTTCAACATAAATGGTGACTGAGTTTATAGGGGTTTAGATTGCTAAAAATGTTTGCGTTGATAGGAACACGGAATGATTTTACTAAACATGTTGGGGCAGGGTTTGCAAAAGCGTAGGTTTCAGTCCACTCAAGCAAAAGTGACATGAGGAATTACACGGGTTATTTGTCACTCACTGAAGGGACATGTTGAGCAATAAAAGTTTCTGTTATGAAATGGCTTTAAAAAACCAACTGTTTCTTGTTCAACTTGATTTTACTTGGGCATTTGCCAACTATTGTTTCACCTGGATTGTTCAATTTGTTTCCATAATGGAAGTCTTCAGGGTAAAAAGCAAGTTCGGAGTTAGACAGTATAGTAAGTTTTAAATAGGTCATGCAGGTTGAGTTCTGATGAAACCTAACTATTACCCCAATACCCCAAATGATTCTATAGAGTAAAATGACACCATAGCACTACGTAACATATTTCTTAAAAAGAACTGTAAGATTATCGTCTAATAAAAGCATGTTTTGACAGGTCTACAGGTCTAAATGTTGCCTCCATGAAACACAAGACGTCTTGTTTCATTACAGAAGCTGAGCTTTTACTAGGAACTTTTAAGTTTGAGCTGAAAGTGACTAATTGGCCTAATATGCGAGCAACCTCACTGTCAACAGGTGGTAAGGAGAAAAAGGAAAGTTGAAGCATCTGATAAACTCAGAGAACAATAAAATGTTTATGTGTGGTTGAAAACTTCACAACTTTGCTTTCATTGTTTTGTAGAATGTACTAACTGAACAACACTATTTCTGTAAAGATACTTCTAATTGTCACTGCTGTTTGCCAGCTCAAACATTAGCAGCCTTAAAGAGTGCTTCAAAAAGTAAGGATTTTATTTCTTACAATGGAGATCTGGACGTTAAAAGAGTGAAGAGAGTGCCTGTAATTGTACCTGCAAGCAGATTATAAAATAGACATCTTGCCAATTTGTATATCACTGTCAATGTAAAGTGTCATTAGACAAAAATGTGGTGGGTGGACCATTGTAAAAAAAAACTGATGAGAGATGTAACAATTAATCGAGCTGATTGATGTTTATGCAGTGACATAAACAACTAAATGAAAAAAAAACACCTGCGTTTCTCACTCTCACACTGATGCATAACTTCAAATAGAAATTCTTCTTGCACCATGAACTGTGTTATCTGCTGCGATCTTCCAGTTTCTTATAACACAAACTATTGTCCTTGCAGTTTTTGTGAACTCCTTCCTTCTTTCTTTCTGATTCAATGTTATAAGCTTTCAGGGTTTTTTTTTTTTTATAAAAAAGATGTGTGAACAAAAGTCTCTTTCTCTACACCTTCTACACGAGCCTCTGTAAACTTAGCATCTAAAATCATATCAGTCCATCACATCAGCAACATATCTTATCTTGTGTATTATTTTACTTCTTTCTCCCTGTGTGATGATTTGTTTATCTTGATTTCTAGAACAAAGGATTTTTTTCCTGACTTATATTATTATAATGTAATCTCATACATTTCTATTTTTCTTATTTCATAGTTTATGTTTACAGTATTCGTGTTACAAAAGTGGGGATGACATTGGATGAGTCTGTTTTTTCATTTATTGCTCAACATTAAAGTTATGTGATAGGACTTCTAATGCACACTATTTATTATTTAACAAACACAGCGAAGGAAAAACCAAGAAAGGAAAGAAATAGCAGTTTGCGTTTAAATACTGTACATCAGAAACCATCGTGATGTGAGAAGATGGATTCAAAGCTTTAAAGCGCGGTTCGTATGCGATTCACTCAAGACCACTTACAGTAACACTTCCTGAAAATTAAATGTAATGTCCAAAAATAATTTCCTCATTAATTGTTCAATCCTCATTAAGTATTTAATCACTTACCAGCGTGTCCTCGAAGATGAGGTGCGCGGCCGAAGAGCTGATCGTGTTTCAAAACAGTCCTGGAAATCAGTAAAGTAAAAAAAAAAAACAGAGTCAAACTCATGTAGTTACTGATAGATTATAAGCTGCATTTAACGTAGCCGGTAACAGGTCACGTTGTCATCAATCTGTCTCCGATAAACCGAAAGTGACTCACCTGAAATCACACTGGCTCATTAAATGAACTCACATGTGAATCGCTTCGATAAAACTTTTCTTGGGGAAAGTCGCTCTCTCTGCTGCCTCTCTTCTGCCCCTCTCCCATCCTTCTCACTTTCTTTAAGTCCGTGAACTGACTGTCAATGTTTCCACATGAATGGGTGCTCGGTGAAGGGGCGTGAACACAAACTGAGAGGCAGGAACAAACGAGATCACTTCAGGTATGCGACGCAGTGAAACTTTTCCAATGTCATATCGAAAATAAACTGTAGTACACTTGCGGTTTCCCTGCGACATATAGCCTGGAGGATATAAGCAGAGACAATAGGACTAGTGGAAGCTCTGTCCTCATTATAGCCTAAATAAACCTTAACTATAGGACTCTCTCATTATCCATCTGCTCTGTGAGGCTGCATTTGGCTGAATGTGAGTAGAGACTCCTCAGAATTCATCTGTCTGTCAGCAATCACATCATCCACAACCAACAGGAAAACACAGCCTGTTCCACTGGCAGCCACACGTGCCCATGCCATAACACTGCCTCCACCATGTCTGACATGATATGGTTATGCTTTAGGTCACGTTTATTTTGGTTTCTATACTTTTCTCTTCCCATCATTCTGGTACAAGTTTGTCTTGGTTTCATCAGTCCAAAGAACCTGATTTCAGAACATGGGAGGCTTTTTTACGTGTTTTCTGATGAAGTCTAATCTGGCTTTCCTGCTATCAGTGGACTGCACCTTAATTGTTGCAAGTGTAAACCCTCTGTAATAATTCATGATTCAAGCATCTCTTGATTGTCGTTGGTTGTCATTCTGTTGATGTTGTGAGGGGAAAAGGAAAGAATTTTGCAAACATTTACTTTAGTTTTCTGTGATCTTCCAGGTGTTGTTAAGCTCACACATAAGGTTTAGTTATCCCTCTTATATATTCACATTGTTTTTTTCAGCCTCCTCCACTTGCACTCAGGTTATCCCTGGAGTTCATATTGGCAGTTGGCTCCAGTCAAACAGCTGCCAAATGCCAACACAATGCCTGATGTCTTTCCAGATCTTTTATCTTCCTCATCAGGTCAGTTAGCGTCATGTCAGTCTACGATGAATGCATGTTGCTTAGTTCATCCAAAATACACAAGCTTACAGCTGCAGTTATGTGCTTCTCACACTTGTCAGTCAGAAGTGGATTTTATTTCACCTAACTGACATCTGTGACTTGCACTGACTTGCTGGATGAAACCCCGTCACAGGCTTGAAAGTCTGCACTTTTTTACCTGAGTTCAATGTTGCAAGATACCTAGTCCCTGAAAACTGATTTCCATAGCGTAAACCAAATAAGCTATATCCAAACAAGGATCCCTTATCAGTTGTTCAGATGAAGTTGGAAAGAAGACTGTAGCAGATGTGACACTAAGGTTTCATAATCTTAATTTTAGCTCATTATTAATTTACCCAAGAAGAGTGTTATTGGTGAGACTACATAAAATAATTTAATAACCCTGTGTGATTTACGGTAGACAGATAGATAGAGGTAGATAGAGATTGTGAAAAGGTGTAAGGGAGTGATTACTGTTTTTATGAAGTATTTCGTGAGCTGATTTGTGTACAACCAACTTCTGATTGAACTTGTGCCATTTTAATGTCTAAATTATGAACAGTGAAAACGCAGTTTGATCCACTGCAACTTCTCCTCAAGGTTAAATCAAACTTATGTGGATTTAACAGGTTAGGCTTAGTGTATGTTTGTTTGCAAGCAGGGCGTTTAATGGAGGTCCTGTGTCATTTCTGAAATGTGTAGTTAGAAGGTACTTACAAAATTACATGCTTAAGAGTCTTGATTTAAAAGACGGGTAATGAAGGGTGAGGAGAATGAGCTGGAGGCAGCAGAAATGCTTAATGTGGTGATAAATTCAAGTGAGAGGAGAGATTAAAGAAAGTCAGTCTGCTAGAGTTAACAAAAATCTCAAATGAAGTTAGAGAAGCAAAGCTGTTGTGTTTGGTGATATTGAACTGCAGATGGGAACAACATGATTGGTGCTGCAAAAGTCTAAGTAGCCCATTAATGGAGGAGTTAAGAAGTCGGGTAACAGTTCAGTTCAGTAAAAAAATGACGTATCCCAAGTATCCCATGTAAGTTTACATAAGCCTGATAAGTTTTAGTTCCCAAATATCCGGGCTACGCACTTGATTAAATGCGTGCGTAGCAACTGTGGAGGTAATCACACTGTTGATAACTGGGGGTGTGAAGTGTTTAGAATTGTGACACAGAGTGAAGTAAAAAGGTCTTACGTAGAGGAAGTTTAGAGGGCTGGACAGAAAAACAGGTGAGTCAGTGTGGGGGTGAGAGAAAAAAGCTACTGGTCAGGAGTTACTACAACCCATGGCATGTAGTCTGGACATAGGACAGGATAGAAATAATGTTGCATGGGAATTTAGGGAATTTAAACATTAATAAAACAAACGCAGTTATGGTCAGGTAAGTACAGATTTGTTTGATAAAGAGTGATGGTGGAATATATAAAGAATCTACATAGAGACACCATAATCCAGTTTTGAAAATAAATGTTTCTTTTGGCAAAAGAAAAAGGGAGTGTCTTCTTCTCTCACTATGAATATTTGTAGTGGACAAATTGGGGAGTATCCTACCTGAATGACTCTATTGTTATAATTCTTATAACATATTAATAATAATTCTATAATTGTATTAGTGGGTTAAGAAGAGGATTTGGTTATAAGTGGAAAAGAGAAAAGAGCTTTGTCTGCCCCTGTGGCACAAGAGGGAAGGGTGCACCAACCAGACCAAAATCTACCTGGAGACATTTCTTGGCCTGATGTGGGCAAAAGCAGGAAGGAGACAGGAATTAGTGCGGGCAAGGTTGTAAACACAGCCTACATGAGCTAGTAAACCTAATGGATTACAACAGCAAACCACAAAGATGTAAATTGAACAGTTTTATATCTCCCTCTATGCCGTTTGTATTAGTTCTGCAGTTATAAAACACAAATATATACAAACAGTATTTCCTGCATTTTTTCTGAATGTGATCACCCTGTCACACATACATATGAATGGGAAGCCAGGTCTTGTCCATAAAGTCTATAAAGAATTATTGAAGGCACAGGCTAAACCAAAGTAGGCTACGCTCTGCATGTACGACTGAAACATTTACGTGTGGAGGAAACGAAGAAATTAATACTGTGAGAATCTCAGTTAGCTGGAAGAAAGCAATAATTATTCCGATAAGGAAACTGGAGAAATACTTTAGAAGACCTGCAAATTATAGACCTATTTCATAGTCATCGCATATCTGTAAATTTATGGGCAGTGGTGGTTAATGATAAACGAATGCACTTCTTGGATAAAGGAGGCACAATGGCTACGACGAGATGACAGCTTAAGGAAATAAAGAGATGGAGGCAGCGGCGTTTTTGAAGAAGACATGACATGTTATGTGGGTTGCACTCAATGTGAGTCAGAGGAAAAGTTCACTGAAGAGCTATTCAGGTTAAAATAATATCACAGTGAGAACCTTACAAGTGTGTACAAGTGAACTGTCTGTCAACAACTAAATAAATCTGATAATCTGATAAGCATGTTGCAGACATGCTAGGACAAAGAAAAGTCACATAGTCCTGGTTGAATAGAGGGCCAAATAGCAACAGATTGGAGTGCATGATCAATAATTTGAGACGTGGCCTATTATAGCTGTCTGGCTATTAGAACGCTAATGTGCAGATCTGTAAGACTAAACAGAGCAACACACTGTAGAACAGACTGTATAACAAGTGACTCATAGGGGAAGTTAATAATAACATAATAATAATAATGATGACAATAACAATAACAACAACAACAACTGATATATTATAATCCCCTTGGGGAAATTCCTGTAGACATGCAGCCCCCTTAATGTGCCATGGGTTTGGTTTGGTTGTTGATGGACGCTCTGTCATGGGGCCAGGAATGTATATATACTACCTTAAAGGAAATGTATCCTGAGGAGACTTTAAATGAAGACCTCATGATGAAGACCTCATCAAAATTAAAGAAAAAGAGGAGGAGAACGAGCTGTGTCCACACTGTCTTAACAAAGTCTAAGCTAGTAATAGTTAAAATACATCACACGCAGGCCTGTGTAAGGCAGCGGTAGGGTCCACTCCCTGACAGTAGGAGGCAGTATCACACAAGGAAGTGGGCGTTGTTGGCTAATACAGAAGAAGCGCTTGTTGTTGTCTTGTCGAGGGAAGCTGTGGTGAGATTATTTGTTGTTGTACGTTAATAATTTGGCATTTTAATCCACATGTTGACATATAGTATAATCATCGTTATAGTTCAGATGACGATACAGGGGGCGCTAATTAAAGTGTGTTTGTTTAACGAAGTAAATGAAGCTTTCTATGGTTGGCTACTAAGCTAACTTTAACTGTAGCGTTAACTAGCATCTCGTTTGAAACTACTGCTACACTACATTAGCGTTATTAATTTCCGTTTTCGTATTAAGCACGATTCACGTTAGGTTGTCATCTTTTCTAAATGTACATAATCCATTTTAGATTCGTATTATTGTTACGTAACTAGGTTTACTCAGTGAAAAATGTTTAAGTAGAGATTAGGAGCTAGTGGAGAATATGTGATCTGAAGGTAGCTAACTGACTGAGCAAGTGTTGTGTTTTCGTCTCTTGGACATATTAAGACCACTGTTAATTGTTTTTATAACAAGCAGTACACACAGTATTTAGGAACAGTCTTTCAAACCAATGTACTTCTCTTTCTTTAGGTGTTTTCTGAAACAATGGATCAAAAAATTCCTTATGATGACTACCAGCTCCCTGTGGTGTTCCTGCCCTCTTATGAGAACCCACCAGCATGGATACCTCCACAAGAGGTATGCTGCGCATTTCCTCTGAACCAGACCCATAACCAACTCAAGTTCCACAAAACTCCTGCTAGTTTTTGGTCTTCCAACAGCAGCTTAATATCTTCATCATTAGATCGAGTTTTCTCAGTTGTCATTCGGATGACACAGATGTCATCCCAAGACCTAGGTGTGAATCTTTGTTCACGCAACAGCAGGCAGTTGTATATGAGGGTGCAACCATAACCCTTGTCCTTGTCCTCTAGGTTAGATGGATTTTGGATATTGTGGATTATTTGGCATTTCCCTATCCCAGCATTTGACATTCATTTATCCTCAGCAAAGTTTCTTCATCTCTCTTAACACCCAGTAGTTACACCTTCGTGTGATATTCTGTGACATTTTTTCTTCATCCTTTTATACGATTGTCAGTCAAGTCCATAAAGTAAGTCAAGGTGTGTAAAAAAATAAACAAGCTCACAGAAACGTCATGTAAACCATTCTACAGTTCTGGTAGTCTTTTATTTTTTTTTTGCATTTTTAGCGTGTTCATCACCCTGACTACAACAATGAGCTCACTCAGTTCCTACCACGCACCATTGTATTGAAGAAGCCTCCAGGAGCACAGCTGGGCTTCAACATCCGTGGGGGCAAAGCATCACAGTTGGGAATCTTTATATCCAAAGTGAGTGTGTGTGTGTTGCCTTGCTGATTGATATGTCTTATTTATATCTTTTTTCCCCCTACATATCCACAAATGTCCATGTTGCAACATTACTCTGTGTGATGTGTTGACAGGTGGTCCCAGACTCAGATGCCCACAAAGCAGGTCTACAAGAGGGTGACCAGGTTCTTTCTGTGAATGAGGTCGATTTCCAAGACATAGAGCACTCAAGAGTAAGTGAGAGCAGTCTTATAGAGTTGAGATCCATAATGTAGTGGAGTGTTTCTAATAATGAGAAACAGGGCTAACCCTAACCCAACATTTTTGCTACATCCCAACAATGTTAAACAATTTCAGAAATGACACACTAGGTGTTCTGCTTTTACCGCTGTGAATATATATAACATATATATATATATATATAAATATATATATGTAAATTTTTTTCCCAAAATGTGTATCGTGAAAGAAAGATTCATTTATAAAATATTAGAAATCAATAAAGAGTTAAAGTTAGTCAAAAAATGCTGCTACCATCAAAGAAATGTTGAATATTTGTAGATGTACGTATCTGTACTTGTACTACAGACACAAACACACTTCTATTCTTACTGCCGTTGAGGATATCTACGAGGGGATTTTCCACACATGCACACTGCAAAAAATGATGACAACTGTGGACAATAGCAGCAGCTCTTTGTTGCATTTGGCTGAACATAATGTGAATGAGCATGTGTGAGCAATGAGCTTGTAACTGCTACTCAGGAACAGTGTCGTTGAAATAAATGTAGAGGCTGGTTTAATTTTCTGCAACATGCACAGTCGGTGCACTGGGGCTGTTAACACACAAATTTTTGGGCTGTACATTTGTAGAGAGTCCATCCCATCATTCATGATCCTTTTGATTTCTGTTCATCTATCCGTCCTAAAGTAACGCTATATACTGTATCTTTGTCCTTATTGTGCCTCACCACTTATTTGTTATAACTTTGTTGTCTTCTTTAGGCTGTAGAGATTCTGAAGACTGCACGAGAGATCTTGATGAGGGTTCGCTTCTTTCCTTACAGTAAGTCTTTCTCCACAATCATATCAGCAGTATGATAGAAATGATCAAATACAAGTCAGATATTATGTTTTTGCCGATTGAGGTTTTAAAAAAACTTTTAAAATGCCTATACAAACTATTTTATATCTAATTGATCTGAATGTACTGAAAATATATTGTAAAAGGTTTTGGCCACAATAATCAAATGGAGAATATATAAAAAAACAAGTGTTTGCACAGCTAATGTACAAGAATGGTCTTGTATGTTTTTTTAGGACATGTCAGCACAGAATGTCAGGCGTGATGGTTCTTTATCTTTTTTATCCTATCTCATCTAGGCAGGAAACAAGTACATAGATAAGGAGACTGATGTGTTTAAAAATGTCTGTTTATGTTGTCAAATACAGAAAATGCATGTCTGAGAAGTATTAATATGCATTTGTACTAATTGTATTTATGGGGTCACCACTTCTCCAGTTTAGCCAAGTCAGTATTTTGTGACTGTTAATAACAGATAAATTCCTTCTCAGTATTAACAAAACTGACGCAAACCAACCATTCACATAATAATAATAATAATATTGGAGTATACTGTATGTTATATGCTTTATCAAAACTGACATTTGGAAGTTCATGTGTGAGGAAAGCTTCCACAAAGAACATTCCCCTTTTGAAGAGAGCAAACCTCAAGAATTTTAAACTTGTCAGTACTTAGCTGCCAGCATGTTACAGTGCCCACACACTGCAGCTAAGTCTCTTATCTGGTTGATCCCCCTGAATGTTTTCACAGCAAAAGGAAATGCTTGGGAGTCACAGAATTACTATGTATCATACTGGTAGTAGATTATATACAGACAACAATTTCAGTGTTTGTAGTGTCATCGTCTGCAATCTTTCATCAGACTACCAAAGACAAAAGGAGAGGACTGTACACTAGATGGTGGCATTGAGAGAGAGGGAGAGCGAGAGAGGGAGAGAGAGAGAGACGTGGACAGACACATCACTGAGCGTCATTACACTCCTCCCACAGACTGGCCTCCATTCTGTCCCAGCTTCAAGATGACTGATGCATGACTAATAGACTCATGTAAGGATGAAAGATCCTCAGTTAAATGCTCAGCTTCCCTCTCACTTTACTCGTCAAGCATGCACTAATCTGTGATACTTGATTTCTACTCCGTATGCACAGAAAGCCACTTTTAAACACTAGTTTCTTGGAATTTGTTCATTTATAAGCATGAGCTTAGTAGACATAAATAAATAATCAGAAATTATAGAACGGATACATATTTTCTAGTCAAACATAACACTTATAGATCTTGCTTAATTTAATTAACATTGCCTTTATTCTTTTTTTTTCCTCAAGCCCTAATTCAATGTTTCTATTCTACTTCTAAAAGTACATACAAATATACACAGAGTTTTAGGGTACACCTGATGAAAACAAATGCATTTTATTTTTTCGTCCACCTCATTTATATTAACGAGGGCAGAAGTATCAAAAACACTTCTCGGTGTAGTGGAATACAGTTCAGCAGTAAAACAAATTAATTACTTTTTATTATCACCTTTTGTTGCAGGACTGTTGTATTAGACTGCATTAGTTTAACATAGTGGTACATCGTTTTAAACTATCAACTGAGTGGAGTGTATATACAATATAATGCGTATATACATTTAAAATTGTACATATTACAGTACACACTGACACATTTGGTATAGCTGTGTCAGGGTCTTATGTATTGTAAGTGTAAGAAATAGTGCAGCACTTCTGGTAGATTTTAAATGTCACTGTGAATATGTTGTACATCCAGTTTTTAAGTATTTGACAGATATTTGCAGTTGTGCAGGAAATACCAAGTTGTGTAAATATTTTTAAAGTATTAACATTGTTCATGAAATATATGTATTTGAGGTGCCAAACTGTTCTTCTAGTAGCACATTGTGCCCTTGATCTTAGAATAAATTTAAAGTATGGTCTGTTGGACTTAAGACCTTTATAGAAAACAGTTAATACCTCTGGATATTACTGCAGTATGCCAATTCATGTACTTAAAACATTAAAACTAGCTGTATGCTAATACTTTTAATAACAGAATAACTTTAGGTTAACTTTTTTACTTACCATTATCAGCATTGTTTGTTAAACATTGACAAGGTAAAAGAAATAAAAAAGTTTTGAATGTAGTAACTTTTGTCTTCCTGTGTGCTTGGAGTACCTTAATACGAGCTGAAAATGGGTCCGGTTTGCTCTGGTACAAGTAGCCAAACTTGTTTCTTTAGAGTCACGTTGACAGGAATGCAGTCAATGACCAGGACAACCGAAGCATGTTAACCCTGTGAGGTTTATTTTATTTTTAAGTTAAGACCATGCAACGTTCTTCACATATATCTTAAGAATATCTTAAGGAGATAAATAGCCTCGGTTTCCAGGATCTTATTTCCATCAGAACTTCATCTGAGCTTACAGTAAATTAAAATAAATAAATAAAACAAACGTATCCTTTATGCTCACTTCAATTCTTTACAAAATGCAAACTTTACATACATTTTACATGTTGGTCATCTCGAGTGCTTATGCAAGTCTACAATCTGAAGTATTTATGTAAAAATTACAATGTGTATACTACTACTGATTGTGCAATAGATATCTCTATAAATACAATGAATCTCATATAGCCTTCATGTGTTACATAAAATACGTAGAGTGTAGTTGCTCACTAATTGTGACTAAATAAAATAAACTCATATTTAGCAATAAAATTCAGGTTTAAAAACACTTAGTAAAAAATGTAGGTATTGTAAAGTTATTCGTTTTCAGTCCTCACAAGCTGGACGCCCAAAACCGCTGCACAAATCCAAAACCACAAAAGCCTGACTGTGACTGTGACTTTACAAAATAAAAGTGGCAATTTTAGTTACGTTTCCTGTTTAGGTTTCAGATTCGAGAAGAAACAAACTTTCTCGCCAAATCAAAATGTGTCAGTAATACACAATTTTACTTCACTCTACCCTTAGTACTGACAAAGCCTAATGCTATTTCCCTTTCAGTCACAATAGCAACATACGGACCACTATGCTTACCTTCCTCTCATTAAGTTCATGTATGTTTTACATAGCTGTAAAAGGCCTTACAGTAAGTGTAGTGTTGGACCTGCCACAACACCACACCTCTAACTCTGGACTCTGTAAAAACGTTACAGCTTGGTGACAAACACTAGAAAGACATTTATCTTTGAGGTGAATGGCAACTTGATCTGTGCTTATTTCCATCCGGAAAGACTGCTGTAAACACTTTATGCACTTGCACATCCCAAAAGGCACCGTGATTTTGGCAAACCGGGACCAAGACTTCATAGAGCTGGAGGTCTCAAGTCGTATTGTATTAGTCAGTATATACAATTCATCCCCCAGTCTCTCCCTCCTCATCACTCCGTCAGTGTGATGCTATGTAACTGCTGTCCTGGTTGGCGTGAGCATCCACCTTTGAACTCTCATCCACGTTTTCTAGCGAGTCTGCTCTCTGTATAGACAGTTCGGCGGGGTCCATCTTCATCAGGGTGCTCTGCTCTGGGTGCAACCACGGCTTCCTCCAGGGAGAGTTGTCAGTTTTCTGTTTCCACGCTGGGTAGTCCTTTCCTGCCTTGTATACAGACCTCATCACCTGTAAGGAGTGGATATGATTAGCAGAGCGTTGCAACCTGACAATGAGGAACGTGCCACACCTTCATTCTCAGTCAACAAAGCCGAAGATAAAGCTGGTCACAAAATACTTCACAAAATCTGATTATACGGCAGTTAACGCAGTGACTGTGATAAAACAGCTGTAGTTTGTTTGATTTTCATTATCATGTTCCCTATGTCGCCATAGTTATGTGTTGCGTGTGTCGGGTTCAGTTTCTAGACTCTTTCCACTTTCCACTGACTTACATAATTTCCTGGAGAACAAACCTTAACCATACTTGTCTAACCCCAACTCTTGCCTAACCCAAACCTTACCCTAACCTCAAACCATCACTCTAAAATGTGAGGGGTTTGTTCCCTTTGAGGAAGGTGTCCCCACAAAAATGTGAGTGTGTAAACAGGTTTCGGTCACCTCAATGCTACTAATCCATGTTGTGTGAGAAAACACACACAAACACACACACACACACACACACACACACACACACACACTGTGTACTTTGTACTAAATACTTCCAGTCTAAAGAAGATATGAAACCTGGGGAACAAGTTCTGCCAGGAGCGAAGCAACAGCTCGAGCTGAAATACTCCTTTGTCAGCAGTCAGGACTGGCCCTTAAAATTCGTTTCTATGGTTACCATTGTTCTTTAAGACACATGAAACCCTCACTCCCTTACCCACATACACATCTTACAAACTTTATAATCTCATCAACACACGCCTACTCTGACACACTGATTCATACATTAGCTCAGCATTAACTAAAAGTAAACAAATCGTTAGCTGGAAGGGGTTTGTGACTAAAGTTGTGTGATGGTACGTACCCGAGGAGCGAGAACTTGCGTTGATTTGTTAACCACCCACTTTGGAAGAGCACCTATAGCAAAGAGGTGAGGGTAGAGTTTAAAAAGAGCTCTAAAAAAGTAAGACACGTGAATTCTCTATTTGAATAGAACAATGTAATTGTTTATGGTCTCACCTTTGGGGTCAGCTTGTGAAAGGTATATGAAGATACAGCTATTTGGTCCTGTGGGCTTGATGAAGTACCCAGTGATGAGGGAAATTGCCCTCACACGGTCACTGCGAGGAGGGTATTTCTACAATTGAATTAAAACAGTATGAGAATGAGACCAGCGTATACAAGTGTGATCAGTGCACACTAAATATTTCTACAGTAGGTGTCCTAGAAATGACGCATTTAAAGACAGTAGATGTTATGTGCCTGGCAGTGTGTGGAGGAGCTGGCATACCGGGTGTTTGACTGAGAAGTTAACAATCGTGTACTCGTCATTCATCACTTGCCACGAACGCAGTGTCACCACGTCTCTGTTCTTTATTGGCTTTGGACAAAGCCCTGCAGAAAAAAAAGACAAAGATCTGGTTATATGGGTATATCGACTTCATTCATTAGTTCAGTGTAACTGTCACAACTTCAGACTCAACAAGTCGTCCTTGTTATGACGAGTACGTGTTATACCACAAATACTCTGGTGTAACAAGAAGCTGCTCATTCTTCACCCCGGAGGGCTTCAAGAGCACAGGAGACACAGACACTAATAAATCAGATTGTCAATTGGAAGTGAAAAGCAACAACACACATACACACCATGAAGAAAAGGTTCCCATGGCCTCTTTGGTGTATTTAATGATGGGAAAATAATGGTGTTATTGTTTATGCCATCATAACTCTACATAAAGGTGTGTTTTACTCAGGAGCACTGGTTCCGATAGTGCTGACTTATGACAGTTCTAAGTTGGGCCTACACTGTGCACTAACAGGTTTCTGCTGGTGGGTCTGTCTTTAAACAAAAGAACAGGCGGAGCAGTTCTTACATGAGTAGTATCCCACATCAGCGTTATCAGAGAGCTGGGCGATGTCAAAACTCTCCAGCATGGCAGGGTCCCACGTCTTTCTGTACACGCCATCATGCAGGACGTCATACATGGTCGCAGCAGATACATCACTGATTGTCATTTTACACTGAAACACACACAATAAGTAAAAAAAAAAAGAAGAAAAAAAGTCAGTCTAACATGACACCACTCAAATTACAATTATTTCTAAAGGTAGCGATATTAAATTAAAAGTGAGGTTAAACTTACCTTGATCTTATGGACTTTAGGTGCGCTAAGTCCTTTAACGTTATTTGCAGGAGACTGCTCGACCCACACCTGCATCCCGCTGTCATCATACTTTTTGATCCAATTCTCCGTCGATAAGCACTGATCTTTAAAGTGAGCAAATAACTCCTTATCAGGTAGAATACTCGAAACAGACATCTTTGACAACTAACAACCTCTCCTCTTAACAAAAAGACACAAAAAAAAATCTGACAGACAAATCTGTTGAGTCCCGTGTGTGTGTGTTTGATTGACCCTGTCGACTGAGATTTAAAGGTGATGGTTGAGTGCCTCCGGGAACACGAATATACGCGAGCTAGTCACCAATCAAGTCAAGCAGGATTTTTGTGCTGAATTCCTGAGCCATTCCTTCAAACGCCTCTACCGCCGACGTCACAGCACTTCCGGAATCCAGGTGCGCTGGGCAGGTGCGTGAAGAGAAAAAAAATGTGTCCCGCCTCAGAGAGAAACGACCGAATAGTCCAGCAACATACGTTCAGTATCGTACAGCTACAGGTCGAAACTGACAGCAGAAAAAGAGCACTGGTGTGCTGATTTGTTGTTCGTGGGCAGGTGCGAATTGCTCAGTGTTGATGAATCCAGAGTTTTATCACGACTGTGAATGTTAAACGATAAAAGAATAGTAGGAATAAATTCATAACTGAAATATTAAAAATATAGACTGGGCCTCTAAGACCAAAATGTAAATGAATGTACTAAAAATGTGTCAGAAATAAAGAAAAAAAGTTGCATAGAGTATGAGTTAGTCGCAATAAAGTTTTATCCTAGATAAACAAAAGACAACTTAAAATAAAAATAACCATAAATAAATGAAATATCCTCATCCACTAAGCCCCATCCACTCACAGGCCACTTTATTGAGCAGCTCTCCCATCAATTCTCCTTTTACAATAATAATAATAAAAATATCAGTGTTTCTAAATTGAAACTGTTAGAAAAACAATATATAAATTAGGTTAATTCTATGTTAAGTTTTTGAGGTCATAGTGGGGTAAAGTCATACTAGTGTGCATTATAGTAAGAGGTGTTTCTAATGTTTTGGCCACATTATTTGCATGAATGTTTATAAAACATTAGAAAATAATATCGTAGTCCAGTATAAACATATAGTATAATTATCAACCTTTGGAAGGTTTCAACTTAAAAACATTTTAACCTAAAAGTCGAATCTGTGGCAGAGCTGCTGTGTTGGATTGCATTAGTTTGTACAGGCATATCTAATAAGCAGCCAGTGAGTTTATAATCAGTACGGTAGATTTTAAAAATAACCACAGCTGATGTACAGGTGTAACAGGTGTACACAAGTTGAATGTTAGAAAAAAAAAGATATGAGAACTCCAGCTCATACATTCCACTTTTAATCACTTGATTTTTTAATAGCTTTTGGCTGAAGATGTGCATCAATAGAGAAGCAGCTAAAGTGTGTAAGGTGCAACCTCATATGTTGCCACACCCTTCTGTTGTAACATGTCATGCCTGTGATGCATTATCTAATGATGAGTTTCAGTGTGCTGTGGTAATGTATGACACACACCTACATTAAACAGGTCTATCACCTTTAATTCTGGTGCTTTGTGATTATTAACCGTAGTGACACAGTTTGTTTATCCATGGTGTCTTATACAAACTATATAAAATCTGTTAATAACTTCTACCTGCACTGGTGTTTTATAAACAAAAGGATCACAGACGTTAATATTTTGGTGAAATATCTTTATTTTATTCCATGTGATAGACCTACACTTGTGTTTCATTAACTCTCCTTTTTATACATCAGATAGTAATAGTACATTATTCACACAAACGTTGCTAAACACGAGTAGACAGCATATTTCAAATGGACAGATACAATTCAGAATAGCACAAAGCTGAGTACTTACTGACAAGTAATAGAAGAGCTGCTCATGTTAAAATGGTTGTCTGATGTAATTACATACTTAAAACTTTTAAATCTATTTTAAAATGTTGACATTTCAAAACCAGCTAGAGCAAACGACCAGTGTCTTTTGTTGTGCTATGGCTAGTTAGTTGGCTTGTGTTACACTGTGTGTGAGTGTGTCTGGAGACGGTGCAGCCTTTACCTGCGACTGTAAATCAAGCTACCGACTGCACACACTGCAAAAAGTAATATCTTGCAGTGTGACAGAGAAAAAAACATTACCAGTCCTTAAAGTCGCCTTTACGTGGAGTCCCAGCAGACACACAAACAATAAATAAATAAAAAACTCCCAACATGCGTGTCAGCATCTGTACTTTTGGTCAAGCGTACAATGTTATCTTGTATGTCCAAATTACAAAATAAATAAACACGTAAAACCAACAATCCTACACAGGCAATAGCAATACAGCAAAGGGATACTGCAACTAACTTCTCTGCACTTTTTACAGCAAGGGTATTAGTAGGCGTTAGCTGTATCTGAGGCCAAACTCTTATCTACCAGCTCTACAAAACAACTAGTGAAGCCATGAACCTGTCAGCAGGCTTCTTTTATATGTTACAATATTGTGGCTTGAGTCAGTGCACAACGTTGGTGAACAAACAAGCAAGGCATCTGTGTTCTTATCCATATAAATCCTGCATGGTGAGCATGCTGCATGTACTTGCAATAGTGTAATCAACAACAACACAAATTCTCAATGAGATGGTGGGTACCTCATAGCGACCAAAGTGACAACTTTCCATCAGCGTGGAAAAACTAAACACTGGCTCTGTTATTTCATACATCAGGGGTGTCTAATAACTAAAAACTCCTCAGATGTGTTAGTATGCGTGCAGCTAATTGAACATCAGAAAGACAGCTGCTGTAGTTTTAATGGAGTAGTAGTTTCAAGTTAGTAGCTATTCTAATGAACCGGGGATGCTTCTATTTGATGAAAATCACTATCATCCTTTGTTATACATCCCTTTTACATCACTGCTTTAAACATTGTCTCAGATTATGTAAATGTGGCCTAACACGCTGTTGTATTTGGCTGTTAAAGCCTACAAATGCTTGGTTATTTATGACGTTCTGTTGACCCCCTTGAATGACAAGAATACATTTGAGCTTAATGTGGTAATATGATGGCAAGCGA
The DNA here is from genome assembly GCA_034779795.1 of Ctenopoma multispine. Classification (NCBI taxonomy): domain Eukaryota; kingdom Metazoa; phylum Chordata; class Actinopteri; order Anabantiformes; family Anabantidae; genus Ctenopoma; species Ctenopoma multispine. The sequence continues at coordinate 13,738,193 of JAUYWH010000002.1, forward strand.
TGATGTAAATTCACTGGCAAGATCCTGTCTCTACTTCCTCATAATAAGACAAAGTCAAGAAATAATCAGTTATCTGAGAAAGTTTTAGGCGACCTCTCCATTTAAAAATAAAATGTAAAATACAACAGGCTGAAAACTCAACCTTTAATAATCATTTAAATAATCCCAAGCAGTTTACTTTACAACAATGACAAGAGTAACAGCACTAGAGCAGTTAGCTATGTCAGTCTGAAATCCTATATAATGCCATGCAACTGGATGAAAATCTGAACATATCATTTAACTTATTCCTTGTTTTAAATGTTTACTTTTAAACCATTTTTTGCAGATAATCTGTTTCAATACAGTAATGCACATCCACACGGTTACTCTGAAAAGTCACTGAGTTGAAAAGGGGAAAATAACTAAATGAAAAACAAACAAAAAAAAACAGGTCCTCCATCCCAATGGCAGCGCGCCAAGGGTGGAGAGAGTGGCCACTGAGAGACAAGCTGTTGGTGAGGCGTAGACAGGCTGGGTGGGGCTAAGGTGTACTAGCATGAGCAGCTGCTCTCGGTGACAGTCATTTCTGGCTGCTTCTCCAGTTTGATGTCGATCACTGAGTGCACTTGGTTAAGCAACATCACTGATGATTTGCAAATTTCACTTCGCTATTTTCTGCAGTGTTATCTGGCTACAATCTCAACCATGAACATTCTCTCTTTTCAGGAAACTAAAAGCCACTTGTTGTAAGGTCTCCAAATTTCTTATCAATAAAGTAAAGAAACCTTGGCAGGAATAACAATAACATGACAATATTAGGACATTTTCAGCTTTAAAAAGGATACTATCCTCTTTGCTTTTCTCTGGTGTGCTATCCATCCCTGGCAATGCAGCAGCAACACGGCGGAACAGCTACAAAACAAAGTGAGAAGAACAGTTGAACACATTTTAATCTTACCACAACAGCATATAAAGTAAAATGCTGTCAAATAGGGCTGAACGATATGGCTAAACTCTACTCTTCTGTATATATATTTAATTGATTGAGTTTTGATATTGAATATTTTGAAATCCAGCACTGAGGCTCTTTATAAATAAAATACCCTGTTGGAAATGTCACTTCTTTATCATACTGCTGCAAATACATACTGTATAATAATGTAATATAATTTTCGGCTGCTCCGGGTTTTTCGGGGTCACCACAGAGGATCATTACCGCATATTAGTTTGGCATTGATTTTTACGCCGGATGCCCTTCCTGACGCAACCTTCCCCACCGGGCTTCGAACCAGCACTAGGGAAGGACCGGGACCCGACAGTTGACAATTGCCAACAGCCCTAACTACGCCACCGTCCCAGCTTGATGCAAATACATACTGTAATCCCCCACATACAGTTACTGCAGTGCTGCTCATTGATTTGTGACACCAACAATCATTCCTTTGTTAAAATAAGTGTAGAAATGGTTATGCATTCTGATTTTGTTGTTTCATGCTATATATGGTCATATCACCCAGCTGTACTGTCAAAATAGGTTTATACAGTAGTGACAGAAAGCAATCAAGCGACTACATCCTCCAAAGTAATATTTTTTTCCTGAATAACAGGCAAACACAACAAGCAGTTAAAGCATTAATACAAAACATGATACTGGCTGAAATGAGAGCATGAAAGTGAAGGCAGTTGTTATATCCTCCACCACTGAGCAAATATATATTATATTCACAGAAAAGTTCTGGAAATTGCAGTTTTTGTGAATATAATAATGTTACTGAGCAAAAATAAACACAGCCGGACTAAACCTGTGGAAAGAAAGTGAACTGGTATTGAAACTCCGACAAGCAAAGCTTGTGGGGTGGGGGCACAACTGATACAGTATATACTGGTCTGCTAACATGTCATGTTAAGTCAGGAGAGGGGAGAGTGAGATAGAAAGAAGAGTTAATAGTAGACTTTGAGGGCAGAATGAGCTCAACTACCCAGAGAGCAGAATCTCTACCTGTTTGACATTGTAGCCAGTCTTTGCGCTGGTTTCAATGAACATGACATTCAGTTCCTTAGCTCTCTGCTCGCCCTCCTCCGTGGTGATCTGTCTGCTCAGGTAAAAGCAGAAGGTGGGGGAGATCGACGAACAGACAGATATGGAAAGAAACATTGCAAAGAGGATAGACCAAAAGGAGAGGGAATAGATGGAGAGAGAAACAAAGAAAGCTCAACACAGATTCTTGTTTTTTTTGGGGGTGAAAAAGAAAGTGGTTAGTTTAGTTATAACACAGACAAAGAGAGGGGTAGACAAAGGGAGAGAAAGCTGCCATGCTAAGTAAAGATGAGGCAGCAGGAACCTGACTCAAGGGTCATTCATTCAACAGCCACACTCTGATCGATATAATGAATACATGACGGAGCTGTCACAGGTGTGCCCCCTAACCTATAACCTATAGGACATTATGACCTGTGCTGGAAATGTCAGTATTACACCCGCTGTTATTTGCTAGACACCAACCTGTTTGACGTTATAGCCAGCCTTGGCACTGGTTTCTATGTACATCACATTGAGCTCACGAGCTTTCCTCTCTGCCGCCTCAACAGAAACTTGCCTGCCATGGTCCCAGGAAGGGGTAGGGGGGGAGTGATGTGCAGTGTGGTGTTGAGGGAAACACAAAAAAAAATCAAAATGACATGGAGAGAATAAAGATCAGGAAAAGGAACAAAAAGTAAAACAAATGAAAAACAAGCAGAACAGAAATGTGATCAAATATTTCAAAAGAAATTAAAACTTAACTACTAAATTAAAAAAAAGTACTAACTGATGATAAAAGTCAAATTGGATGAGATGCACTGAAGGGAAGACAAATGGGATTCCAGGCACTGGCAGAGTTTATACACTATATACTTGTACTAAATGTAACCCATTTTCTAATTGGAGCAGAAATATAAGATTATAGGGTATTTATCGGTTCTTGTAAACAAACAAAAAAACACCATTACACCCATTCACACATCTTACACAACCATATACCTTTTATCTGCCAGGTCTGTTTTGTTTCCAACAAGCATAATAATGACATCACTTCCTCTCTCTGTTCTAACATCGTCAATCCACTTTGAAGTTTGCTGGAATGAATTAAGATCTGTGGATGAAAAAGAAAACATTATTGTATACGCTGGCCATAAGTAACACATAATACATTTGATATTTTAACTACAGTTAAAAGTGTGCAAAAGCAAGTACTACTCTTTATGAAAAGGGCAGAGCAAAAAAACACAAACAAAAAAAACAGCTTTTAGAACATCTGTGTTAGTAAGCAACAGTACCCAGAGGAGAATGTTGAAAAATGAAAATACATTTAAAAAGATGTTTAAGGTTATTAGCAGAAATACATAAAGAAGCAGTTTTCTTCCACATGCACTTGACCTCTACTGAAAAACTAGAGTTCAGCCGTGACTCACTGGTGATGTCATAAACAACCACAGCAATGGTAGAGTCACGGATGTAGCTGGGAATTAGGCTACGAAAACGCTCCTGTCCAGCAGTGTCCCAAAGCTGAAGTCGGACCTGAGGATTGGAACGGAAAAGAAGAAAAGGACAAGGAGGTGGTGATAAAGAGGGGAAAGGCAGAACAAGAAAATGGAGAATAGAACAAGCATGAAAAGAATTGCAAGCTAAGCAGCAGAAAGGCCTTTAATGGAGGAATGGGAGGCATCAGTTAAATGTAGCAGGGTCAGAGATGACCTGTGTTATGCCAAAAAAGATCCTGCTGAGTCATTATTTTGTTTTTCAGAAGATATGTGCTCATAAGGTGAAATCTCAAGACATTTTCTGTTGTTCCTTCCATCATCCTCATATGTAACAGCATTTAGGAAGCACAGATTCCTGCAGACACCGCTGGAGAACTGATTTTGTATTACCATGCCTAATCATGCTGTCTAGGGAGGTTTGCCAGACTAGTAAATGCTCTTTTATGCCCTTGCAAATACTAAGCAAAGGACAAGGAGGTGAGGCAAGGCCATGATACCTACTGGCTATGTCATAAACCACCACAGCAGCGGCTGAGTCGCGGATGTAACTGGGGATGAGGCTGCGGAAACGCTCCTGTCCGGCTGTATCCCAGAGTTGCAGCCGAATCTGTGGCCAGCCATGAAATCAACATGGGAACGAGAAGGGTGGGGATTTCATGACCAAGCCAGGGGATGGAAGGAAAACAAAAACTTGAAATGATGATGGGAACTAAAAACATGAACACTTTTAACAAAATGAAATGTGAATTCTAGAATAATGTAAAAACATGATGTGAAATGGTGAAAGGGAAATACATGGTGGCAACTACATTAAAAGCAGATGGATCCTTTGAGCTTATCAAGTACAGTAGTTCTAAAAACACAGCAATGGAAATAATAAGATTTATAATTAAAAACAAGGCTTACCGTTCGATCTTCTAGGTACATGGTTTTTGACAAAAAGTCAATGCCAATTGTTGCCTGAAAGATAATCACTTTATTAAAATATGTGTATGTGTCTGAGAATGTATAATGTCTATATGCAAAACAAAATATTAATCAGGTATTTGGTAACATATTATGAACATTACTATCTAGACCTTTTACATAACAATTTAACTTGTTAACACCCAGCAATACCATTAGCAATGTTTATGTTGCATTCATGTGTTCACTTCTGCAATACTTGTAATTCAATATTGCACACCTACAAAGGATGTAGAACTGGAAGGTGGTGCAAAAACCACTATTGATTAACATTGTTACACCTATGTTCACCAAGTCATAATGTCTGTTATGGAAATAGGTATTTTGGAACATATTAAATATCTTGGCACACTACCTGATAAGTGTTGTCAAAACTGTCATACATAAACCTGGTGATGAGCGAGGTCTTCCCAACTGTACAAAGAAAATAACAAAGTTTGTATCTTGTTAATCAAAGACCTTAGTCAACAAAGCCAAAACTGCAATTTCATGTCATCAATTTAATGTTGAAAAGAGTCAGTCAATCAATATGAGTCAGTTACGTCACACAGTGAGTAAATTGGTATTATCACTGATGCGCCGTGTACTGCTGAACCCACACGCTGAGCTGGCAATATGGGTGGAGCCACGAAATGTAGAAAATGAAAACAGCCTTTTGCTTCGTGATGAGAATCTTTCACTACTAGATCAGACAATCGTCCCATAAAATGCAGCCACGCATAGATTATATATGTCAGTGTCAGTCCCTGAACACTGACGTTAAATACTCGTAGTAAAGGCCGACGTGGCTCAGCAAGGTGCTGCCGCAGGAAGCTAGCTGCTAGTGTGTTACACACCGCAACACTGACAAATGGCTATATGCTATGCGAGTTAATACCCGTGGCCACTGTGGGTCTTACATTTGGAAGTAAAGATTCCTAACAAACTCTTGATAACCACGTTAGGGGTTCAATTGTGTTGTTAACGCCAATGTTAGTTCACGTTTAAGCCTAGCACGGCTAACTGCTAGCTTAAAATAGGTAGCCAACTACTCTTTACAGTTACGCTAGTGAGATGATGCAGATACATCATAAACATGGCAAGAGAGGCCATGTCAATGTATTTAATATAGCAGCAAACAATTATGTAGTTAATTATATTCGTCAACTATTTTAGAAACGTCCAGGTTACTTATTATACGCATTTTTCGTTAAGGGGACGAGCGAGCTCTTCAGCTAGCTTAGTGATTTACCGTTAGCTAACTATGCAATGACATCATCGCGACTGAGAACAAAATGGATGTTTATTATAATTTTTGTGACTTAATATCTATTAAACACCGTATTTACATTGAAAGGCTAACATTTCAGCTACTTTAATCACCAGTTGTTTAAGCCTAGTGGGTAAATTTACCCTCCTAGCTAACAGAAAGCTACCCAGAGAAGCTAGTTAGCAGAGCTTAGCCACTGCCTCTAACATTTTCATTACATCCGACCAAATTAACACTTTATTCAAGTACATCGTCCACAGCTTACCGCTCTGTTCACCAAGAAAGACGAGCTTGAACTTTCGTAGAGGGTTGCCGAACTCGCCGCCGCCGGTCGTGGTTGACATTTTGATAAAAAATAAATAGTTGGCTAGCTGGCTTGGCTAATGATGTGATGTCTAGACCAGAGAAGAGCAAGTAGAGAGTATCTTTATCCTGCGCTAGCCAGCGCTATTGTTGTTTTAAACCTACAGAAGCGAAACAGCGCAACCAAGAGGCAACTACTGAGAGACGGCATAAACAAAAAAGGTAACGTAAATCTTCAGTGTATGCTCATGTTTTCGTTAGGGGATGTTATTTTCCATGTTTTACGCAAAATAATTTTTACAGACTTTAGTTAGACAACTGGAGAGAACATCTACACATAACAGGCCTACCGAAATATTACTCCCCCGAATTCAACGTGTTACTCAGATGCAGCTGCTGACCTTTATCAAAAGCTAGCTAAAAGTGTACTTGTCTTGAAAACACTTCATTAAGCGCAAAACGAAAAGGAAGAAGCAAACATGGAGGATGGCTATGTAAACTAATGGCTTGTGTGACACTGTCAGTTTTACACACACTCACTCCCTTTTTGGGAAATATTGTGTTTATTTCCTTCATTTGGCTATGAAGAGTGACACAAGTAGGAGTGTTTGTGTTCATTCAATGATAACATCTCATGGCTCAATAAAGATTTATAATACATAAAGGTTTGCATTGTCAGTAGATATTCGTAAGTCCCAAAGAGAATAAACATATCTATTTCACAATTCTGAAATACAAAACATTGACGTAACTTAGTGACATTTTCTTAATTTTCAAAATTTTCTCAATTTCCTTTATGTTCCTTGTTCTTTTTCAGGCAGGTAGTTTCAGGTTTTGTTGTCTCATCCCTCCACATAGTCACCTTTTGAGGTTTGTCCTGTTGGTATGAAACAGCCATTATTACAGCAAGGTAAGTCATAGAATGCATTTCATCTAATGTTTTATACAACTGTTAAACTGTTTTTCTTCACAAAGTAATACAAACAACCTCTCTTATGTGAAAAATAATTTTGGAGCAATAATTACATTTTAATATTTCACCTACAGGTTTGTGAAAAATCATTTGCCATCTTCTTGATTTTTTTACACAAAGACAACCCAGGTTAATGCAAAATTTTAGTTTTTAAATGGTCATTTCAAGAGGAAAAACTGTCCAAACCTGTCTGGCCCTATGAGTAAACATAATTTCCCCCAATGTGCCACTCTTGGCGACAATAACTAAAATCAAGCATTTGCAATTACTGGCAATGCATTTTTCACATCGATGTGGAGGAATTTTGAAATTTCTGGAATTTTTAAGTCATAATTTAGAAACTGCATTTTGTATTTTCTCTGGTTATCTTTGTGTAATATTAAATTTAGCTTAATGATCAAAATTAGTGTAACAAATATGCAAAAAAACACTATAAATGCAACATGTTATAGTAATGAGGTGCACTTACTCAAAGGCTGTCACAAATATGCTTCTATCAAAATATATATAAATGTATTATGCAAATGCATGTCTTAACAAAGGATACCATGGTTTGATTGTACTGTTGTGTGTCTGAAAGAAAGGACATGCTTCACAGCTTTGTATTAGATTGAATATTATGATTTCTAATTTTTGTATATGAACTACATCCAAAAGTATTTATATACCAATTTTATACAAAACACTATGGTCACCTGTAGACACAGGGGACATCAAAGTAAGAGGAAGCTCCACAGTAACATTGCTGAAAATACGAAAAAGTCTTATTATAAAAATGAATAGAATAGTAATTTACATATTCTTCACATAATCATAATAATAATACAAATGAAGGACAGACATTTACCTTCCTGTTAGACCACCCAGTAGGCTTTGGTGAGAGAGCATACAAAAAAAGCAACACTTAGTCTGGACACAGTCTTTACACAACATGTACTTTAAGTATTATGAGTGAATATTTCTGTTCAGTTAAGACTCACCCTGCACCGCACACCACTATACTGACTTTGACTTGGTAGGAGACAAGGATTCCCTGCATTTCATTATCTCCTTGACTTCTTTGAGGAGACAGGAATAGTTCACGTTTCACAGTTTCATCATTTCATCCCACATAATCACGACTCAATAAGAAGATCAAAATATAGACTAGACTTACAAGGTGGTGGAGGCTAGGCGGGTTTCTTCATCTTTTAGGTATCCATCCACTGCAACACCCAACTTATCTTTGTTGTTGGCCAGCAAAGGGGTTATCTGGAATGACTTCTCAAATGTAGAATTGGCATTTATTGTTTCTCTGTGTAAAGTAAGTTAAGTTAAGTTTAATTATTATTTTCTACATATTTAGTTAGGATGAAAATGCACTTCTTAAATCAGTTAAATTAAATCTGAAGTGAGTCCAATCTAAAGGCTTACCCAAACTCCTCAGAGCAGACTGTCTTGATGTAAGTGTCAGATGAGTAGAGAACCACATTTATCAGCTGCTCAACTAAGAAAAAAAAAAAAACTAAGGTAGAATTACTAGTTAAAATGTATGACTCTTGAACTTATATACACACACATTTGAACCCTTACTCGTGTTTACCCTTACTCAAGCTTTAGTAGAGCTTTCCTTGCTACTCACTTGAGACTTTGATTTTCTTCACAACCTTTGTGGTTTCGTTGTTGATTTTTATGTTGACTGTGATTGGATCCCCATGATCATAGATCTAAAAAATAAAGGTATTTTCATTTTGAATATTTTAGGAATAATATCTATAACAAATTATTTTAATTTGGATAAAAATAAAAACAGTTTGTATATTTTAATGTACCTCTTTTTCAAGGCAGGCCTCCAAGTGAACTGTTTTGTCAGTCATCTTCAACTGTTTAGATATATGAACCTTGAAACCGGGTTTCTTGTCAACTGGAGAAAACTGTATTTTCCGAATCATCAGACTGCAAGTATCCCTAGGGACAGAAAAAGATGCACACAGAGAGTTAGAGAGCTATTTATGTCCTTTGTTCTTTTATAAGTTGTAGACAAGATTGCCAGGATTGGCCTGACTGCGGGTATACATACGTCTTGTCAATGACTTCATCTGTACTGACAGCTGTGTTGGCAATGTATCCTTTAACCTCAAACTCCACGCCGCAAGCCTACAGAAGTAATAAAGTGATAGTGATAAAATTGAACATACTGTTTAAGTGTAAACAAAAAATAGTACCTTGCCAGTGCTGTTTGGCCCAGGCTGTAAGGTGAGGTGTAAGTTAAAACAAGTCATATTAATGAATGAGGTTTTAATAATGAATAGAAATTTAAGGTGATGTAGTGATCTGTTGTTAATCAGTATAACATTAGACTGTTATACAAAGACTGAGATTATGCTCTCTCACCTGGATGGAAAAGGGATATCCTTCCTCTCCAACTTTCTTCAAGATGAATTCTCGAATTGGTGATTTGGTTGCATTTTCACCTGTAGATGGATACAGTTGTATGTGTTGTATCCAGATGATTCTTTGTAGGGGCAGGCCAATGATGTCCCCGCTTCCATAGTGGAAGATACAAGCCAGGTAGACAAATACTGTAGTGGAAAAGTAGTAGTGTTTTTGTTCACACTTAAATGATTCAGATCATCAAACAAATTTTAATGTTACACAAAGATAACCTGAGTGATGATGATTTTATTTATTAAAGGAAAAAAGCTGTCCAAACCTGCCTGTGAACAAGTAATTGCCCCCTAAACCTAATAACTGGTTGTGCCACCCTTAGCAGCAAGAACTGCAGTCAAGCATTTGCAATAACTGGCAATGAGTCTTTCAAATTCAGCTACATTAGAGGTGTGACAAATATGCAAAAAAAAAAAAAATATCAAGAAGGGGCTTTCTTTTTCACTGCACTGCAGTCTGTGTTGGGTAAATTCAAGGCTTAACTTTTACACATACAGTAAGAATACCTTTTCTGCCATTAAGACCAGAATGGTCCACCTTTATTACCCCGTCTACAAATGAGAGAAGAATCAACAGCTTTAGATTTCACAGAGATATACAGTATAGGTCAGGATGTAAAGCACACAGTATTAAACCCACCAACTGCTTCCACTGAATCCACATAGTCCACAAAGTCTCTCTTCCCCAAGTACAGTGTAATCTGAGAGAAACACAGGATAGAGTTATTCCTCTGCCAAAGTTACAAGGGTTGGAAGTTATTTCTGGGAGTTGGAAGAGGTACATACAAATTACACTCCTCACCATGTGTTCAAGGGGTACCCTGCAATGACTACTTGTATATTATCGAAGCCACTTACATGTCCACTGCCACTGGTCTTCTTAAATACCCTGAACAGAGAAAGAAAGTCCACTGAAATAACATACTTTGGTTGACTGCTTCATGCCTTAATGCCTCATTGTATCAATAATTTAGGTTTATCCCTTTCTGAAGTCAACTTATGTCATGAATTAGACTGATAAAGGAGGATTGATTTGTTTTTGTTTGTTGGTAGAGCACCTGATAGTTTAATCTGGACATAATTCTGATTTATATACATAGTGCTAACATTACATAAATTTAGAATTAACTAATTTGCTCTTTGCCTATATTCTTGGTGGTGTTTGACTCTTTCAGGCATGTGTCATGTAATCTTGTTAAAACATTTCCTTTGTCTTCTTACAAAATCAGATTCACACAGTTAATCAGGATCTATATATATCCTGCAAGACTAAAATGTTAAATGACTCACAGAGACTGTGTGTGCCTCTTCTGAGATTAAAGATCTAAGCTAATCTTCTTGTTTGTTATGAAGGAGTTATCATTTGATCCCTGCATGGATCCTGAGCCACCCTTTTTGTCCCCATCAAATACATGTTTGTTTCAGAATTATTCCAAAATCATTGTTATCGTAATTTTGAGAAAACAAATAATATCACTGTTACAGAGATGTTTAAATGCATTCAGTGATTTTCCCTTTTATAGCTTTTCAGTTACTTAAACAACAGGGCTGATTGATTTTAACCTATAATTTGAAGCAGTTACTGTGTTAGAATAGTTGCTGAAAACAGTGGAAAAGATAAAGTCCCTTATACTCACTTTGACATGTTGACTTTTGAAGTTATAGTCTGCAAATAACAAAACATCAAAAGACAGAATTATCAAAACTAATGATAATGAAATGTATTACTGTTAGGGGTGCCATTTATATTTGGTGTCTGTTTTAGTTTATTATTGCATTTAGAGATGCTTTTGCACAAGGATATAAAATAATTTGTTGCTACTCATTGTTGTATTGCTCTCGATTTGCGTAAGATAAGAGAGTTTAAATTATAAAGGCAACTAATGTTGTTCGTCAATCACTATGACTGCTGCAGCACAGAACAACCTCTGAATAACTTTAATTTTGGAAGATTTCCATTTGGAGAGCATCTTTTTAGTTTTACAATTGATTTAAATAAAACAATTAAGAAAATACTCCACAAACTTGAAATACTGTTATAATTTGTGTAGCTCAAACGTTGTCTGATATCTACTGTTAATCGTAATAATTGTTTATTAATAATTGATCGATTGGCTGGAGATTGGAATGTGCTGGGTTTAAGCTCTTGTGCGGCAGTCTGAAAAATCCAATTCTGTGCCGATCACATTTACAAGAACGATGGTTCACGTCATGCACCACAAAGGCGTGCAGCTCTCCTCTCTCTTCACCCTCGGTACTTCCCCGATCAAAGCCATCATTCTGGGTCTGCCTTAGCCTTGCTTCAGCCATGCTGCTCTGTGAGCAGTACCAGAGCCAAATTGAAGCATTTTTTAAAAAGCAGCTGTGTCCAAACTTTGTCTGCTCACATGCTCTAACATGCACACAGTTACACAGTCAGTAACATCATGGATATATAATACACACAACATTGGGAGGTCAAACTATTTCCAAAAATGGGAAACAGGAATTGGCCAAAAAAATTGCAATCAGTGCATCTCTGCTGTTGAATATTGATTGTTTTTTATGTAATAACTATAATATTTTTAGCTATTACTATCTTAACTAATTGTTGCTAATGTCATTTGGTCAGCAAGAGAAATAACTAACTTACTGTGCCTTCAGTTGAGTCAATAAAAATGGGTTCTTTCTGTAATGGGTCTTCTGTAATCCGTAAGTGTTGTCAGGATGTAGTGTATGCGATCAATGTGCCAACCTCTGCCGCCTGTTTAACTATGACCTCCCAACCTTGAAGCCCTCCCTTCAGCTGCTTAAATAAGGCTGTTCTAATGACTCCTTCATTAGAAAACTACTGTTTAGGTCCATAGTGTTGGCAAACATTACATTATTAATACATTCACTAACTTTATTAGGTACACTGAATTTCTCAATTTTTCAGAAAGATGATAGTTCTGTGTGTTTATTATTAAGTGCTTTATATTTATACAAGTCCCTAACGTTTTAGAAATATTTATGTAAAGAGAGTGGCCATAACATTAGAAACACCTTTTAATATAATACACTCCAGACTTCACCACCCACTATAACCTCCATAAATATAGAATTATCACCTTTCTGTTAGTTTAAACAAAAACTTAGAAATTATAATCGTGTAAAAGTAGTATCCATGGCAGAGCTGCTGTACTAGATTACACAGATGTACCTAATAACATGAGCAGTGAGTGTATATCTATAAAAGAATACATTTAGAGATATATAATATTGGTGTTTTGAATGTTAGGAGTGAGGAAAAACAGAACCATGTTCATCATCTGGTTTTTGTGTACTCCACATTTTGAACATACTGTATATGTTCACACTTTCCTATAGTTAGAGCAGAAACAAGGTATCATAAATATGATCGTAAATGAAATTAGCCTACTAATGGATGCCATATATAATTTGAATCGTGTTTACACTGAAAAACACACAGTTGTTTAGCTTGTCTCTCTTTTTTTGTAGCTTCTCATTAAGGTCAAGTATTATCTTGTGAATGGACTATGTCTACATGTTCAAGGACCTCTTTTCTTATAGCTTAGATGGGAGTAGAGTGGTATTAGTTGGATTTTGGTTGTTATGGTAGCAAGGATGACAGATGGCTCCTCTACCAAGCTTTGTGCAAGCTGTGCTCATGGCAGGTTTACAGAGATCTAAGTAACCTGCTGACTTACTGATGTGCATGCAACAATACTTTACTACTATCAGCACTTTGGTTAAAAAATCATCATGTTGGTCAGTTCTACTATTTATGTGTTGTGACCAAGATAAGTTACTTCAGCAAGTTAATAGCATGGAGTATCTTGTAATGACTGCATGTTAGTTGATTGTTACATTTGGGTCTAAGAAAAATAATAGTTTTAGTTAGAAATCTTAAAATTTGATTAGATTTTCCTCACAGTCATTAACGTTATGACAAAATGTTTTAAAATATTTTAATTTTGGCCTCCTTGAAGCTAGACCTGAATTAAACATGATTTATAGGGAAGAGGCAAAGGTTTGACCTGTCCTTAATATCTTCCAAAGGTTACTGGAAGTGAGCTTTAGAAGAAACAGCCACTGAATTGGTTCATAGCTAAGCAGGAAATCCGTATAGTGTATTGCTGGAGGATATTCCCTGCCGAATATAATTGACTGATTAACAATGGATTTGGGCTGGGTTTTATGAGTGGATTGTCACACCTTGGCAGTCAGTTGATGAATTAGACTGATGGATGTTACTCTTGGTCTCTGTTCAACAGTCATGTGGACTGCTGTACAATACCCTGCCGGATCATCAGACTGGAATTTCTAGGCAGATGTGAAATGAAGATGTTTAGTTCATAAACATACCCCTCTTCCAATCAGTGTTCTACACATAACTTGTAGTTTCTCTCTAATGCATCAATTTAATATATATGTCTCTGCAGTGAAAAAATGTTAGGCTTGTTTTATACTGCTGTAGTTCAGTACATCAGATGTCTCTGTAAGATATTTAAGCAAACAATACTTTTGGAAGCGTGGTGATATGTGGAGGCAGTGGCTCCTTTATGTGAAACACGAAGCTTTTATGTAACACCAGAATCACAGCCACAGTTTAGACAGAAAATTCGCACACAACTGCTGCCTAGACTGAACGTTGACTATGCTTTTTTCTATAAAGCCCTTTAATTTCCCACTAAGTATAGACAAGTAAAATGGAAAAAACACCTTAAAACCATATGTCTTGAACTCTAACTAGATTTATAGCATACTGTATGTTAAAATTATCTCTGTATAAGTTTGTAATTTTTCTGAAACTTTGATTTCTTCTGTTTTTGGATATCGAATTGCTGTTGTTAAAGATTTATCCATTTTAATATAAATCACAAAACCTAATCACTGTCCTATTAGGGCTCTTATTTGTTGCCCCCCAAACAAAGTACAGATATACACAAAAGAAAAATACAAGTTAAAAGTTGAAATAGAAAATTCAGCAAATATATAATGTAAAATACAGCTAAAGTATCTTATCAGACACACTGGCAGAGCTACTGTTAACTAATCTGTTAGCTCAATGCTAACACATAATTGGTTTTACAGTTAACTTGCCAACAGAAATTAGAATCTACACCTCTTTTTCCTATTAATATTACTACTGAGCAGCACAAAGTTAGATTTGGAGTGGCCAACGGGATGGCCAGCTGTTTTCCATTGGCCTCCCTTTGTTGTTCAGATCATTAGCAACTGTTTTTTAAGCACTGTGATCAAGAATGTCAAAAATGAAACTAGAAAGCTTTACTGTTTTCTATTCTGTGTATTCTATTATTGGCATTGACAGTCATTCTGATACAGCCTCTTTGCGCTTCACTAGCTAAACAACACATCTGGGTGGAAGCAGATAAAGGGAAACAGCACTGCCTGAAAGTTTTATACATCACCTATTTACCTTTCAGATTATCATCATTTTAGGGACATCATTGTTGTGTACAGTTTGTTTTCTTGTGTAGCTACTGGATATGATTGTTTATTTTTTACACCACTTATTTTGGAATTGTAATGTTGTATACCACTTAAAAACAACAAAAGCTAGGGTTATCTTGTTTTACTCTCTTCTTCATTAGCTATCTCGCTTGAGTATAATTTCTCCAGTTTTGTCTCTGTTACATGCAGTCACATAAGCCCCTCACAGTTAATCTGGTATCATTTTAGGGAAGTACTATATATATGGACAGTTGGGATTGTCCCTCAAACAGACTGTTGACTAGTCCCACTTCAAACCAACACTTTCAACAAAGATCTGTTCATGCCCAGTGATGTAATCATTATAAATCAGGCGAATGATTAAATCACTTGAAAAAACACAGAAATCTGAACCTATATTAAACTATAGGGGCAGGCACAGGGCTTTCAGTCATTTATGTTCCACAACGTCCGTGTGACCTTTACACAGCTGTACTTAGCTGACACAACTAACTAATGCTGTACCTTTTGAAGGGCTGTTACTGGCATCAGTTGGAAAGATGGCGGTTATGAGCACATGGTCAACCTCAACTAGAGCATTTACTCACAAAAATTTCTTTTTCGGGATGTGGCTTTCCTGGTGCTCTTTTTAAAAACACATTTGTACTAGCAGTTTTAGCTTTTGGACAGTTTTGTTAAAATGCACATGATCTGATGGTCTCAAGCCACATGTAGATTTTTGAAAAAAATAGGGTTTTATTTACCCCCAAAAAATAAGATAATAATTATATATATCTATATCTATCTATATTATATATATAGATCTATATATA
>JAUYWH010000002.1:13753979-13850314 GCA_034779795.1 Ctenopoma multispine
TATAGATATATATATATATATATATCTAGATATATATATATAGATCTATATATCTATATAGATCTATATATATATATATATATAGTATATTCTGGTATTCTTCCACACCAGGAAGAAGAACTCAATCAGGTAATTAAAAAAATAAGAAAGTAATTAATATTCCAGATAAGCAAAATCATTATATGAAAACAATTTTTAACTGCGTAGAATTGGATAGAGCAACTGATCACATCCGTATTAAACAACAATTGTTTCCTAGAATTTCGAGAATGAAAAATGTGATAAAATGAAAAATATGTCCAAACAAGAGGATTTAAATATTAATGATGTAAAAACACAGACAACTTGGGTTCAACTGTTGTTGCTACATTTTTTTAAACCTTTTCTGATTCCTTTCAAACTAAGAAATTGTAAATGAATTGCTCAGTCCAGCAGTTATCCTTCTACTGTCGCCTTTCAAAAACTACAAGAGTTATCATGTTTCTGTGGTGTTGTCTTCTATCCTTATCATTGAGTTATGTTCTAAAGCGTCCATGTGACCTTTATCCAGCTATACTTAGTTGACACAACTAACTAACTCAACTGATGCTTTACCTTTTTAAAAGGCTGTTACTGAAATGGAAAGACAGCGGTTATGAGCATATCATCGACCACAACTAGAGCAATTACTCACCACTAATACTTATTTATGATGTGGCTTTCCTGTTGCTCTTTTTAAAAACACAATTGTACAAGTAGAATTACCTGTTGAACACTTTTGTTAAAATTTGCATGGCCAGCTAAACCGTTTCTGATTACTTTCAAACTAAGAAGAAGAAGGAAGAAGAGTGAATTGCTCAGTTCAACAGTAATTCATTCAGCTTTATTAGTAGCTCTAGAGTTTGCAATAATAACTAGTCAGTTTGTCTTCACTTGTTGGTTCAACAACAATTGCGTGGATTGCCATTTTTACACAGATGTTCATGTCCCACTGATGGTGGTCCCTTCAGTTTTCTACTAGCACCTTCATGATGCTGATATTTTTGGCATGTTTTGAAATGTATATATACGTTTTGGATAAATTCTACTAAATTTGGTACCAATATCTATTGTCCCAGGGGATAATACCTAGTGACACTGGTGATGGACTTTATGCCACTAACAAGTTACAGTTTCTACAGTTTCTACTTTTTTTTACTTTGGTGATCCCTTATCACCTGCATCAGGTCAAACGTTGGTTTATGATCAGCTATAGTACTTAAAAACTAGTGAGTTTTCCTTCAGTTTTACTGTTCTTTGGTGATAATTGGTAAATCTCAAGAAGACAACATAGTGAACTCATATGTTTACTGTGTTAAATATCCCTGTTAAATATTGACTGCTAACATCAGCATCTTTTAATTTTTATTGAGAGCATGTTTGCGTGCATCGTTGCACAGCTTTAATTGCATGATACTGCATGTCTTTCAGTTATGTGCTGTAAAAAGCAAGACAAACTGATTACAGATTGAGGGTTAAGAAGATACGTCATCGGTTGAGGATGGACTTGGGTCTATTTGTTTTATGGGAGCTGTGGTTGGTGGTCGGCACATTCCTGCTGAGCAGTGAGACACAGAACAGCAAATATGGGACTAAACAACTTCCCACAGAGTTATATGCTCAAGCTAATGGAGAAGAAGGAAAGTAGGAGGGTTAGATATTGGGTAACGTTTCTACGAGGGCAAAAATAAGATAGTTAGGGCTGATCATAACCATATGGAGACTGGGTTTTAGTGAGAAAGAGAGAGAAGAAATACGCAAGAGAGAAAGGAGATTTAAAGGGATGACAAAAAGAAAAGGGGTGGGACAAGAAAATGAGTTAAACTACATAAATGTCTTTCAGAGGATGAACAACCTGAAGTTAAAGATAAAAACCAAGCAAGAACCTGTTTATTACCCAAGCAGCTCTGTTGAGTGAAGAACTGTGTTTTGTGTTTGGGATTCTAGGAAATAGACAGGACGGGTTGTAGGAGGAAGAATCAAATAGATGGGAGGAGAGTGAGTGAGAGAAAAAGGAAGCAGTCTGCTGTTTCACACACTGGTGGTGAAGTTGAGCCCCTTGCAAAAATTCTCCTGGCTGCGTCCGCCATCTGGAATGTCGAGTCACTTCCTCTGTCTGCCCTTCTCTCTAATGGGGTTGTCCTCTGCCTCTCTGCTCCCTCCCTCTGCTCTGATAGTACTCTGGAAAACCGCTGGAGACCACGCCAATGCAGATGGGACTCTTCTGACAAAACACACGCCAGCACACAAACACAGCATGAAAGCGAGAGCGCTGAAGTAGCCTATATGCAACCAGACATGCTCTAAACGGAATCTGGGCCTGGAAGAATCAAAGACAACTGCAATTATCAGCTGAACTTTTTTGAGGGTGTTCCTATTCCCTTATATGGGAACAGAGCTGAGAAATCATTTGAATTAGTCTGGTTTCTGTTGCATGCCTGTCTGGTTTTAGTGCTGACTGAGTTCCATCTGGTATGTTTCTGTCTCTGCTGTGTGCGTGTGTGTGCCGCATTGTGGCTTGATTTGTTTGTTTTGCCATTCTTAGTTCTTCTTTTCCTGTTGTGTGCATGTGGGGGTTTTGTTTTGGGACAAGAGGAGGGCTTGTGTTTGTGGTTAAGCTAGAGAAACCGGGGTGGCTGCTCCATTCAGAATCTACAGCATGTCTCGCTGTTTTTCCTCTACCTCCTTCCCTCTCTAGCCCTCCCTTTCACTGCCTTGATGGTCTGTGTTTGTTGGAGCAACACAGTAATCTGGGTGTAGCAACTTGCAACCAAAAACTGAAACAAGGCTCTGATACAGGAGGACATTACCAGGGAGGAGGACTAGAGCTTCTGCTGAAGAACAAGCTGTTGTCAGAGTGGACTAATCTCATCAGCTGGTTGTTTCTTTTTTCTTCATACGATGCAACAGGATGTGTGACCCAGAAGGAACCAACAGGGCACCAGGAAGTACTAGTTCATTTAGAGAAGGTGTTAGGTTGTCTGTTTGACATTTTGGTCATAATGGGACGGCCCTTAATGTTAACATAGACGACTCAGCATGCTTTGGCACTGACAGCTTGGATGCCAGTGGGATGCATATGAGTAGTCAGCTAACTTGGGTTAAACTTGTTTATTGTTGTTCATTGCCTCATGTGGATTATTTTTATGAACATATTTCTCAACATTGATTGCCATGGCTACGGCAGCATGGTATCATCGTGACATCAGCCGTGTGCATGCAGAGGACTTGCTGGCACGGGCAGGGAAGGATGGCAGCTATCTAGTGAGAGACAGTGAGTCTGTGCCAGGAGCCTATGCGTTGTGCCTGCTGTGAGTATACACATTTCTATGTTCTCCTACTCAGAGGACATCCCGTTTCATACTTAATTCTCTATATAAGGTCTTACTCTATTATCTTCTAGACAGTGTCTTAAGTGTGAGCACCTGTAAGCTGATATAGAATGTTTTTGTGTACAGCTTTTGTTAGTAACTCTGTGAATACTCTCACTGGGAATGTGACCATCTGCCCTCGCTACAATTTTACAGAAGCTATTCAGTGTTACCTTATATATCTGTGTGTTCTGCCTACTTGAAATTATTTATTCAATGATTCATGTTATCCCAAAACTCCCTATGTGAGAAGAAACAAAAATCAGTTCTACTTTATATAGAATGATAATTAATTACCTAGTGAAACGTCTATATTTTTATAGACATTTTATAGACAATACGGGATTGGAAACCATTCATAAACTCAGCATTTAAGCAGAATGTCCCCATCTGTAAATTGATTCAGCAGCTTGACTTCCTCTGTCACATCCATCACTCTCACCATCATCTGCCAGCAGGCAGCAAATGAACTGTTGTGGCTTAAAGTCCTGCGTACAGGCTGGGCCAGACTCACACATACACCCTTCCTAGACTAGGCACAATGTTCTTACTGAACGCAGTCCATCTCAGCCAGTCAAATCCTGGCTCAGGACTCCCTGTTTCCCCTCTTATCCCTCTTTCTTCCCTGGGGCCCCTAAACGAGGGTGGGAGCTCCAGCAACCACACTACACTGACTGCTCATCAGTCCCAGCCAGATACATTCCTGAAAACTGAGTCCAGCCGCTCTCTTTCCTTTCGTTCTTTTCTCAATATGTCATTCCCCTTTTTAGTCTCTTAAATTTCTCAACACCTTTGATGTACATTTAGTCATCCTTCAGTCATGGCCTCACTATGTTAATGTAATTTACAGTAGCTAACTGATTAAAAAGTGCCATTCATCATTCATCATTACTGTCTGAAACTAATTCTTGTGAAGTGATGGATGGAGATTATGATCTAAGTGTGTCTCCTATACTATAGAAATAAAACAAGGCTCGTCTTTAGTGATCTATAACTGGCGCCTCGTTAAGAAAGTTACAGTGTCTTTAACTACAGCAAGACATCTGGTCCTTATTTAAACAATAAATTTAAGTATATTTTCTCTCTTGAATGTTTGCTTGCAAGTGTGCTGTATTAATTTGCAGTGTCATTAATAACAGAGTTTATTCTGATTTTCAAAGGTTCCAGCGTCATGTTCACACCTATCGTATACTTCCTGATGCAGATGGCCTTCTAGCAGTTCAGGTGAGTGTTCATCATAAGAGTAAAGATCAGAGGAAAAAGAAACACAATAGTTTTTTGAAACCTTGGCTCAAACTGGCTGTCAGATGGAGTTAGAGGGATCAAACAATGGTTTGTTTTTGTCTGTTGCACAGAGAACAAGAACATGTTTGTGTTTTCTCTCTGTACAAACTCTGTTACAACTGTAATAGCCTTGTTGTTTGAATGGCATCTCTGCCATGTGGCCACATGCTTACAGCATGAACTCAGCAGCACAGAAGAAAAATTGTTTTAAGTTGCAGAGATTCCTACACTACCCACACACTAGGTCATTGACCAATGGGTGTACTTATCTGTCATGTGTATATATGGGGGTGCTTGTATTAAGCATAATGAGTTTGTTGGATGTGGCATAGTTTAAGCTGTGATAATGTGTGCCTGTCTTTGATACTCTGAGCAGGGGTCCATTTAGCCAAAAATTGACCTAATTACTGGATGACACAAGTCTGCAACCACACAACCATACACGCACACAGTGGGCGAGAGAAAGTGAGAGTGAGAGAAATAATGTTTTCAGGACCTAAAACACAAATCATCTGTGGCTTTTGTTTGGCTTTTGTTCAGCAATGCCTTTAATGACAATTGACTGGCGATTGTTTTCAAGCCTTTGACTTGGAAACACCCTGTGCTTTCAAATGAAGACCTTCAACTCTGTTGCTATTTCAGTTGTTTTTCCACTGCCATCAGTATAAATCTCCAGTATTTTCCCTCACTGGATTTGCTCCACTAACTCACAAGTTGCATGCTTGTCTTCTTGTTTTTCCAAGAAGGCCATGGAGATATTTTGGGGCCCATTTTGTCTCTTACTTTCTCTTATTCATTTTCATGTCTTTGTAATTGCTTTTCAAGAGATCCCTGTGGTATAAAAATTCAGTTTGAAGAGTTTCTGGCAAAAGGATAGTTTGAGGAAAAGAACGTTCTCACTATTGTGGTCTAATGTGTACCATGTTGGTTTTATGCCTGTAAGTGGTAGCACAGTAAGTATACACTGAACAGCCACACCTTTAAGACCCCCCTGTTGGTTTTAATGTTATGATAGACAGAGGTTGCATTTAGTGCATTACAGATGGATTTGCACCACAACCTGTGACTGATGGTGTATATGCACAACACAGTATGTGTTTTTATTTAATTTAACAATGCAGATTTTTTTTAAACAAAGTAAATTACTTGTGTTTGTGGCCTGAATGCGTGAAGAAATGCACAATAAAATTCATTATTTTCTCTTTTTTAGTGAGGTGGTCTTTTTAGATTCACTGCAGACTGAGACTAAAAGACTGAGAATAATGGACCACAGTGAAAAATGACCAAATGCTGCTGTAGCCAGGAAGTTGCCTTTAGTGGTGTCAGCTTTCCTGTGGGGTGCAAAGCATAGCTTCTTAAATTCCCCCGGGATGCATTTTATCAAAGCAAATCATCTATGTGTCTTTTTCTGTCATGCAAATAAATACTTCTGCTTTGTTCTACCAAACAAGATTTCGGAAGCAGAGGTGGGGGATGGTGGTTTCTGTGAGAAAATATGAATTAAGAAACTATTTAGTGCAGAAGTTAGAACTGAACAGTTCAGTTTCAGTTCAATGTTTCTAGGCACTGCATCACAGTCATCATATTTATAATAATGATAATTATGACATACAGTGCTATGAAAAACTATTTGCCCCTTCCTGATTTTTTTATATATCATGATATGATATATATCACACTTAGATAATTCAGATCAGAAACAGATTTTAATTTTACACAAAGATAACTTGAGTAAATAAAAAATGCTGTTTTTATATGATGACTTATTTTTTCAGTGATAACTGGCAATGAGTCTTTCAAATTGTTGTGGAGAAATTTTGGCTCATTCTTTTAGTTTTGTTTGTTTGTTTGTTTGCTTTTTTATACATTCAGAGGTTGACTTGCTGGTGTGTTTTGGATCATTGTCCTGCTGTACAAACCAAGTGTGCTTGAGCTTAATGTCACAAAATGATTGCAGGATATTCTCCAGGACTTCTGGTAGAGTGCAGAATTCAAAGCAAAGCAGTCCCAGACCATCACACTACCACCACCTTGTGACTGTTGGTATGATGTTCTTTTTATGAAATGCTGTGTTAGTTTTTCACCAGATGTAACGGGACACACACACCTTCCAAAAAGTCTTGGGGATAATTAAGATGTTTTTGGTAAATGTTAGACTAGTCTCTAGCCTGTGTGTACTTTTTGTTCAGCAGTGGCTTTCGCCTTGGAACTCATTTTGCCAAGTGTCTTTCATATTGTTGATTCATGAAAACCGACCTTTACTAAAGCAAGTGAGGGCTACAGTTCTTTAGATGTTATTGTTCTGGGTTCTTTTAAGACGTCCTGAATAAGTCATTGTTGTGCTCTAGTAATTTTGGTAGACTGGCTACTCCTGGGAAGGTTCACCACTGTTCCAAGTTTTCTGCATTTGTGGATAATGGAGTCACTGTGGTTCAGTGGAGTCCCAAAGCCTTAGAAATAGCTTTGTAACCATTTTTTAGACTGATACATGTAAATTACTTTGTTTCCCATCTGTTCTTGAATGTTATTAGATCGCATCATGAGGTGTTGCTTATTGAGATCTTTTAGTGTGCTTCACTTTGTCAGCACGACAAAGTCACTTCTATTTAAATGATTTCTCGGTTCAACAGGTCGGACAGTAACCAGACATGGGTGCAGCAAGTTAAATTGAACTCAGCCTTCCAAGAAATGTAGTTTCCACTTGGGAGGAATAACTTTCAGATAGGAACAGGCCAGGTTGAATAGCTTTTTTCCCTTAATAAATGAAGTCATCATATAAAAATGTATTATTCAAATTTGTTTGATGATCTGATTAATTTAGGTGTGGAAAAAAAAACAAAAATAATATCAAGAAGGGGGAAAGTAGTTTTTCACAGCACTTTTACTGTGTCATTGTCATATATACAAATATGTTTATCTAAAGTAAAGATTTAACTGTTTAAACTGATACTGGTGAATTCAAACATGTTTCTTGCAGCCTCGGTGTGTTGTGTGGTTTTACAGTTAATGTATCTTATCACCTACAGTACATTTGTTTATAGTTTTTGTGGCCTTTATATATTTGAAGCAGTGTGCGACTGATAGCATGCACATAATACATCTCATATGATTTATAGACAACATATACCGAGATTTTTTTTATGCATGTGTATGTGTCTCATAGACAGCACAGGGGGTGCAGGTGAACTGTTTCAGGACACTGGAGGACTTGGTATTGGGGTACCAGCATCCCCACAAAGGCCTGGTCACTCCTCTGCTCTTCCCTGTTCCCCGTGATACAGACACTGGGGATGAGAGCTCAGGTGAGTCACAAGCTGTGATCACAAATATAATACATTATATTGTGCACAAATAGTAAAAGATTCATTACTTTTTATTAGTGTTTTATTTCATGTTTTATACATGTACAGATGAGGAGAAGCTGCCTCCGGCTGCAGCGTCTGTTAACACAGTGGCTTTCACAGGAACTCCAGCAAAACCAGCCCCTCATGTGCTATTCCTGAATAAGCTGCAGGAGCTGAATAGATCAAAGTATGATTATCTAGTTTAAATACTTGAGCTGTCAATATGTCCTATATTTACTCATTCTCAAATGTTTCAAAGAATCTGTAACAGTTCAGATTTAAGCCACAGTAGAGCTGAAGTAGCTTTCATAATTTATGAAATATTGTAGACTGAATTCTGCCTAAATTCTTTATCCTGTTTACAGTACTGGAGGTGAGGTGATTGCTCTGCTCAGTGACTACCTCTACAGTGAGCTGCCTCTTGACATTGAGAATGTGCATAAGGGGGCAACAACTCTTTGCCACCTCAAGCGCACTTTGAGTACTGCCTGCCAAGGCCTGAACAGGTTAGCTTCATTCAGATCTCAATGGAAAAATTTGATGCGTTATTATTATTGATACATGGTCATCAAACAAAAATGTATTGCTCTGTTCTACAGTGAGATTGATCTAACTCTCTCAAGTCTGGAAACCCTGGCCAAGGTCTTTGACCATCCTAGCTGCTCTTTAACACACACCAAGTCACAGGTACAATACAAACCATGCAGGATGCTTTTATAAGAACTTTAATTAACACTGTAGGGGATAAAAAGTTACAAATAAGATGGGTAGGATCTTCACAAACTTGTGTATTTTTTCTTTGGATCAAGGGTTCAGAGATGGATCTAGACACCTTGCTGTATAAGATTTCATCATTGGTCAGCCTTCTCTCTTCGCTGGAGAAAAAGGTATGCAAATGTTATTGCTGTTGTTACAGTATTATCTGGTGTATTTCTGTTCCTCTTGCCTTTCTGCCTCCTCAACATTTTCAGGACAATAATTAAATCCATATTTATCCTCTGGCTTTCTGCTATAGTGGTCAGTTACTTTGGATGGGTAAAGATCAATCAATCAATCAAATTCATTCAAACTTCTAAAATTAAATAAAAATTTATTACTTTTCAAATTCTTTGTCTGTGAAGGTATTAAAGGCACTACAAGATGCAGTGACTAATCACAATCTGGCAGTGCAACCTAACCCACCGCCTTCTGAACCCACACCCACCAATGTAACACCAATAAAGAACCATGTCAGACAGATGCCAGTCCACCACTTTCAGGTAAATCAGATTTAAGGAGACACTTTTTCTTAAAACAAATAGAATTCTTTAAATGTTCTTCAATTTTACATTTCCAAATTTCTAGTTATGTCAAGTTATTTTTCTTTGTTTTTTCAGGTTAAGATGGTGAGGTACGGCAGACAGACTGTTTCTGTTGATGTGGACAATGGAGTGCTGCTATTTGGCAGAAAAGCTGGTTCACCTGGAATAGAGAGTGTCACATATGACAGAAGTAAGAAAATATTTACTTTTTACTGCCTATGATGGTTACCTTACCAGTAAATACATTTGAATATTAGTATTTAAAGTATTTTTTTATCAGTCCTTCAGATTGTGAAGTTCCAGAGCAGCCCAGCCAAGGTACGCATGATGGTTGATAGCCACCGAAACACACCATGGGAGTTGACATTTGAGAGTGCACGGGTAAGACAACATGGTGGGTTTTATAATTTACTGGAATCTACTTTTTCCTTTCCCATAACTCACCAAGTGCGTCTCATCCCTTGCAGAAACGTGACGCTTTCTGTCAACTTCTTCAGCTGATGAAAAGCAGGTATTCTCAGCTGAGTGAACCTGATGTGGTCTCTGTGTTTGTTGGTACCTGGAATATGGGTAATTATGAACGTGATGTTTTACAGAAGACTCATTAATGCGGTGACATTGGAGGAGGTGGTTATTTAAATGATAAATTGTGTTGTTTTGTGTTTTATAGGTAGTTCCCCTCCACCTCGCAGCCTGCAGTCATGGCTGACCTCCTGTGGTTTGGGACACTCCCCTGATGAATTAACTGCCTTGATCCCTCATGACATCTATGCCTTGGGGACTCAGGAAAACCCTCACGGGGAGAAGGAGTGGACAGAACATATCAAAGCAACCCTTCGCAGCTATACTCAAATTGACTTCAAACAAGTAAGTCCAATTTAGTTTCAACCTCAAATATTAAATCCTATGCTCAAATAAATTATGTACCATTGCTGTATAAATCTATCATATGTCACAGAAGAAATATAAGTCTATCTGTGCAGAAAGCTGAGGTGATAGAGCTACAAAAGCAAAAGTTAGCTTAGAGGAAATATTTTATAGTGGTAGGAATTTCAAAGCACAGTCATATTCCCCACTTGAAACTTAATTAATTAATAATTTTGCATTAATTGCAGAGATAAATGACTTTTTCAAGATATATTATTGATAATATATAAACTTAAAACACATAAATATTCACACAACAGAACCAGAAAAAAAAATTTCTTCTGTATTGATTAGACACATTTCTTCAAACCAACAAGCATGCTGTTGGAGGATATGTCAGAACATATAAAACAACATGTACGATCGTAAATGTTTGTACAGCATGTAGTTTTCAGTATAATCTGTAGTGGTCATATGGGACTTGACTCATAAAAGGATTTAAGTTGTTTTAGAAGTGAACCTTGTATGTAGCACTGGACTATTAGTCTTGCAAAGCTTGTTCATATAATGTTGTTAATATAATGTAAATCAGTGCTTCATTCATTTTATAGTCCATTGAAAATAATGGAAATGTTTCATTATTGACTTCCAACATCATGTCTTGGAAGGAAACTGTCTCAGCTGCATCTCAGATTACAGGAAAAATGATTATTAATTGCGAATTCCATTTTGTCATCAGTGGCCATCATTAATTTGAAACTGTACTATAAATGAAACATTATAGTTTTGATGTTTTTGTTTTTACAAAGATAAACACTTCATCTTGCTGTAGAAATGTTTTTTTTATACAAGCAACTGTTTAAGTAGCTTTGGCAACATCTTAGAAAAGCTGTTTTTTTGTAAATCTATTATATATAGATATATTATAAATGTGTAATTATGTGTTCATGTATTGTAATGTGAAACAATGTCCTGTAGGTGGCAGTACAGTCCCTCTGGAATATGAGGCTGGCTGTATTTGTGAAACCAGAGCATGAAAATCGCATGAGCCATGTGAACACAGCCAGTGTGAAGACTGGCTTGGGGAACACATTGGGTAGGCAGTCCTTGAGCTCAGCATCACAAATACAAACAAAGCGAATACAGAAAATATATAACTCACAGTCAGAAATGTCAATGAAAGATGAAGAAGAATAAAATGTGTTTAACTAAACTGAGAGTGAGAAGTTTGTTATTTCTCCCCTTTCAGGAAACAAAGGAGCTGTTGGGGTGTCATTCTTCTTCAATGGAACATCTTTTGGGTTTGTTAATTGCCACCTGACCTCTGGAAGTGAAAAAGTCCTGAGGTACGTAGTGTTCGTACTGTACATATGTCATGTAAGATCACGTTCTTCTCCATAATTTCTATGCTGTATTGAAAATATATTTTTGCCCTGCAATGTATGTAATGTTCAGGAGGAACCAGAACTTTGTGGACATCCTCAGATTGCTTTCTCTGGGTGACAAGCATCTCAGTGTCTTTGACATCAGCCTACGCTTCACTCACCTGTTCTGGTGTGGAGACCTCAACTACAGACTTGATTTAGATGTGCAGGTCAGATATTGATATTTTTATATCATTCATTTCTCTTCACACTGTGTTTTGTGTTAGCACAGTTGAAGACGGGCTTGATAGGACATGTGGTGTAATGTCGTTTGAGAAATCCTTGACATTGATGTTACTGCTTCATTCTGGTTTTCGTTAACTCCAGGACATCCTAAAACATGTGTCTAAAAGAGAGTTTGAGGAGCTGATGTGTGCAGACCAGCTAACGCGAGAGAGACACAAGAGGAAAGCCTTTCTTCATTTCAGTGAGTTTCAGTTGGCTCTTTGTCAATTAAAGACTATTAAGCACTGGAAAGGTATTTAACGATTTTAAAATAAATGTACAGTACCATTTTAGTTTTAATGTAGCTTAACCTTTGCCTAACATCACTCATTTGCTGTTATTGTCGTTGTTAAGAGGAAGAGAAGATCACATTTCCACCCACTTACCGGTATGAACGGGGCTCTAGGGACTGCTACCTATGGCAAAAGTACAAGACTTCAGGAGTGAGTCATTTCTTCTTGCACAGTCACCTCAGAAAAAAACAGGATGATGTGTACGTCAAAACTCTTTTCAGGCACAGGACATAGGACGCATGCCACCAATAAAAAAACAAATCTCGGAGTAGCTGCCAAACAATATTACATCACTAGCGCCATGGCTCTTGGGATGGCATTGTCCATCTGTTGTTAGTCCACCATTTTGTTTGGTAGAGGCAATGGTTCCCAAACAATGTGTCCTGAAGATCCAAGTACATGCTGCTAGCATGGCTGTAGACTCTGACACTTGTTAACTGTCCATGTTGCTGATGGAGATCAATTAATGCAAATAATGCTTGTCGTGTCTGTTCCTATGATTAGATGTTTTCTTTTTGCTGTAAGTACAGTACAGCTACAAAGGAAACAGTCTAGACAACAGTCAACTGATTTCTTATATGTGTATGTGTTAAGAATCCTATTTTAGGGGTGTGTGGATGGATAGGAGCTGCCACAACTAAAAATAGGTGGTTAAGAATTAACCTTCAGTCTAAACAAGGAAATGTCTGGCATAACAGGAATGATCACACTCTTCACTGCAAACAGTGAATGCGTGTATATAGAAAAAAACACATTTAGAATATATTGTTGATTTATAACAAATCTGTTTTCTGTAGGTACGAGTCAATGTTCCATCATGGTGTGACAGGATCTTGTGGAAGTCCTACCCAGAGACTCACATTGTCTGCACTGCATATGGTAAGATAAACAAGGCGTAGCAGTTGAACAAGGCTTAGATGAAATGCAGAAGAGCAGCAAAGAAAGCAAAGACTTGACAGATAAAAGATTAACGGTCAACCCCTGCATCCTGGTCTGTGGTCCGTAGAAAACAGAGGAATTTCCCTGTTACTCTGTCCAAGCTTTTGTTTCTGAACTATCAAAATATCACTAATGGATAACAGAACATTTTTTGTCTAACGGGTCATCTGACTTGCAGTGATGGTACATAATTTTAGCTACAATACACATAAGATATTAAGCATTCTTATTGCAATTACAGTATACTAAAAATTAATGTGAGGAATTTGTCTCTTACCAGGCTGCACGGATGACATCTTCACAAGTGATCACTCACCTGTTTTTGCCACGTTCCAAGTGGGAGTGACATCACAGTTCAGCTCAAAAACAGGTGCTGTCATTGTTGTCGCCCTTTTCACACAAGTAAATTGAATATGACTGAATCCCTTCATCAAGTGAATAGTGTTGTTGTGCACTTGTCTTGCACAGATCTAAGTCCCAACATGGAAAGAGCCTGGATAGAGCTCGAGGGCATTGAGGCCATTGTGAAGACGGCAAGCAAGGCAAAGTTCTTCATTGAATTTCACTCATCTTGCCTTGAAGGTATGATGTCACATCAAAAAGATATTTTCTCATGAAGTTTGATCAACACAGTGGCAAGGAGTTCATTCGTAACTTTACTTTTTTTTTTTTTTTTTTTTTTAAAGAGACCCGACGCTCAAGTGAGAATGACTCACAGAGCTGTGATGTTCCCGGATTTCTCAAACTAGGCTGGTCCTTCAAACAACTGCCAAAGGTTAGAGACTTAGTCCCATTTGGAAACGGGTGAAAATTCTATTTTTTAAGTCAAATAGTTAATGTATCATTTGCTTGTGCCATAGCTTCTTCCAGTCATGTCTGACATGGAGTATCTTCGGGATCAGCACCTGCTGTTGTCTGTCAAGTCATGTGATGGATTTGAGTCATATGGTTGGTCACAGGGCAAATTCATGTTGTCTAACTAACTGCTTCATTCATAAAACATTCCTACGACTGCTTTGCTGATTAGTGTCTTTAAAGTGACAGTTTATCCAACCTTGTGAATTAATTTTTTAATTGTACTACAAGTACTTTTAACTAATCTGGATACTTTTATTGTGTTTTATGCTGTTTGCTATTTCAGCCTGAGTTCCTAATATTTGTATTAACTAATTATTGGTTAATCAGTAGTACAAGTACAGTTTTTTCTTATGCAAAAGGAAGATGTTCATAATGAAGTGCAGGGATTGATGTATATTATACACATATCGTACACTCTATAATTTAGTTTTTTAGAGTAAATGTCCTCTAATGTTTAAAATGTCTTTCTTATAGGTGAATGCTGTGTGGCTTTGCGCTCCCTCACTGGTGCGTCAGAGCAGTTTGAGACATTTTTGAGTCACAGAGGCGAGGAGATAGGCTCCATAAGAGGACGGGTCCGAATCCATGTGCCCAAAGAGAGGCGAGGGACACGGGAAAAGGTCTATGGTGAGTCAACCAGAACTGGTCTTTTCCTAATCTCTGCTTTGCTTGCACTATCACTTCCCACTAAATTTCATCTCCACTGTCACTGCAATCTTTGACTCTTCTGTGAGCCTCACATTGCTTCCTCTATTTGGTTCCTCAATGATCCCTGGCTTGGCTTTTCACTTGCTGGTATCTATCGACCACTTCCTCTTTTGGCTCCTGATTGACTGACCCTCACCAGATACATCCTGAGACACTGAAACAGGACAGATGAGTATTATGTCGCAAGGTCAGGCACTAAAAAAGCAGCCTTTGTCCTACACAAATGACACAGACTTGTTCACTACAATAGTGTGGTCATTTTCTTTGATTTGATATTTTCAGAGTGGTTCTGTTTCGAGAAAGATGATAAAGGTCCTGGAAGGGGACACGTGTATCCTGCAGCTTCACATGTCCCAAAAAACAGGTGAGGACCCCTTCATTCTTCTGAGTGCCACCGTAAAGCCAGAGAAACTCTTCTCTAGAGCTCTTTAAGCCCACTCAATTCTAATTCTGTTAAAATCACAAACTCTTTTCCAGGAGCAGGATTTTGTCTTGGGGGTTTACAAATAGTCTTCTGGGTTTGAGAACCTTTTACCTACTGTATTTTTCTCAAAAATAGTCTTCTACTGTGTGATTTTATTTTGAGAGAAATTTTGTCAGTGTTTGTTCCTAATAACAGTGGTCATATCAAGAGGAATGTGATTACAGTACATATTATGTGAAGAATATTTAAAAAATGTGCTTACTACAACTTACTTACTTACTTTGCTATGGCTAAAAAGTAAGTGTGTAAATCAACAGAATAAATTTAGATGTTTCACAGTCACTGGCACAGTTTAGCTTGAAGACAAAAAGTATGGCTCAGATTCCTGGAATCTGGCTCCACTATCTCTGCTGGGCTTTGCAACAATGTCAGGCAGCTGCACTTGTCAGTCAAATGCATGCACCATTGTAAAATGTCACATAAAATAAAAGCCAAATGAAAACCTCTAATGTTGCCTGTGAGTCCTGTGAGAATATGTGAGATATTACAAATACTCATCGTGAAAGTGAGCGACAACTGAAGGCTCAGCTGTCAACATTTAAAACTTTAATATTTGTTTCAGGTCCTCTGCAGCACCTCCCAAATTAACTTCAAGCAGCTACACCAATCCTGCCTACTTCATCTTTGAAGGGATATCTGTGGCACACAAGGTAGACGAAGCTCTCCCCCAGCGAAGGGACCCTCAGGTGATCTGGTCTGGCAATGAGGCCTTGCAACTTCCAAAAATCTCAGGACGTCAGGGCATTGAGAGGAGACCCTGTCGTAGATCAGACTTTACAGAGATTGAAATTCCAGCCGTCCTGCCTCAGTACACTTCAACTAATGACCTTCATACTCCCCAGATTAACTCATCCTATCAACTTTTCCCAGCCAAAAACCCATCTCCTGTTCCTCCACCCTCAAGTAGCTCCCTTTCACACTACCAGGAGCAGACATCACAACCCAGGGACAAATACCAAGCCAAAAGTACTGTTCAGGACTCTATACTGCCTGAGAAGAACCTGAGGAATCTCTATATGAATCACTCAGCAATCATCAGGGAAAAAGGCAGAAGGGATCAACATCATCATCTCCCAGAAAGGACCAATCCTATCCACACAGCCAAGCCACCATCAGCTTTCCCCTACAACCCCAAGCACTTAGCACACACTCATTCAGCTGTTCCCTGGATAATGGAGCAGCAGCCACCTGGGCCTACAGGGGACAACTCCCTCACTGCTTTGCAAATTGCCAAGTCTCTGAGTGAAGTTGACTTCTTCCCTACAGAGCAGAAAGGCCCATCAATATCTAACCAAAGGCCAAATTATAGAAATGGTGCTACCAAGCATGGCAATAGAGGTTGCAGTTGGGAGAAAGAGGTATGACATAATGTGGATTTCAGAGGCAGTGTCTAAAATGCATTTTCTGGGTCTCTGTAAAAGTTGCATCTGCTCTGTCTCAATGCAGGTGTCTGTCCTCCAAGGTGCACCAGAGACTGTACGGGAGCTTCTCAGTTCCCTGGGTCTTCAAAAATACACTCTGGGACTTAGCCTCAATGGCTGGGACGATCTGGATTACTTCAGGTAAAATAATTCCAGATAACATAGTCCTCATGTTGCACTTGCTAGTTGTACTTGCAGGTTCATTACTGCATTTTATAGACAGAAAGAAAATGTTATAGTTACTCCATACTCATGGAAGATGTACTGCAAGCACTAGAGCCTGAAAATCTGAATATAGACAAGGGTGAGGCATGTGCTGAGATACTGATGGCAGAATGAGTATTCCAATCATGCCCCTCTTTTAGCACCAAAATAATTCTTAAGAATCAAAACTGAGACACTGATAGAAGACATGGGAGAGAAACTAATGCAAGCTTTGAGGGTTTGTGGGTTTCAGTCACTCTTTCATAGAACCAGCAGCTGGCAGCCACTACAGGAACAGAAACTAAGGTTATTTATTTACAGATTTCATTACAGTGACATGGTGGTTGCTATTAGGAAATGTATAGACCATTTGAATGGCAGCAACATTCTTTACATGAAAGTTATCGCTGCCAAAAACACCACCACTCTCAGGTTAATATGAAGTTTTCAGCTCGTTTTATTTCCTTGCAAAGTGTTTTTGGATTGCGCTGCAGTGAAGGAATAGGAATGCAGTGATTCAGCATTGTACTAAAAATACAGTAACTGTGGAATACACCATGTTGATTTGATTAACTATGTTGAAACCTCATATTAACTTTATGTAACTGGAATGCATTTTGACATGAAATCAGCCTCCTCATCAACCTTACTGTCACACTCCAAGTAACATCACTGTTCGTGATGTTGTGCGTGATCTGGTTGACACTTCCTGTCTTGTTTGCTTATCTTGTACGTCTAATATCTAATATATCTAATGTAAATATTTGTACAAAACCTGCTGACTCAACCTACATTTACAAGAAATTACCACTGTGTGAAATTACAAATGTGATATAAATATGATGAATGACAAGTGACAAGACAATGTCAAGCTTGAATCAGCGCCATTTTTCCCTCTCCACAGTGGCATCACTGAGGAGGACCTACGTGCTGCGGGAGTGGCAAACCCTTCACACAGACGCAGGATCCTTGAGAACCTGCCAAGGAACTGGAACTGATGTAAAGATGAATAACATTGATGGTACGAAACCTCACAGTCTGCTCAATTCAAAGGACTGAGGTCTGAAAAGAGGACAGACAGAACAGATATGAGTTATATCAACTGGAGGTTAACACAACCCTGCCATTTTTTTCATTTACTCAATCAATGCTGTAACAACAGTTTGTCTTTGTCAACACAACGAAGGGAACATAGCACAGGAAGCACTTGCTGCTCAGTCATCTCGATTTACCTGTCCATCTTGACAGATAATCAAAGAGACAGGTCGTGTGAATGGAAACACTTATCTGCAATTTCTGCCAGATATAAAAATAGGGATTATGACATCAAGCTCTTATCGATTTTTCTTTCAAATGATTTATAAATCACTTTAAATGATAAATAAATAATCCTTCAATTTCCAGTGTTCAGTCAAGCCTAGTGTTAACGTTTAGTTTCATGCCCTCTACTGTGTGCTCTACATTTATCAGCTATTATTGAACTTTGATCCGAGCTTGTAAAAATCCCCTATTAAGCCTTTTGAACATAAAATCTGTGAGTGAACATTTTCATCTACTGGAACATTGTCTGTAAAGCTGGAAATAGAAAGACATGTTGTATCTCATTTCCTTTACTGTCTTACACTGTTATCATGTCACTTAATCAGTACCAATGTCCACCATACAACCTTTATGAAGTAATGTGCATAAAGAAGCTCTCGGCTGTCACCAAGCAATAACAAGAGTCACTTCATTCTGTGAAGCAGTCACGTTAAAAAAAGCATTTTTTTTTTTTAACACGTTGTATGTTACCAGCTGGGCTTAGCCAAGCATCAGAGTGTTTATTTTTTGAATTCAGCTTTCTGCTTAATTTTTACACCATTTTGTTGAGGTTGATGTGGAGTAATGTGCATAGAGTTTATGGTTTTCCCTTGAATAAATATACCATTAATTATATTTAAACTAATGAATACGTGATGACCGACATGTAATGTGATTGTTATATTTATCAGCTCAATTAGATAACAGACCACAGTGGATGAAGATGAGGCAACTATGAATCTGACTCTAAAATAATGCTTAAATAATGGATTCCCCCTGCTGTGTGTTTGTGTTTTTCCTTGTCGGAGTAGTTACTTATTAAGGCTTGACCAAACACATCCTTCTTTCTGCTGACAGCAGGTATGTGTCACTGACCTCTAAATGTTGTGACAGTGATTACGTCATCACCTGTAGCCCTAATGGGGTGTTTTGGTAACAGCATCCTAACATGAGTATGAAAATTATATTTAATTGGAAAAGGGTTTTAATGAGTGCTAAATGAAAGCTTGAGAGAGGCAAAGATATTTTTCTATATTTACTACATAAATAGCTAAATATTGTGAGAAATATGCTGATTTGCTTACGTGATGATAACCCATCTCATGTGTGTACGGTTAATAGGAAGCTTAAAATAAACATGGTTGCCTGTCATTGACGACAAGATGCCAGGATTCTTACTAACACCTGACGTGACTATTTTTACGCAAACAAGTAACAGGCCACCGTGTTAATTAGTGAGCTTGCTGACTTCAAACAGAGCCAGCCTAGTTATTCCAGTCTTAGCTATAACAAACTACTGGCAGAAACTTCGTATTTACCATGGGATGGAGATGGGAGTGGTATTGATCATCTAACTTCATTTGCCAGTGTTTTTCCTTTAAGAATCAACTAATTCATTAACAGTGGTAAAAGTGACTTTGCTTGTCTGTGAAATTCTGCAAATCCATCCACCCTGCAGTCTGAATAGGGTTCGGACAAAGAACCAGCATTGTTACTGTCCCGCTCATGTAGTACACAAACACAGAAACTCTCGCTGCAACTACCTTGCTGACCTACTTGCACACTGAGACACAAACTAGCACCAATCTGACCCCCCAATCACAACCCCCCCCCGTTCAAAACAGAACTGACCTCAGCTGTGCGGTCTTTACTAAGTGTCATGCTCTTTGCATGTCCTGCTCTGCTGGTGCCTATCTCAGCGTAGACCAAAGAATAATTAAAATCAAATGAGTTTATAGTCCTGTGTTATTGGAGTGCATAAACTCTTGTTTGCAACCATTAAACTTTAGTTTTTGGTAACTTATTAAGTGAACGGCTCATCTCACCACAGTTTATTGTGCGTGTCTGACAACAGCGTTGCTCATCCTGCCTGCTTTTATTTCTTTACGATCAGGCTTTATAACCACACCTTATCACACAAATCTTACAGAAAATCCTGAGATGACAAAGAATCCTGAGCAGTCAACCCAGTTAGTCCCTCAAATTTTTAATTGTGTATCAGTATTACGGGATATTTTACTGCTGTGCAAATATTAACCTACGTTTCACATACTGTAGCATTTCAGACACACCTTCTCATTAAATAGATTTTAATTACTTCTGTTTTTGTAGATTAAAACATCAAACTATAAAGCAGCAAGTGGAATTGGGTATTAAAGCAAAAAAGTATGTTTCATATTTTATATTCCTCAAAATAGCCACTGTTTGTAGTCACTTTGACATGTGCTTCCCATTAATTAGAGGAATTTCTTGCCTTCATTCATTTGAGACCATGGGATGTGTCTTTCTGGGGTGTACCCCTATTAAACTGCTGTAGTAATCAATATTATGTCAAGAGCAGTTAACCTAAGTAAAGAGAAACAGTAATCCATCATTACTTTAACGTCAGTCAAGTATAAAGTGTAAAAGTTTTTCCTTATCCCTGAAATGTGTGCAGAACTTGAGGAATCCACCTATTGTAAGTTTATAAAAGGAACACTCCTACAGTTTACATCCAATTACAAATTAAATGCAATATTCAGCACTAAAAAAACTGTACTGGAAAGTCAAAAGTAGAAGTACTCGCAGTTAGGTAGAGTAACGCGCTGGCTCCTCCTGCTTGAGGCAGGGTGTTAACAACGTGAGCAGGATTAGTTTGAGGCTCCAGGCAGCGCTGAGTGTGTCTACTTTGTTTACTGCTGGTTATTTTTCCTGTGGTATTGCTTCATTGTGATGATCTCGTCATAAATGAGACAACAGTGCTGATTACTTAAATGAGATCTGGTAATACTTCAGCGTTGGTTACTAAATTGAAAGCGACTACTGAAACACTTTTCTGGGCGGCCGCTCAGCAATGTGACTTCCATTTCAGCCGCGTAGCGCGTCCTCTCCGTGTGTGTTTGTGTGCGTGTGTGCGCGAAGTGTTGCCCTGTGCGGCGCTGGCATGGACTCCAGCACGACTTTCAACGAAAACATTGTTCCCCACCCGGAGTATAGAGGGGCCAAGAAGATCACGGACAAAAAGCTGGATCTCAGCTGAAAAAGTTAAACCGGTCAAACTGGGCTTGACTTCTCTCTGTTGCAACAGGATCGAGACCAATCTAAGACCAGCGCTTGTTAAGGATCACGTTAGGGGTGAGTAGCTGCGCTTTGACGGAAAGTAATTGTAATGACCAATGCATGGAGAAACATGCAACTTTCAGGTTGTCCAGTGTGTGCAGAACCTGACGGTGAGTACTTAGGACACCGGACAAATGTGGATAAATGGGTAACTTCAAACAAGTAGTGAGGTACCTTTTAAGGTACTTGTGATTTAGTAGTGTTTTCCATTCCTATGTTACTTTACATCTGTTCTCCACTGGCCGCTACATTCCCGGGGGAAACATACTTTTATCTCTATTAAAATATATCAGTTGCTTACATGCATATATAATAATAATACTAATATTAATAATAATAAAGGACAGCACTCTGGGCCATTCTACAGTAAAGTAGTTTATATTTTAAATATATATTTCTGGTAATACAACCCATAAATAACAGTTATGTAACTTTAGTCACATTGTCAAATCACCACTTTTGACTTATGGAAGGGACCTGGATATGTTTTTCACCACTGTCAAACACTGATTCAATCAAACAATCATCAGTGAATTTTAGGCCTAAAAACAAAATATTTGTCCTATAAAATATGTGATTTTTTTTTTCTTTTATAATTTATGTACTATACATGAACTATTCACATCTCAGTATTTCTTCTTCCTTTTGAAAGTTGTTGTCCTCTGCCGGCCTGGAAGTGCTGCACTGTGAAGTCACATCATTATGGAAACCGCAGTCATCCGCAGTCCTGAAACACTCAACCAGTCGACAGTGTTCACCTCAGTCTTCAACTCGAGCTGTCGCTTTGATGAGGACTTTAAATACATCCTCCTACCTGTGTCATACAGTCTGGTGTTTGTGTTTGGCTTCGTGCTTAATGCTACAGCGTTATGGATGTTCCTCAAAATGCGTCCTTGGAAACCCAGTACAGTGTTCATGTTCCACCTCGCCCTGTCTGACTTCCTGTACGTCCTTTCCTTGCCCACCCTTATCTACTACTACGCCAACCGCAGTCACTGGCCATTTGGGGTGGCTGCCTGCAAAATAGTTCGCTTCCTCTTCTATGCCAACCTCTACTGCAGCATCCTCTTCCTCACCTGCATCAGTGTGCATCGTTATCTGGGCATCTGCCACCCCATCAAGGCGCTGACGCTGGTGAAGTCCCGCCATGCACACCTGGTGTGTGGCACTGTGTGGGGTGTGGTGACTGTGTGCTTGGTGCCCAATCTCATCTTCGTCACCACCTCCAGGAGGGATAACGACACTTTGTGCCATGACACAACCAGCCAATCAGCTTTTAATGAGTATGTGGACTACAGCTCTGTTGTCATGGTGCTTCTATTTGGCATCCCGTTCCTGGTCATAGTGGTGTGTTACTGCCTGATGGCGCGGGCCCTGTGTCAGCCCAGACGAGGACTGTCTGCCAGCCAACAAGCCTCCGCCTCACGCCAGAAGTCCATCAAGCTTATTATTGTGGTGTTGGTAGTGTTTGCTGTGAGCTTCGTCCCATTTCACATTACACGGACGCTCTACTACACTTCCCGTGTGTTAGATCTTAACTGTGAATTCCTCAACATTGTCAACTTTACTTACAAGATCACTAGGCCGTTGGCGAGTGTCAACAGCTGCATTGACCCAATTCTGTATTTCCTGGCTGGGGATCACTACCGTTCTAAAATGATGTCGTTCCTGACAGGAAAAAAACAGACGACAACCAGCCAAATGCCTCTGAACAGTAACCATGGCATGGCTCTGGTGTATAAGAACTCAGCAGCCAGCAGAGAACCTGAGAAATAGTAGCAAATCTATTTCAGAAATATGATTGATTGGAGATGAATTAAGATTTTGACTGCAGGCTAAGCTAAAACCCCTTTCAGAATCTTTTTTGCACTGTTAGGTCTACAGGTTTACTGTAAAACTTTCTTACAGTAGATGTTTTCACTCCATCAAATTTCTATAATGCCTGTGTATAAAAGGCATAAAGACAATGTTTCAGTTCAACTCATCTTCTGTGTTTTTTGAATGAAGCTTAAGTGGGTTTTTACCGATGGGCCTGTATCCTGTAAGTGTACAGATCTCCCACCACTAAGGGGTTATTACACAAAACTACAGCTACAGTAAATGCCAGTGTATATACAGCATTTACTGCTGCACAATGTTCTCCTTTGTGGGAAATGGTGCCTGTGCAGAAAAAAGTTGTTCTTTCTAGTTATGGGAATACTAAGTAAGACACTCGAATACTTAGAGACCAATGGTTCCTTTAAGTAGATAATAGATTACTGAGGAAGTGACTTGATGTCATCATGAGTTTAATTGGAAACACACTGGTCAAAAATGTAATGTCTATATTTGATACAGGTTAACATAGCCCAGCTGTTGTCTCAGAAATTAGACACTCGTGAAGCAATCATTCCTGTGTTATCAACACCGTGTGTTACCCAGAAACCGTAGCTACAGCAGTGTGGCTCCTCTTCCCAGCTGTTTTTGACCTCCATCTTTCACAGCTGTGTAAGAAAAGCAGAAAAAACTGATCTGGATGAAAACCGATGTGATTTTTTTCAAACCACCCACGCCTCATTAGGGGAAGGAGGGATTTTTCTTTTTTTTTCACCCCTTTACCTTTGGGAGTGATCCATGGAATTTAAAGGGCTTTGTGCATCAGTAATTCAGGTTGAACTCTTTGATAGATTTGCCAGATGTGAAAGCAGTACTGGAAAGTTTTACCTAATACTTCAGACATGTGTTCCTCCACCTCTGTTTTCAATGGTAATGTATAAATCTATGCTTGAACAAATGCATCTGTACAATACTGCGTCACACGATGTTCACGTAAACTTTAAGCACTATTGAAGATGTTTTTGTAATTACAGTTTGTTGTGTATCATTAGCACTTGATTTTCCAGCAAATCTCTCTTGTCTGGTCAGTGAAACATCACCTGAGATAATCAGATGAGAGTTTCAGGATGTGGTCAGCTCACACTGGTTCAGAGGGTGGTGGTGAAAGGCATCCCATTCCTGGTCATAGTGGTGTGTTAGTGCCTGATGCACTGGTTCACGATGTGAAATCTGTTGTTTCTAGTAAGTTACGTGTTAAGTCAAAGTGAAACTTCTGTCACCTGAATAATTAAGTTACATAAGAAACTGAAACCAGAGACAAACAATAGCAAAATATTTTTCATTAGAAATTCTAAGATGAACCATGAACGAGTCCTGGCAAAGCTGTGGATCCTGAAAACAACAACAACAAACAATGTTTGGCTTTGACATTTGTGTGTTTTAAGTCTGCAGCTTGGTTGGATTAAGACCGTCATCAGTGTACCTTATTTAACATTGTTGTTCTGCTGAATGATGAAATGTCGTCCTGTAGTTTTGATGTATTTCTCTAAATGTGAATGTTTTGAGTAACAGTGAGCTGTCAAAACCACCTCTTTCATTTTACAAGCAGTGGTTGGAAGTTATGGTCACGAAGTCTGAGGTTATGGTCACGAAGTTCTTCTTTTTCTGAAAACATGGATGAGGAAATATGTACGCCTGCATCCTGAAGACCATTGTTGAATTACCGTGTGGCCGTGAAGGGGTTTGTCTTCACCAAGTAAATGTGTGTCTAGTCACCCACAAAACTTGTGACTAGAAAGTCTTCTGGGCGACTAAAAACATGTTCACAACGTGTCTTCCTTGGTATAAAGTCAATGTTTTTATATTTGTGTATATATAAAATATGCTACTGATAACGTGCAGTAGTACAGTCAACATTTTGTAATTTGATATAGTGAAAGAGTGATTCTCATAACTTTTTACATTACATTTACCCAGCAAGCCAACAAACTGCATTTTCACTTTCATTTTGTACTTAATAATTCACCAACTCGCCAAACCAATTA
The DNA here is from genome assembly GCA_034779795.1 of Ctenopoma multispine. Lineage (NCBI taxonomy): Eukaryota > Metazoa > Chordata > Actinopteri > Anabantiformes > Anabantidae > Ctenopoma > Ctenopoma multispine. The sequence continues at coordinate 13,778,979 of JAUYWH010000002.1, forward strand.
AATAAAAAATTAACCTGATCTACTAATTTGACACATGGTCAGTTTTTAAATAAGTAGAATGAATTTAATCAAAGTTTCTACTCTTTTTCTCCAACGAAACAAAGCAGCTCTGTGCACTTTTCAGCAGTTAACATCACCCAGTAACAGCTCAGTTCCTCCTGTGATCTTGGCTAACTTACGCCTCCCTGTGGCTTCATTTTGTCATTACATAAATCCTGTGTTTCAGGTCTGGAGAGTTCAGCTGATATGTTGGGCTGTTTAAGTGAGAAAATTAAGTTCATGAAAACCCTCTTCTTTTCAGATTTTTGTGTTAGATTGTGTAAGTTTGCATATTTTCTCCTCAGCGTTGTCTGACAGACGAAGAACAAAATCACAGAAGGAATCCTCGGCCATATAAAGGCAAGTGACATGGAAAGATACACAGCACATCCAGCCTGTGAAGCTGCTCAACAAAACTTGACTTTAAGTGAATTTATTGTGTTTCATACGTTCAGACTTTATCATGAAGCGGGAACAGATTTTCATGTTAAAACACATTTGTTTATTTTGCCTCAGTGTTATAAAGTAAAGGGATTTAAAACCAGTCAAGTATGTCTTGAGCTTATCTTTGTCAGGTTTCGAGTTCTGTCTTCTTGGTAATGCCACTCAGGCCGTGTCTGTGCATGTTGCCACTTGTAGAGCATGTATCAAGAAAGTGCAGGTGGCAGTTAAAAAAATGGAGGGCAAACCTACCTAAAATTACACAGAGAAACACAGGGATGTTAAGAGAGAGTCACATTTGTATTGCTTGTTCACTTACAGTAGGGTCCATGTGATGTGAGGAGATGAGTGATCATTTTGGGCAAATTGCACCCTTTCAGTTTGTATTGTTGGCTTGCACACTGTGCCCTTGATGTGTTGATCTCAGAAAAGTTTGCAATGTTGCTTCTTGAAATTCTCCTTGAAGGATGAATAGACTATTTCAATTGAATGAAACAGAACTGAGCTAAATTACATCTTTTGGTGATTTTCATGTTTCACACTGAATGATAACCAACACGCTCTTCTTTCGAGCTCAGAAGAAATCTGCCTCTGTTGAGTTTGGAAGTCTCAAGCTAGAAAGAGTAGCTTTAGTAGTTACTTAGTTTACAGTAACTTGATTTTGTGGATTTTTTTTTTGCCATCTCTCTCCTGTAATCTGTCAGAAAATTGCCTCTATAGTGCACCAACAGAATTAGACATCTTCATCTCAGTCATGCTCACTTTATATTCTTAATTCCCTTTTGGGAAGCATGTTCCAGGAAATCCAATCAAATACTGATTTAAATGATGATGATTTAAATTATGTGGCTGTGCTGACAGGGCATGTTGGTGGCTTGCCAGCTCTGAGTCATGCGCATGGAGACACAATCATTTAAGCAGCTCCATCAGTGCTGCGACATTGCTTTATAAATCTGAACAAGCAAATTATTCTCTCAAATATAATGCTGTTGTAATGTCAGAAAAAAATCACGTATCACCAAACAATTATGGGTAATTGATACAACAGAGAAGATTATAGATTTAGGCAGATTTATGTGCCTTTGTTTTGCTGCTGTTTTGTCCATCAGGTGTTTTAAGATAACTGCGAGTCATGTTGAAATGCCTTTTATTTTGGTAGGTTTAATAGCCTATTACCTAGAATAATTAAATCTATATGTGTTCCCAGTGCCCCACCCTACACCTGTAAGATAGCACTGCGGATGTTGTCGGTCTTTTTAAAAATAATTTGTATTGATGTCACTGAGGACCAAAGTATGCTCACATTAAATAACTGAGCGAGAGAGAGTCGCTTAAATTGACGTGATCATTTACCGCTGTCGAAGAAGTAATGGAAAACAGAAAAAAATTGTTTAGCTGACGAAGGTAGGCCTACTTTATTTTTTAATTTATGGTTCGTGATTTTTGACCAGTAATTTGCTTGTTGTCATTTAGTCTGACAAAGTAAGAATTAACACTATAATAATACTCTGATCAGTAACTTACAGAGTGATTAAAATTATAGATTTTGATTGAACATTGTTGAAATAACATTCAGTTATTTTCAGCCTAAATAGTTTCACGTCAAATACTAAATAAACACTAAAGGAATTCAGTGTCGAAGCAAAGCTTTATTGTTAATTCAAAGTTCACATACATTTGGCATAAAGACACAAAAATTAGGCTGAATTCTTAAAACTGAGGGAACCAGTTAAATTAGGCCAATTGACACCTACTGCTCTTACTCAGCCTTGTTTTATGGCGAGTTAATTTGGATCGGTGTGACTCGGTGGACGCTGTACTTTTTTGTTAGAAATAGTTGCACATCTTTTCGCCCTCTTCATCTACCATTCTGCAGACAGCACCTCTGAATAAAACACTTGGTGCCCTCAGGCGGTGAAGATGCCTGTGCTGAAGCACACTGTGGATAACGAGAGCAATCGATGATCGGATTCACAAAATGTAGAGGAGAGAAACACTTTTTCTTATTCTTATAGAAAGATGGAAAAATAACAAGAGTGTGGATCATATGCTGGACCTCTATGAGAAGTCTGCATGCAACCATCATTGTTTAAAAATATGACTGCTTCCCTGTTTAATACTGACTTACAATACTCTACAAGCTTTCCATCACCTCCAAGTCATCTCCTCGCAGCAAAAGTAACCTCAGGTTGATTGACACAAAGAGCTGATATTTGTGATTTCAGCAGCAAAAAATAAAAGTCGTTACAGCTGATTTATGCTTTAAACCTATTTGAAACCATTTAAACCTGTTTCAGAGCTTACTAATCTACTTTAGCCTACCACCTAGTCAGAGTCAAGAAAAATATAATCTTATAATGTAATTATAAATCAAATAAATACAATTTGACAGCAAGTATGCATACAGAAGTGCATACTTTTAATTAATAGGAGATATTGCTGTTATACTTTAAACCATCCACTGTATTGATTGTGACATACACATAAACCTCTGCCTAAAGTGATGCATTTGTTGAGCCTTGAACATTTTTTCTGTATTTTATTTTATTTTTTTTTTCCCTCTTGTTTGTCAGAAATTATGAGGCAGAGACGAGGGATTTCAAGGACGCGTGGACTTCAATTTAATCGAAGAGGCTGAGAGTGGAGTGGAAGAGTGACACACAGAGGAGAGAAGTTCATTATTCTGCTGAAAAGGAAACCAATGGCTTTCACAGTCGCCATGGTAACTGGTCTTTCTTTTGCCGTCAGACTTATGATAAGGTACTTCACAGCATTAAGCACAATTATTGCAAGGTAAAAGGGGAAATATTGCTTTCCAAATGCTAATAGATGTTAGATATTGATTGGCATGGTGATTCATATAGAAGTGTGCCCCAAATGTTTCACCAGCCTGACTCTTTGATGAAATTTGATGGAGGTGATGCTGGATGGGTCTTTATGGCACAGTGGGCTTCAGGTGCTCTTGCATCTTTACTTCAGTTAAAATAAGAAATTAAAAAAAAAAACACTTTACTCCTGGCAGCAAGAAGATGAAGACGATTCAGCTGTAAAACAGTGAGATAAAGCTTGAAAACTAAAAAACAAGAGTTAGTTTTTTGAGTATTCTTTATCAAGAAGAAAATCTGAATAGTGGCAAGTTTTCTCAGCCCTGCTTGTTGGAAAATGTCTCATAACATAAATACTAAACACTCCCCAGCTTCCCATCATTAGCATGTCATTCTGTTGTCAAGTGACCCTGCTCACACTCTCACACAAAGGCAGACCGGCCTTGGCAGCAGTGAGGTCAGCGCCAAGCACAAGTCTAGGCCATGGGGGGTAGTTGGATGGTGGCAGCCTGCTTAGCTTGTGAGAGGATGAGGATTAGAATAGCGGAAAGCATGGGAGCTGGTGTGCATGTGTGAGGAGGGAGAGGTTTGTGGGGGGCAAATTGTTTTAACCCCTATTACAGCAACTGCATGGCGCTTCTCTTATCTAGGCCGGTGCAGCCACTCATTAATATTCCGTACATATGGCAGTGCTTTCTGTATCATTGTCTGTTAATGGGAGGGATAATCGCTCATTCAATTATCAGGCAGTCAGCAAAAGACCAACCGTGCCTGCACACCCCTGGTTCACACAGCGGCCCAGCCCAAAACAGAGGTGTGCCAGTGAGAAGGTGAGAATGATAGCAGGGATTACAACATATTAGCTACTTTAATAAGTCAGGCACCGGGAATAATGTGAAGCAAATAGGGATCTGTTGGCGAACAAGAAATATGCCTGAACTTTGAATCAACAAAACAGAAGAGGGCACTATCCTGTTCGACTTAAAAGTCGCAAACTCTCTCAGAAGTCAGTGTCACGGCCGTGATCCATGTGATGGTTTACAAGAGCGTTTCATGCATTTAGACACTGAAGCTACTCCTTTGTGGCAGTGACCCGTGGTCAGAAAAGACCGCTGATAGCAGCCAGATAGACTCTGATGGCCCTGCAGAATAAAGCTTGACCCTGAAGTCTGCAGGCCAGAGATCTGTGGAGTGATCAAATGTAGCGTTCATCCCCGTTGATCTGTGCTTTGTGGCCTTAAGACCCTGTGCTGTCTGTTTCCCTGCTGCTGAGGCCACGGCCCAGATTGAGGGGGCTACTGATAATAGTATGACCTCTGGCTGTTTTAGCCTTAAGAGACCTTGTTGAGTCAACAGAAGCACACACACAGAGAGAGGGAGAGAAGGAAAGAGGAAGAGTTGGGAAAAGGTTGTTTGGTTATCCAGTACACTAAGTTTCTTCAGGAGTTGGCCCAGGAGACTGGAGTGCAGAACTGTTGCAAGCGGGGTGTTTTGGGGGAGTGTGAAAAAGATAGGAGGTGAAATGTTAACAAAATCTTATAAAATCCGTAGTTTGATAAATTTTCGCATTTTGAATGAACCGAAGGCGGCGATGGCAGTGGAGGGCCTTTGTTGGAGGTCCCATTTTCTCTGGCAGAGCAGCACGCTCACAGGGTCAGCGAAGTTACGAAAGTAATTAAAGCTTGGTGATTCACTGCCTGCTGCAGAGAAAAGAAAGCAAGCTGTCATTCTGATTTAGAAAAATAAATTACAATTTTAATAATGGTGGAGGATGGGGGTGCGAGAACGTCTAGAGCCTCAGTGGGTTGGAGGGAGGTGGGGTGGGCATGTTGGGTGGGAGGAGGGGTCGAGGGGTTTGCTGGCTGCCTACTTATCAATAGTTGCAATTTTTTGAAACCGCATCGGTAGTACATTGCGAGAGCACAAGTGCCCTTAAAAAAAGAAAACCCTGGAACATTAACATACTGATTTCATGCGCATGGCAAAGGGCCTGAGCCAATATCAGAGAGGACTCAGCAGTCCTATTGTCTGCCGGGACTCTGGTCCCCTCTGATATGAAAATTCAATTATTTTATAACTAGATCTGGCGCTGCGTTTTGACAGTCGACGGTAGCGCCTTGCCAGCTGCATCAGTGTGGGGGACAGAGGCTCCTGATAGCGAGAGGGAGGCCTTTCAGACATTGACATGTTTTTGGGGGACAAGATTGCCTAAATGTGTTGCATTTAAGGACTGAAAGTTAATCTAATGCACCACCATTATCTCACCCAGGTAATTCCAATGCCATCCTCAATCTATGTTTACGCTCATGCACGCACCCGCATACTCGCACATCTATTCATTCTTCAGCACTTTGAATCTGATTCCCAGGCGTTCTGCATCCAAACAGGTAATGTATTTATTTATTTTTCAGCGGTACATATTCTCTGGGAGCAGGAAACTATATAAAATAGAAGTTGTTGTCCAAGAGACATCAGCAGTTTCTAGGTAGTTATTTTGTAGGAAGACACCCAGGTAAACTTACCCAATGTGAAATAGTAGTCATTGTCAACAATCCTTTTATTTAGAAAGAACTGTTTCTCATGTACTTTTATACTTTTGCATTGCTTTGTGCATCATGTATATACATACAGAAGTTATAGTTACATATACTACGAAATATGAAGTACACTTCCCCCACAGATTTACACAAATATATTTGAACAACAGGAACAACAAAAAACACCATTTCATGTTAGTTTGCACTTTATGTTTTCCTACATATTTTAAAACCACACTTTTCTCTGTGTAAATGCTACATTAGGACAGACACCAAAACTTTGAAGGTGGTATTCATGTAGACACATAAGCTGACCTATTTTCTGAGTTTATGGGACAAATCCTTTTATTACATCCGTGGCCCATTGTGAGTGTTCTGAGGGGGGTCTGTTAAGATTAGGGAACAGGAAGCAGCCCCCTGGTATGGCCCTCTCTACTCAGACCCCACTGTGTTGTGCTTATTAACCCAGCCTGGGAGAAGACATACCTGCCTCCCCTCATTAGGCCGTGGTGGAGTACACGCTCAGCCCACAGAAGAATGGAACATTAATTAGTATTCTCTGCAGGGGGAACTGCCATTAGCACTTAATTAGCAGCAAGAGTACCATTCAGTCAGGCGGCCAGTCAGTGTCTAACACAATATGTTCTGTGTCTTTTTGCTGTGTGTCATAGTAAAACACTGATGAAAGACCTCACTGTTTCTGCATGTGTGTTGAGCACAGTGCAACTTCTGTATATCTGTTTCATTTTGAAAGTTTCTCTTTTCGTACTTCCTTTTTTTCCTGTAATATGCAGCTCATTAGTTTAACTGTCACAACTTAATTTCAGCTGAATTCTTGTTTAAATTAACCTGAAAGACATATATAAAAGCTGGTTGTAAGGTTCAGAGAAGACCGGTATTTCCAAGTCGGCATGCCTCTTCCCCTTATCTCAGTAAGATTTAACTCTGTGTGCTGCCCTGTCGCAGCTGTTGACCTCCACGAGGGCAAATGCTGTATTCTCATCTGCCCACACAGCTCAGCCCAGGGTGGTAGAGTGGGTGATTATGGAATTGAGGTAAACTTTTCTCATTGGTCTCAGGGAAGTTTCTTTGATCTGCTGAGTAGGCATTCTTCTCTTCTTTCTCTATGTTCTCTGTCCAGCACTGTCACCACCGACGTGGACAAGGGAGGCTGTTAACCCACCTCGGTCCACTTCTCGGCCTCACTAGTCCTCGCTCTCCCCCTGTACTCCTCTTTCCTCCTTCCCCACCAACTGCTCTTGGAGACTCAGGCGAATGGTAGCCGTGGTGCCTTTCACTTCCCGAAATCTGAGAGGCGGAGAGCTGTCATTTGCCAATTTGGCCTGAATGGGGCGGACAGCGGATTGAATGTCGTTTTCCCACCAGGCTGCACCATCCAGACCAGCAGGGGAGGGAGGGGGATACAGGGAGCGGGGTGTAATGCTAGAGTAAAATTAGAGCTTTGATGGTACCTAATAGCGTGTGATGGGTGGCACTGACGTGGATTTCCAGTAAAGACGCCACAGGTTTCCTCTCCTCTCTCTCCTGTGTCTCCTGTGTCCCCACCTCTCTCTCTCCCTCTGTCTGACACAGATATAAGATTATGCGGGCCTTGCTGTCTTTCTCAGAGCTGTAATTTCTCCCTGATCAAAATAATTATACATCTCCAACTCCAAGCCTGCTTATGTCAAGGGGCCAGACCGGTCCTGTTTCCCTGTGCACCTTCTTCTCACATATACACCTACACACATCAGCTTTTGAGCAAGTGAAGACACTACAGAACAAGACTCACAGTGTTCCCTCTCATATTCCAGGGCTATAGATGAGATGTGAGCAGGCACAGATTGTGTTATAAAAGTCCTCCACTTTACAATGTGTACGACGCTGTAGAGGTGCTGAAATGTTCAGGTCACTCTAATGTTTCGTTTGGGCTCCTCAAGACCATTAGCAGCCACAAAGGCAAATTTTAATACATTTTCTTAATTTTAGGCTAATTGAAGAATGAGCCTGATTTCCAAGATAATGTTATATACCACAAGTCTGCTACAGAAAAGAAGACAAGAAAATACTTCCCACACTGGGAAATTTTAAATGCCACAGCAGCACAAATAACAGAATGAAAATAGATTCATCAACAAAAGAGCATCATCAATGAATAACTGTAGTAAAAAATGATCAGAATAAAACAGAATTAAAATAGAATTCACACAGGGAAGGTGTTAATGCTCACAGATGTTCTGTGAAATATGTTTAACTATGGTGTCCTTTCATCTGCTCCGTATTAGCTGAGTGGTGATGACAGCACTTTTTCCAGGGGGCCTATTGTGTTATTTGAGTAAAGTTTCAAGGCAGTTTGGTCAAATCCCTTAAATGTAGATTAATATGTCACATTTCTTTGTCAGCTATTTTTTGTCAAACAAAATGAATATATATTCATTTCAGCATTGCCCATGTGACTTGCTAGACATGAAACGTTTCTTTATTTGGTGTAATAACAGTGCTTTATGCTCATGTGGGCTGTATTTTCTCACCTTCATCAAATGTGGGAACTCGGTTTGTGGTAGAGGAAAGACTTATCGCTTCAATACTGTTCCACATATTGAGTTTTAATAAGGTCAGAAGAATGGCCATTTGTTGCCTTTTTTGCATTTGTTTTGGTGCTAGTTAGTTTATTACAACAGTGTATTAATCAGCAGGAAAGTGGAAAAAGTGGATTTTTATGTTTAGCCTCAGAAAACAAGGTTAGCTAAGTGCACTTTAAAGTTACTTTGAGAATACGGTATTGAGATATGAGGAGAACATGGATTTTTTTTTTGGTGCTGGATGGGAAGAATCCCAGATATCACAGCTGTTTCCTTGAAGGGTTTTTAAAATCCACATTAATTACTCAGAACCCTAACCTCCCCTCGAAACACAACACCGAGTCCCGCCTTAAGGATAACAGGCACACATTCAACATTTACACACACACACACACACACGCGCACACACACACACGCGCACACACACACACGCACGCATACACTAGATGTTTTGATAGTTTCAGAGGTACAAGCGGCACTGTGATGCTTTGACATATGGATTGTTAAAGGCTTCTTAAATATCCATATCAATCTGCAAGCTTGTCAGCTTGACAATGACAGAAACAGAACACCATTAGCAGCGGCTGGCGCTACGATCCTCATCTATGCAACATTAGAGAAATTGATAGGTCACTGGAAGACATTCCTGTGGACCTTAGCTAAGCGACAATATGGAGACTGAGCAATAATTTTGACTTTTTGATTTGTTGGCAAAATATCTAACCGTTAGAGCTACATTTTGGGTTTGACACACCTGTGTCCTCTTATTTTTAGCAGCAATATCAGAGTGTGAATTGTTTCCTTGTTTGGTTCAAACGTCAGAAATATAATATCGTGTTTTAAAATGGATCTGATTACACTGATTTCGTTGTCCTGCTCTTTCATGGTAATGCATATATGCTTGTGACCATGCAAAGCAATTGTCCTGTCTTCGCTGCTCAGAAAGCTTTATACTCTGCTCTCTTGGGATGGGATATGTTTTGTTTTTTGAGCTCTCTCACACCAGCTCTCCCTCTTTTTAACACAATAGCCTGCTCTCCTCTCACCCAGCATGGCAACCCTTTCAAGCGGGGAGCTCCAGGTCAGTTTCCCTTGCCAAGTTTTGCAGCCTGCCATGTTGTCTATTCTGCTCAGCTATTTAAAAAATGTTGAATATCAACAATGGCTTTCACTGGTTCATTGTCAACTTTTGTATGAAGCAATCTCGGCTGAATGAGATGGGTCCCAGAGCAGGGAGAGCTCAGCTGCAGTGTGCACTACCACACCAGTAAGTGCCTGGCTCTGTTGCTCTTTATATTTCTCTGCTGCACTGGGAAATCTCCATGGTGGCGGTACTCTCATCTGAATGGTCATGATTAAAGTTTGGGCTGAAGGTCTGTGTTGTGGATGTCACTTCTATCTCCCATAGTCCTGATCCTGGGCCTGCTGACAGACCACTGCTGAAGACGCGTCTGACAGGAGAACTGGGAAGCAGCAGCAGCAGTCTTGGGACCAGTTAGAGCTTGGTGAGTGTCCTCAATTTTCTGACCAGAGTGGGAGGAGGTTAATAGTAAATACAGAGAGAAGAGGGAGGGGGCATTTATAAAGATGGTGGGGGTGCTCTGTGAGTTCTGTTTACAAGGTCTGTTCACATATAAACTATATTTATCAAGATACTGTCTGATTTGTTCAGCTATAATTATTTTTCTTTTAAAAACATGTCACCTGTTGGTCTAGGTGTCATCCTGATCTGACATAGCAGAAGTTAAATTATAAAGGGCTAACAGAGTAGTAGACGTTAGAAAATATAAATGCAAAACATAAATGCCTCGGTTCTGCTGTCATGTTGTAAAAATACTCAAACTTTGGTCAGGTGACGTTTCATTTTTCCCATTTTGACACTTTAACGATGTTCAAACTCACTACAATACTAAAAGATTGTCCTGTCTGATACAGACGCTGGATGCATCAGTGACTTTATGCTGAGCTCCATGTGTTTGCACAAGCACATACATCTATGTTTGTGTAAGTGAAGAGAAAGATGAAAGCAAGAATGAGACCTTGCTTCCAGATAATAGTAGCTTAGGCTCTTTGTCCTGCTGTCATCCAAGAGAGGAGCAAGGATGGAAATCACTCCAGTGCAGTGGCAACACTGTGTATGTTTTATTCACATATCAGTTTATGGGGCAATGAGCCGTCACCTCTGCTCTCCTGTAGTCTGTGTGTGCGTGTTTATGGATGCATTTGTGTGTACACATCAAGGTTCTTTAATAGTTGTGTTAGTGAAAAGGAAAAATCAATAAAGCGGAAATTAGTTTTCCACAGTAGCTGAAACTGGGATGCAGTAACATTTATCTTAGCACTTTCAGTGTATTTAGCATTAAGCACAGTGATTCTTTTTTACTTTAAAAAAATTAATTTCAGAAAGTGTTTAAATATTTCTCATCTTACAAATCATGAGATCTGTTCTATGTTAGAATTTATCAAATTTTTTCAGAAATTGTATTCATCATAACATTCATTCATTTTTTTTTAAAAGTCATAACTCAGGTGTCATCTTATCAAGTTCCTCTCGTGATAATTGCTCAGTGAAGTAAAAATGGGTTAGTCAAGTATGATTGCATCTCTTGCAAAATATGTTTTTTTTTTATTTGCTCGAATGGTCTAAATATTATAGTCCCAGTCTAGAGAACCTGTGTTGTCCTCTGCCTCACCTCTCTAAGCTCAGCCCAAGGCAAGGTGACCAAATTCATCTCAGACCATCCCATCCATTATCTTGTCAACACAGCCAGCTTCCCACCTTAGTTTGCTCTTCTCCCAGAAGACTTACTCTAATGAAATATGCAGTAATCACCACACTCATCTCATCATGCTCAAGGTAATTAATATATTTAGAGGGCGATTGCTAACTCTTAATTAAATTATGCCTCTTTTAATGAGAACTTGACTGGGATTAAATTTATGACCACTATCTGCTTTATCAAGTGCTTGGCATGAAACAAAGATTTGTCATTTTCTCCCAAATCACAGCTAGATTACACGTAATGGTACTCATGATTTATATATCAATTTATGCTTGTTTGTTTCTTTATTTAAGATTTAATAAATCATCTCTTATAATTACCTAACCTAGTTTGGGATTCTTAAAATCCCCAATTTTTGCTATTAATGCTTGGCGCTGTATTGCTGTTACATATTCATTTTGGAGGAGGATACAGATAACAACTTGGTGGTATTAATCATATTACAAAACTGGGTGTATTTAATTAATTAAAGTTACACTGCAAATTAATTGCGCATTCTCACAATATTATCTTAAGCTAATGAAGGCTTGACAAAAAGACTGTTTCATTTTTTAAAAGAGACTAGATTAGTGGGATCTCAATTATGGCTAAAACAAAAGAGGGCTTCTTGCTTGGGCATGGTGCAAAGCAAAAAGTGACGATTCAGCACTTTCTTCCAAACAAAACACTGAGAAAGTTTCCATTGTTTTTGCAAAAACTGAACATGGCAATGATTCAAAAGATACATGGAAAATAATGAGTGCTGTAATTAGCCAGTCAGGCAATAACAGTATTTAAAACGATCATCATATAGAGGTGCTTGATAATGCCATTCACAAGCACCAGATTTTAAGCTGGAGGCATGTGTTTGCTGACACACTATCATAACTTTAACACAGGAGCAAAAAAGCATCTAATTTAAACTGCGTTCTCTTTTTTTTTTGTTGCACAGTTAGTTTTGGCGCATCTCATAATGCTCTCAAAACTATTGTGTAGCTAACCCTTGAAACCAGCAAATGGGATGTAATATGATGTCTCTAAAGGATAAATGAAGATTGCACAGATTAGAGGTTCAAGTGTGAGCTGAGCTTTATCCGAGGAAGTTGAGTCACGAGACTTTGTTCCTGAGCAAACACAGAAGTGATCATGTTGCGCACTACATGGCTTAATCCAGCCTCACCCACTGACTCAGAAGCAAAACTATATTTATTGAAAATTTTCACCTAATTTAAACTGAATTGAAATTAGCTCTCAATGGATCGGAGGGCATAATTCACAGTAATTTGGTATTTTATTTTTCATTTAACGCATCATATACCAAATATTTTAATACGAGTCTTTCACCTAATCTGCTAAGTAAACGCAAAGAGCCTTTGTCCACAAAATGACTTCAAGGAGCTAATAATCATTGTATATTCATTTAAAAATGCTTCAGCTGATGTCCTCTGCTGTGATATAATTCCATTTGCTTTTAGCTTCATTAGCCAGTAACCATTGCAAAAAAAAAAAAAAAAGCAGCTTGTGTCAATTATGGTAACGCCAAGGGTAAGTGAGTATATGAATTTTTAACTGCACGCTGCTGCACATGATTATATTAAGTGGTCTTGTAACAGTGATTAACCCCGGCTATGTATGCGTAGCACAGTTTTGCATGCACTTATGTGTCGAGCATACTTGATCAAATGTGTTTGAAATGTGCATCCCTACACGATAAGCAGCTACAACCAAAGAGGGTGAGAGGGCGATGAAGTGAAAAACTATTCCCTTGGCTAAGTGAGATGGAGCAGAGTGTTGGGTGGTCACGCCTTGTCTGCTCATGACAGTGGCGGGTTAAAGAGATTACACTGGGTCTGTGTCGGCAGCCTTGGCCTGGCTCACACAAGAACATAATGAGGAAAGACATGCTTGGCCTGCTCGGGAGAAAAAGAGGCCAAAGTTTGAAGCATTCTTCGCAGACAGCTACAGGAGGCAAACAGCTTTTTGCGTGTTGTTTTACAAGCTAAGGTCAATAAGTAAGACGCTTAAATTCCACAGTTTTCAACAAGGTGGCAGCTGAGTTCAGACGTATCAATCCGGGGCTTCACTCCCCCACCACCGCAATGAAAACACAAATTATTCTGCTACAGTGGCAGAAAGAATGCACCATTCTCCATTAGCCCAGAGTCCTCATGACAGACTTGCAACACTCCTGAAAATCGATGCATCCTTCCTCAGAGTGTGTGTGTTTTGGTTCTTTCTGAATGTTTGAGTGACAGTCCCTTCACCTAATGACTGAAGGGAGACTGTCACAGTAACAGATGATCCTTGATGTTGGATCCCAACATGTGGTGAGTTAACTAATCTGCTTCATCCTTTCCAATTCTCTCTCATGATGACTGAACCTCCTTTTGCAACAGGTCTGTGGTGGAACAATCAAGGAAAGGTCATGACACGTAGCAGTACTTAAGAAAATCACATTTCTTTCTTACATCAGGCTGGCCTTGTGCTAATGCACATACTGTATAACAGAGTTAACTCTTATTCTTCTCTCGTCTCTGTCAGGGGGCAGTGAACACATAACCTACTTGAAAGCAGACTCTGAACATAATCTTCAACAAATCTCATTATTCCTTTCAAGGTTTTTGCTGTCCGTTTGCTGTTCAGAACAAATTGTCAAATGTTTTTTTTCTCTGTAAAAAAAATATTTTACATCACAATAAAATAAATAAAATAATTAAATTAGATTTTTATTTTAAATCAGCTTTTCCAGTTATATACATTTGCTGTTTGGTCAAAGTGAGTTTGTTATAGTTGTTAGGAGAAGGACAGTGCAGCAGCACGGTGCAAAATTATATGATTCATTCAAAGAGAGAACTCATTACTTTGACAAGATTTCAAATTAAACCAAAAACTCACACAAGGTGCAGATTCTGAACAAATGTGAGGCTTTAACACACCAAAAAGTAATATAAGGAAAGTTACCTGTTGCTGCACTAACTCATAATGTTCTTGTCTGAGTTTCTAAAACTGCATTCAGGAACAAAAAGGTGTTCTGCACAAGACAGATTTTTTATCTATTTTTATTTCTTTTTAGCAACTTTATTAAAGAAAATATTCTGATATTAACCATCACAAAGGTGAGACTCAAAAAATTTTAATGTAAAATGTTTTTAATGTAATTAGTTGAAAAAGTTGTTTTAAATCTAAGATCCGAGGGTGAAAATGTGTCCCTAGTCTTGACACTGCATTACACACAGACAATAAACATTTTAAGCTATTTTTGTAATTTTTTTTTTTTTGTCAGCGACAACTCTTATGGGTCAAATAAGTCAAATTACCATCAGGAATACTAGCCCTGCTTTGTGAAATAAAGAGGTGATAATAGCAGCACTTTTATTCCTTTAAATGACCCGTGAATATTATTTTACCTGTGTTGAACTGGGAGGACGCAACCATTCACGCCGACACAATAGGAACAGCAGACCGTGTGTAAATTGCATCTTCATTTGCATTCCTGGTCCAAAAATCATGCAAATCTTAATGAGACAGTCGTCATTGTGGCTGTAATTGAAAACCCATTCTTTATTAATTACTGTTTCTCAAAGGCCTTGCCCGCAGTCACTGAGCTGAAACAAAAAAGTTATTGATTCTGGAGGTCGTGGGGTTTTAAAAAAAAGACAAAAAAACATAATATTCATTGTGGGTTTGAAATGCGACTTTCGTTTAGGGGGAAAAAATATTTTTTTCTTTTCGGGAGAAAAATATAAAAACCTCTGAGCGCCGGCTGTAATGATAAGAAAGGTAATAAATAGAGCAATAAACCGCAGGCTGTTATTGTTCGTGCAGCGCCTGTCTCTTGTCGTGTAATATAAAAGTTGAGCGCGTTTTATCCGTCCTGAATTAAAACCGTCTGATCACAAAGCTTTGACAGCCGAGCAAATGATGCGGATGTTGATGACTCTTTCCAACAATTAATGTCGTTTAATTCCGCTAAATCTATTTGCAAACATAACGAACGTTTTGTTTGTTTTACTTTTTTAAACACAAAGACAAGAATTAGACCTTTTCTTTAACCAAAGCCTTTTATTTCCCATCGTTATCCTTTTACCTCCACTCACCAGATTTGCATCGACGTAAATGTCAAATTTAAACAAACCAATTACTTCTAATCATCCAGCGCACGATGATGTTGCAGCTAAACACACTAACATGTAGAGATTTTTTTTCCTCGGAAATCTGTTTTTTCGCTACCTGCACATGCGCAATTTGTCCATTTTTTTAAACATTAAAATATCTAGATGGAGCTTATTGCATGCAGGTTACATCCTCCCATCAGGACATCCACATATTTTCCAACACTCCACAGTGGGATCCTACAGGCGCACCCCTGAGAGCCCCTTTGGGCTGTCAGGCTTGTTCAGTCTGAATCGGAGCAGACTGTGCTGGTGGTCCTCTGCTCCTTAATTAGGAAATTAGCTGCACAGAGGCCCTCATTACCCAACTCCAGGTTACTCCTGGTGCTTTTTCTTTCTCTGTCCCTCTCTCTTTGCTACTGGCCAATTTCCATAAGAAGATTACAAGCGGATCAGTATTGAGATCTGCCCAGATAAACAAATAACCAGTCCCCGAGAATTAGATGACTACTAATTGGACGTTAGTTTTATTGCTCTTGCTCTGTTTGTAACGCCCCATTGAACGTGAAAATTAAATTCACGAAGTGATGTCTCTTTTCAGCTGATTTACTACAACTACATGGCTACAGGGGCTACAGGATTTCCTCCCCTTAAAGATAACAGATCACTTTTATTCTGTGAATGTTGTGCCTGAAGACAGTCATTTTAAAAAATATTACTGACACCTTTATTTTTTTCTTCTTTAGGTCCCTTTCACTCAGCTCTTGTGCATGATGGCTGCAAAAATACATTTTATATACTTAGTGTAGTGTGCGTCTCTTTAACACTGGCGTTGTTTTTAGTTGTATTTTTAAACGGAAACTTTTATTATTGAGAAGAAAAAAGCCGAACTGTGACTGACAGATGTCATCAGCTCAGTGATCATTATATAGAAACACCTCACTGAACTCTTTACCGCAGGAAACAATAACTTTACTAAATAAGCCATTATCCAAAGAACATGTTGCATTTTATTTAAAAAATTTTCCTCAACAAAGATTGTGGAATAATAAATAAATAAGAAGTGTCTGCTCGACTCCCGCAGGTGGATGTAGGAGGCCTACAGTAGCTGCATTTTAAATAGGTTGTAAAGCAGCGGGAGGTGAAACGCTCCAAAATGCACATACTAGCACGACTCCTGCGGAGCTCATCTAAATACTGACGTGTTAATAGTCGTTTTCGATGGGCGATTCGCTCCTGATCATTAGCAGGTGTGAGGTTTGTCCTGTGGTTTCAGGCGGCGTTTCGGCTCGTTTGTAAGGAGACAGATGCAAATGAAGGCCACTCCACGGCAATCATTTTAATAACCATTAACACCGCAGAGAGAAAACAAGTCAGCAAACAATCTCTGGTGATTTTTATTTTTTAAAGAAGAGCACTCTCTCACATGACCGATCAAGATCTTTGCCAAGAAGAATCTCCAACCTAACTTTTCCTCAGGGACTGCAGAGATAGCCCGTCCCCTCCACAAGAGGTCGTTGATGTATTAAAGTTTTTACATTGTGGGTACCTTAACGCTGCAGAAAGATCCACATTAGCGTTCCTGTAATTTAATTTATTAATTCTTTCTGAGGTACATTTATACTTTAGGTTTTATACACTAACATATTATTTACTTTAAAAGGACTTTTTTTTTCTAGTGTAGTTGTTCGCCTTAATCTGCTTTTAATAAAACATTATTCTCTCGGGAAATTATTCTTCACACCTTGGATTATTTAGCGTTTTAAAAAAAAAACTAAATTATTTCAGTAGTTGTGTCTTTAAGTTGTTTAAAGAAAATTAATTTAATTACAGGAGTGAAACTCCTGAAGAAAAACTTCCGATCTGGTGTTTCAGAAAAGTTCTTGTGAAAAATTTTAAGACCATAAAAAAAAACAAAAACGACATATATGTAATTTTGCTAAGGTCGATGAAGATCAGAGCTTTTTTAGGTTAGCTCTGTCAATTAGGTTTAGTGAAATTGAGATAGAAGAACAGCTGAGAGAGATGAATGTTTTCATTCATTTTATTCCAACACACTCCTACATTGATCTGTGTGGACTCATTTTATGTTTTCCGCCTCTGTATTTAATTCCCTGCCACTGATTCATAAACACCTGTGTTTCCCTTGCGTTTCCATCGTCCTCTTAATCTTTACAGAAAACAGATCCTACACGGTTAGGTGAAGACTTTTTACATGTTGTATTTATCTCACTCCTAAATGTGGAAACATCTTCAGAAATGTTGGATTTAAGTTGTTCCAGAAATGTTTTTTCAAACAACATCCGATCAATAACTGAAATAACTCTGTTGCATTTCCCTTCACTGCTCGTTTTATAGGTTGTGAATCTATAACATTTGGCATTACGTTTGATCTGTGCTGCTGTATTAAAACTTTACATCTCCCACTCTTAAAAACAACACAGCGCTGTGGGATTCGGTTGGTTACACGGTGGATGGGAGGCGCGCTCTGATTGGTCGCCGGCTCCTGATTGTCATGCTGCCAATCTACATCACATGGTCCGGGCTATTAACAGATGAGCTTGGGGAACAAGTTTACAGACTTCTGTTTCAGAGCTCTCGGGGACACATCAGCTTTGAGCGGAGAGAAACCAGAAGCACCTGCAGACACATTTGCCTCTGTGGGCAGAACTTTTTTTCCTCCATCTTCTTATGAAACTGGTCAGTACCTCTACCTCTTTCACTTTTGGCGCGATTTTGTGAACTTTTCATGTGCCTGTGAGTGAACACTAAAAGTCGCCTGAATGTATAATATGATGGAAACCGAGATCAAGACCCCGCTCCCGCAGTCCAACTCGGGCTCGGCGCCGGGCGCTAAGAACAACAGCGTCAGCGACCAGGAGCGGGTGAAGCGGCCGATGAACGCCTTCATGGTCTGGTCCCGGGGACAGCGGAGGAAGATGGCCCAAGAGAATCCCAAAATGCACAATTCTGAAATCAGCAAGCGGCTTGGTGCTGACTGGAAACTTCTGACCGACGCTGAAAAGAGGCCATTCATCGACGAGGCCAAGCGTCTACGCGCTATGCACATGAAGGAGCATCCGGATTATAAATACCGTCCCCGTAGGAAGACCAAGACCTTGCTCAAGAAAGACAAGTATTCTTTGCCCGGTGGACTGTTGGCGCCTGGAGCCAATGCCGTCAACAACTCCGTGTCAGTGGGGCAGCGAATGGACGGTTATGCGCACATGAATGGTTGGACGAACAGTGCGTACTCCCTCATGCAGGACCAGTTGGCCTACCCTCAGCATCACAGCATGAACAGCCCTCAGATTCAGCAGATGCACCGGTACGAGATGGCAGGGCTCCAGTACCCGATGATGTCCTCGGCGCAGACCTACATGAACGCGGCTTCCACCTACAGCATGTCTCCAGCGTACACGCAGCAGAGCACCAACGCCATGGGACTGAGCTCCATGGCGTCTGTGTGCAAGACCGAGCCGAGCTCACCACCGCCGGCCATTACGTCCCACTCTCAGCGGGCGTGTTTGGGGGACCTGAGGGATATGATAAGCATGTACCTGCCTCCCGGCGGGGACAGCGCAGAGCATTCCTCCCTGCAGAGCAGCCGGTTACACAGCGTCCATCCGCACTATCAGACCGCAGGGACTGGCGTCAATGGGACGCTACCTCTCACCCACATCTGAGAGCAACGGAAAGTAAAGACTTAAAACTTTCACACAAAAAAAAAGAGTACTTCGGATACTTGAACTTTTTGGTTGCTAAAGAAACGACGTTCAACAGTTTGGTTCAAAGACAATTTTATCTCAATATCTTTGGGTTGTCCATTTTAAATAAGTCTTACATGGATCGAAACTGAACGTTGAGCCCAGAGTAAACTGCATTGCGAAAAGGCTTTTTATCACAAGTATAAGCAATCAACTTATGTAGAAGAATTGGACTTCTATATTTTAAATAATGCCATATTTTCACTCTATGAAAAGGCATGTGGCCTCGTGAAGAGGCTGATGTATTTCAGAAAAGCTGGATGGAAAAGTTGGTTCATAAATGTTTACACTTAATTTGTAGAATGTCAGTTGTCTCGACTGTGTCCAAATTTTGTAGTCCTTGTTTTCTCTCTCTCTTTCTCTCTACCCCCTCATGACCTAGGTTGAAATGAAATGTTAAGACTGTGCGGGTCGCAAACGCGAGTTTTATTTATAGTAAGTCGGTTATTTTTTCTTCTTTTTTATTTTTTTTTAGCTTGTGAACCCGATGTTTTGTCACGTGAAAAATGTTCAACTTTGTTTTTGTATAATATTCTGTTCTGTGATGGTTTTGACAGTGTCATGTTTACTCATCTTATCCTGAACGAAAGGTTTATTTAAACTGACGTCTCTACATATTTTAAGACCATCCTCTATTCTTAAATGCTGAATAAATTTGTACGAAAACAAGAGATTTGACTCTCGTCTTTTATGTCTAACATGGGGTTTGAAAATGTGACTTATGAGAATTTAAAATCTCTGGAGTACGGGTTATCTCCCAAGGGAGGTTTAATTTGAGTGATTATTTTAGAGATAGTGCTTAAAGATCTTTGAAAACAAATGACATGTACACATGAATAAAAAAACATAATTGAATCTCTGCAGGTAATTATCTGAATTTTAATAAAATAATTCTGACATTAAACTTTCATTAAACATAAGATTTCTTTCTTTAGGAAGACTAAGTAGTTTGCTTTTTCAATTATTTAAAAAACCTTACAGGATATAAAGTTGCTTTCTTGTGTGTTTAATCACCCAGTTAAAGTAAGAATAGAAATGTACTTAACTATCAGACCTCTTTTCTTCTGGCTGACATTTATTTACAACATCTGATGTCTTTTTTAAAAAATTGCTTTAAAACATTTGGTTGTTTTTGCCCTGGAAATTGTAATTCTTTATATTGAGTTTACTGCTGGGCACTAACAATTTCAATATTTACTTTTTGAAGATGCTCTATTCTGATGATGGATCATCACTCATAAATATAAATAATATAAATAATTTATTTAAACCAAACTAATTTTTTTTTAAATAATACATTTAATGTTCTGAATAAAATAAAGACTAAGAACCTAAGTAATCACTTCATGTTAACAGTGGTGTAAACTCCCATGAAAATGTGGTATTAAACGCAGGAGCGATATGAAACTCTTTAAAAAAAGTTCTGTAAATTTACTTTGGATGGCACTGCTGAAGTATATCTGATATGCAAAGTAATGTAGTTCATGACTCAAAATACTTAAAAGTGCTTTTAAATACAAAAAATAATTAAATGAAGTATTTTCCCTGTTGAAGGCTTTTTCTGATTTAGTCTTTGAGTACATCTTGTTGTGCTGAAGTAGGCTGTAAATCGCTGGGCACTGTGGCCATCTGTGTGAGCTTGTTCTATTAAAATTTAGCGATGACCCCAGCAACTATATTCTGTGTAGTGGATTTAAAATTTTTAACTAATTATGTCAAAATTGCATCGCATTCACAAACTTAACTGGTCTCACTGTAGCTGTAGCTCCAATACTGCAAAGGTGTGGAAGAATGGACTGGCCTGCTGCTGAAGCATACCTTTGGGACAAATAAGCTCTGGCCACCAAGAGGGGTGAAGCGGTGGCGGTCCTGCTGGCCTTCCCACACTCTCTGTAGGACTTGATCCACAGCTCAGCACAGCAGCATGGATTAGCCCCACGCACCTTTGTGGAGGGAAAGATTATCCAGACCTCCCTGCATTCACTGACAGGGTCTTAAGTCATTCTAGCGTGCCAGCAGCCACCCGTCACTTAATCACACTCTCAAACTCATTTTTTTGTAATTAAGCAGCTTTTCTCTTCCTGCTCCTCAGTGTCAGAGGTGTTTACTGTGGGCTGGACAGGGTTATGGTTTTTAGCCATTTATCAAGAAAATTATGTCAACTCCAGGATGACTTTCACCTGCACAGTCCTTTGATGAACGCACAAAGTTGAAGGTTAACTTTTTACCAAAATGTGGATGATGCTGCTGAACACCTGAAGTGAAAGTTTGAACATGCCGGTGTTGTGAAATAATGTCGTGTTTAGTAAAACTCAGTTTTGTATGTGAGCGCTGGGAATTTGGAACAGAAATGTCATGTCTGCTGGTGATTTAGGACTGAAAATTTGTGTCTCGGGAAAGGTGTGTGTCTGAACTGTGCATAGCTATTGATTGTGTTTGAATGTTCCACCTCCACCCCGACCCCCCTTGCTCTCCCCCTGCTGAGCGCCCGGAGGGCCTCTCTCTCCTGTCATGTGGAGCTGTGCCCACTCAGCAAGTGCAGGCATATCCCACTTCCATCTGCCTATGACCTCACAGCCCCTGTTTGTTTAACCCCCTCTCCAAAAACTAACCTAATTATAGCTCTGCAGAACATGGATTCAGCGGATTCCCAGTAGATTTTGCCACTGCGCGACTATGAATGTGTGCAGGGCTCCACCTTAAGAGTGGCAGTTCTATAAGCTGTGTTCTCTGTTTTTCGCTCTCCTCATATTATGTCAGAACATGCCCTGCCAGTTGCATGTCTTCTGGGAGTAAATGTGAACAAAGTGGTAAGAGCATAAGGAGTGTGTTTTGACTGTCTCTCTTTACGTCAGTGTGATGAGTGGAAAACTCATTACACAAATCTGGCTGACAGACTGACGTTGGTGACATCACTAACTCACCTGTTCGACTGGATGTGCAAGTTGTAGTTGGAACACACCTAAACATACCCTCAACTCTTGGTGTAATCTCAACCTCAAATCTGGAACCTCCTCTGTACAGATCAGACATGACCTAGACAACATAGTTTGAGTGTAACAGATGAATGGATGAGTGCAGCTAGGGAATACACCTAGGAAAGTGTCAGACTTTATTGATTTGCTGTGGCTGGGATCTCCAGGAGGCCCTTTGAGCTAAGCTGCAAGGGGCCCAGTGTGGCCTGTCCAGCTTTGGCAGGCCTGTCCAGTGAGACTTGTGTGAGGTACTCAGATTGACAGCAGAGCTCCGTGTGTGTGTCGAGAGGTGCAAGGGTTGGGGGTGGGGGTTAATCTCCCTGAACTGGGGCAGATGTTGTTAACGAGCTCCTCTCAGGTCGACTCCCTGCGTGGGAAAATGGCATCAAATCCTCCTGGGGTCAGGGCTTTTGGGCTGACCCACTGAGAGCCATCCCTCTCCACTGCACCATCCTCTCAATCCCCTCTCATTCACTCACCCACTCTCACTCATTCACTGACAGCACTCATCAGAGACACTAGAAAATCACATCTGACCATTTTCTTACCTCTCTTTTTTTAAAGTACATTTCCCATGTTCAGCGCCTTGCCCAAACGTATGTGAGCACAGATAGACTTGTTCCACGATGCAAACAGCTCATTATTGATAGCTGTGGTTAGATGGCCATGCCTTACACAACCACAAGGAATGCTGAGTGGGAAGTGCTTCAAAGACAAGCATGCCGCCACTCAAGAAACTGCATCCGCCCAGCAGCAAGTTATTTGTGTTTATGTGAGTAGAAGGTAAATTACTCTGAATCAAGGCTTTATAGACTTTCAGACGCCAGAACTTCTATAGAGGATAGTAAGTAAAAATAGATTCTAAAAAAGTTGAATTTATTTTTACATTTTATAAATGTTTTAAATTTCTGTGAATTATTTTTCCAGTGATGCGTTTCATCTGATACAGATGTGTTGATTGATGGGTTAGAAATACCTGACAATATTTGGTATGGTATGACATGACAAAATACAGTATAACTAGCGTACAAGTCTGTTTCTTTCATTCAAGTTAATTAGCAAGTATATGTGTTTGAGAAGTAAAGAAACTGTCATGCACGACAGCCATGATGTTTTTTGACCTAGGTACAGACTGTATACACTGCTCATGAATTAGCTCTGATGTGGCTACTTTTCATCAGTCTAATCCGGACTGGGCATGTCTCTTTACCAAACCTTGTCAACATGCCTGCTTTAGGGTTTATCCTGACTTAGGGTTTAATGTGAGGGTCATCCATTAAGGTGTCTGACTCTGAAGGTGTGTTTACTTTGCCCCAGCAGGTGTGTATGAATATGAGACTTGTCAAATATGAGACAGGATTACTGACTCTATTGTCCCAAACAAAACAAATACAAATCACACGAACAGCTGAAATGGGAAGATTTTGTTTTTTTCTACCTGAGTCGTATGTTTACTGAGTCTTTCCGTCAAAGATCCTTTAAAGTTTTATTCAACTAAGCACTACTGAGGTTTACTTGAACTTGTTTTCGCTTGTAATTGTGGTTGGAGGAGGATATGTAAAACCACACATACACAAGCGCACAACCAAAATTGAAACTGGATTAGGAGACCTTTTCTTGAATAACATGTAAGGGCAATTACATACAAACAGTCGGTTCTAATGTGCATTGAGGATAGCTCAGATACCAAGAGAGGCCTTCTAATGTGTAAAAGTGTGTCCGCTGCAGATGGTCCCTTTCTGTAGCTCACATCACTTTGTCTGTGAACACTGGAGCATGTAGCGTTGCTTTTAATTTACCAAACTAGATTTCTGACCCCACTTCTGACCTGTCGTGGAAGTTCAAAAAAATGAGGCCAAGTGTATGTGTGCCAATGTATATAGTATGCCTAGGGACAGCAATTTGAGTATGGGACTGCTGCAAGACAATGCAGAGTTGGGGGTGTAAGGAGTTAAGGGTCTGACAAGGGGGGAGATTAGCCCTCTCATCTAGGACACAGATATTGATTAGTGTTTGTTGAGGACAGTGAGAAGGAACACAGATTGACAGATACACAATGGAGCTGTGGTGACTCTGCTCCATCAGAAGCCCACTGATCATATCGCTATTGTCATCTTCGTGTTCATCCATTAACCTGTACCCTCCATAAATACACACACGCCATGCACAAAAAAGTGAAAATGTGTGTACATGTTGAAAAAAAAATGCAATAAAATTCAAAGCAAAGGTTAGTTTCTGTGGTGGTGCTGGTCAGGTCGGTGTCACTTTTTTCTTTTAGTGTAACCACGTCTGTCTGTGTGTCTGTGGTTTATGGGAGTGTATCCCTGGGAACATGGGGGGAGGTGGAACACATTCGGCTATGGGTCAGGTCTGACTGACTCTGTCACTTATTGATTAGTTGCCACGGAGAGTTAGGCAGGTCATCTCACTCGGAGGTGTGTCCCCAAGGCCTAGGCCCACTGCCCAGATGAGCCTGTGGAGGCTTTGTCTGGAGGGAGTTAGCATATGTGTGTATCTTTTGTACACTGTGTGTGAGTGTGTGATGTTAACTCTCACTTGCACTTTCTTTATCCTAATCTCTCCTATTTATTCCCCCCTCTTGTACTTTCTCTTGCACTTTCGCATCATTTACCTGAGATGACCTCTGCAATATCTCTGAGATAATCCATCGGTGTTTATGCATACACCAACACCCATGGCACCTGTAATAATGGGGATTGTAAACAAATTGTCCAAACTTATTGAGCTGTAAAATCCCCTTCTGCTGATCCTGGATTTGCCTACTCATATGATCCTCTCTCATCTCTGCTCCCTTTAAGCATTAACATTAAGAAAAAGGGCTAGCAAGTGTGGGTGCAGGATGGAGATGATTCCACCTGCAGTAGCTGATGATGAAACTCACAACCCAGCAGGGGATGCTGAGGGTGGTGGTCTTCACACCTCTTAGTAGACTCACGACCACAGGTAGAGAATGAGGCATCGGGCCAGCATTTACTTTCAGAAAGAAGGTGGAGACTGACAAATAAAGGCACAAAGATAGCACAGTTTATTATATTTCGCTGTAGTTTTATTTTATTTTAAACAACTAGTTGCTGGGACTGAAGTACATGAAGATGTAGCAATGAAGTCAGAAAAAAACCCTCAGATGTTATTCATCCATCAGATTTTACAGACTGACTTCGTAACTTCGATGTGCTGTGATTACTGCAGCGGTTTACATGCCTACTCACATGGCCTAGTCATGTTTATATAGAGTTTTATGTTATGTAGAGTTTTTTCTTTATTATCAGTAGATATTCTGGCCAAACTGTTGAATTCCTGAATTCTCACATTTCTTGCTGTCTTGGACTTTCACCACATTCCCCAATCTCAGCAATGACCCTGGTATAAGTTTTTGTAAGTGATTCAGTGTTTTGGTTGCAGTGTTAAAACATTTAGGACTTGATTTTACTTAAATTGTAAATGTATAGTCAGAATAATGCAAACTTCTCCTTTTAAGAATATGCGCACAAACTTCTTAACCCGAAACTTGACGACGGGCCTGTACTATCCCTCCCTAATATCACACCTTGGATGCATAAACATGCCTGTGCTCCACACATCACCCCACCCCGGGGGGCCTGCATGGCTTTAGTACCGCACTGTGACACCAATCAGGGGAGATGGCGGGCTCCTTTGTCATGCAAACACCAATCGCTTCTTGTCTTATTCAAATGTCTGCCCTCTCTCTTTCTCCGCTCCTTCACTCTCGCTCAACCCCTACCCCACTTCACCCCCCAGCCCTCACCCCTCCACCCCCCTACCTTCACCCCTCTCTCTCTGTCGCACCCTCCTTCTCAAGTCCAAGCAAATCCTCGCTGAGAGAAGAGGGAGCCTCCAGGCCCAGGGTTGCTGAGGCAGGCCTCTCTCCTGGGGGTCAGTCAGTGTCTCAGCGCATGGGGCTGTTTCCAGTCCCAACCAAGTCCATTTCATATTCAAATGTTACAATCAGGCCTCTGACCCACAGGGGGCTCTTTATGGTTGCGGCCCCAGGTCGCAGGGTCAAGATGGTGATTTAATAGCTGAGGCAGAGGAAAAGAGAGGGGGAGCCAAAGTGATTTAGGGGATGAATGAGTAATAAAAAAGCATTTTTCCTAAGTTGTCATGTTAATTTCAATCCTTATTCAATACGAGGCTCCCTCCACGCTAGAGACCTTCCTCAATGGCTTCTTAGTGGACTTTAGTCATTCAAAATTTAGTCCATTTTCTGTGTTTACTCTTGACTTGTGGTTGGTGTAAACAGTAGCTGATGGTAAAACGCTCAAGGATTAGGGATGCAGATAAGGACACGTTAAAGAGTCATCATGCTTGTATGGTGCCACTGTGTCTCAGATGTCCTCATCCTCTGGAGTGGCCTGTTATTCCTGTCCCTCAGGGTGTGGTCCCAGCTCAGCAGCTCCAGTAACATAGGCGAGATTGAGTGTTCATATATGTTCCTGTAACAGAGAGCAAACTAGAGTGGATGCGTGCCACATTATATATGTGTAGTGGGTAACTCAACTCTGCACTCGCGTTTTGTCTACAGGTGTGAGGTGGAGTAAACACTTTGTCCACCAAGTTTCAGATGATTTGTCACTTAGGTGCTTCTGCGTTGCACACAACACAATCTTCTCTGTCTTGTGACTCACATGTTGTGTCCTGTTCAGAGCTTCTCTGAACGTGGCTCATTTAAACCGCAAACAAACTCTTCTACCTCACAGCATCTTTGAAGATGAGCCTGATTTTGTTTGTTTTCCCTTTTCTCTAAAATTGAACCGAGTTCTGCTCATGGATTAATCCACAGATTATAAAAAGAAATGCAGAAAGCTAAGTTGTTGTTGATAATTATTTAAGAGAAAATGATAAAAATAAAAGCTGATCAATATCCAATGAATGAAGAGTGAATGAATGCATTAAATCTATTTGTCAAAAAATACATACTGATTGTGTATAAGTAAATTCCTGCATAAATCATCAACCGTGGTCGCCTCATTAAACCAGTTTTAGATTTAAAATGCTGGAGTAAACATAATGTGAAACAAAGTACAAAAGTGAAAGAACGTTTAACAATCCTAACTTTAAGTAAAGGCCTTGTGTCTGTACCAAGCGCTGGAAATTAAATGTGCAAATGCAAAAATTATCCTTGTTTATTTGACTTTATATTTCACTTATCTGTTTCACTCACCCAAATAATCAACTCTTGCTCAACTTAAAATAAGACTTAAATCACTGTATCCCCACAAGTATTGACAACATTTTTCAATTAGATCTGAAATAATTTCCAGTCAACTGAAAATTAGCAGGAAATAATTTAAATAATAAACTGATTGTTTTTAAATGAATTTAAATGAATTGAAAAATGAAAAAGAATTTAATATTGACTTTAATCAATATATTTTTCCACATAGATAATACCTTTTAATTTTTCACAAGCTGGAGTGTACAAGACCTTTGTTCTATTTTCTTTAATGTTCAGTAAATATTTGATGCTTATGGTCATCTTATCTCTCACTAACCCCTGAAGTAGTCTCATGTGTTGCTGAACAAGTTATAGCTCTTTTAAGACTTTTGGTGGAGATGAATATATGTATACTCTAGCGTCCTCTAAGAGGCCAGAAACAGAGGGAGACATGGTGAGATGGGGTTGAGGGGCCACTGCAGGGCAAGGTAGGGAAAGCCTCAGTGGGCACAGCTGTAACTCATAGTCATTACTGCTCCTCTATTGGTTTTGAAGAAAAGGTCCGGTCTCGCCACATGGCCACTCTGCCACGCCTGCACCCTGTCCCTTGTCCCCTGCCACACACACTATGAGGAAGGCATAGTAGCGCCAGGCGGCACCACTTGCAGTCTGCATTCTTCTCATGTGTGGCAAGGCAGTAGAGCAAGACAGAGAGGTGATGCAGGGTAGGGACAGGGCTGGGATGGAGGCAGGGGTGAGAGGTTGAGGTTGAACCAGGGTAGGGGAGCTCTGTTCCTTCCTCTCTTATCTCCCGACTGACCATTCTCTTTCCCATCCCCTCCTCCACCCCTCTATCCCCTTGACTCCCCTCCTCCCCCTTCCCTCCCTTTTGTGGCCTGTGCACCTGCAGCCCTTGAGTCTGGGCAATAAAGCTGAAGGATTTGTCTACTGGAGGTTGGAGGAAAAGTGGGGGAGTCATTAGACGGCATGGGAAATACAGAAGCAACAGGTTCAAACTGCTGTGGTTGTTTGATATGGTGCAATGCCATATTCCACAATGATGGGCTTGATGTAATGCAGTTTGACAAAGAAGGAGTGGGTTTAAGCAGATTTGTGTCCAGATTTATACCCTGTTTGGGTTGGTGTCATTATGAATCAGTTTGATCTGACACATGATCAGCTTTCAACCCTTAGCATGCTGTGCTTCTGTTTAAGGGAGTCATGTATGTAAAAGATATCAACTGAGAAATGGTTTGTTAAGTTTAATAGAAGAACATTTTAACCCTTTGAGGAAAACCTAAATCTTTGACTGAAAAATGGTTTTCACTAGAAACAAAGAGTAAAATTACTGGTTACAATATAGCAAAACTAATAGTAATAATTTATACTTTATTAATCTCCTTTATTAATCTTGTCCCCTTTGACGTGCCAAGGATTCGGGGTTCAGTGTCTTGCCCAGGGACACTGCTGACTGCCGTACCAACTGCGCCATTGTCGCCCCTAAAGCTAATGTGTCTGTTATATTAAATCACCCCAACATTTTTTTGTCTTATTTCATAATTAAATATTGTTTGTTTCTTAATCTCAAATAATCCAATGAAAACTGAAAAGCAAGTGCCACACAGAGAAATGCACTAACCTGTTGCTGGCTTTGATCTTTCTACAGGAAAAAAAAAAAAGATTATTAATTATTAAGATTATTAAACCATTTCTGTTACATCACTTTGTATGTTTTATGGCCTGATTTAGGTGACCAAAAAGAACACACAGTCAAGGAGATACACAGTCTCTAGTTCTGCCTGTGGTTCCCCGGGGAAACCAGTTTTACAATCACAAACCTTCATCAAGGTAAGTGTGCTACAAGAGTAAAAAATGTTCTAACAAACCTACATAGTGGTTCAGAATGTACATGTGAAGTAAAATTGTTCTCAGACATGTCCAGCGCTGTCTCTGTTCAATTCCCCACCTGTTGTAATGTTATGTTCAGTCATGTAGAACTTTTCTCTCACCCGCTGTATGCCAGACCCCCCACATTGTAAATCGGCGCAAAGGGAAAAAGATTCAGCTCTTTCAGAGTGTGACCATGAAGGCAGAGGAAATCACTCTAAACGGTCTTAATTCTGCCATTAGATGAGAGGGAGCGCTGTGGGGATTGGCTGGCCCTATGCTCCATATTCACAGAAGCAGGATGAGGCTGAGAAGCCTGCTGAGAAAATGGTGTCGTAATCAGGAGCCGGCAGTTCTGCCTGATCAGGTATACTAGCCTGTCTTCTTGTTTCCTCAAATCCCTCCTCCTCCTTCTCTTTGCCCCCCACCCCTCCCCTCATTTCTCTTCCCTTCCCCTGCCCCGTAAGGAGATCCTAATAAGAGTTTGGACGTACTGAGCTCCTCTTATGTGAGGACCTGGCAGGAGAGAACAGAGATGAGGCCTGAGGTGGGGGTAGAAGCTCGAGGTATGGAGTTGAGGTGGTGGGACGGTAGGGGGGGGCTTGTTTTTTTGTTCCCACATTTGATTATTCAGGTTGGCTGAACTAAACTAAACCCATAAAATTCGTATCCCCTCTGGGGGACATTTGCATATATTTCAGTACCCCCCTCCCACACATCCAAATTCCCCTTTTTTCTCAGAAAGTGAAAGAGAGGGCGAAGCAACCAGGCCTGTCTAGGCTTTAAGATGTCACCATGGTGTGAAATATGGGCGAACAAGCAGGGTCTTTGAAACTAAAATGAACCCCCCACCAGCCTCTGAGTTGCTGCCACACACACATATACAGACACAGTCATCCTTTTGCACTCCACTGGTTGCAATACTTGAGGCAGGAATTCAATTTCACGTCAGTGAGTAGTTAAATAATCTGCAAGTTTATTCTCAACTTTTTACACCTATACATTCAGGTAACGTGATCACTGTGTCCTCCAGAATTTGTGGTGAATTGCTTTGAAACAGAGTGATATCTCTACATATTAGAGAGAAAACTGCTCTTGTGACACTTGAGCATGATTCTGTGTTTATATGTTTGTGTACTTTCAGATATTTGGAAGCAACTGTTTGTCAGTTCTCTCTGTGCTGCTATTTACAAAATAACATAAGCAATGACATGTCAAACTCAGCCATTATATCAGTGGGGCAAACTGCAGGAGACTAGGAAGAGTTCCAAATCTTTGATAAACATGTCAAAGCAGTAAAGCCTGGACTTGTAATTATGCCAATTTTACTCTTACTGTTGTCGATGTAGGGGATTAATTTTCAGACAAAAATGTTCTGAGGCCAGGTCTTAAAATTCCATTTAGGATGTGTGCCCAGCAGCACAAAGATGAAGAGAACACACATGTAGCTGGGCACACAGAGAAGCAAGCTGGACGAAGGCAGGACTCCACATCACCAGTCAGCCATAAGAGACACCTGTTCGTTTGTTTGGCTAGTGAAGTTGAGGTTTTGTTTTTCACTGTGCCAACCAGGCCCGCTGGCACTAGTTTTGGCCATCTGTATGGAGGGGTGAAGTTAGATGATTGTCTTTGAAAAAGAGGAGGGGGGAGTTGATACTTGATGGCATTTTGGTCACATGGGGTGAGTAGCTGTCATCCTTTAACCCTCCCCCCTGGACCTCTTTCCCTCCCCCTCCCGTGCCCACTCCGTGGAGCACAGGCAGAATGCAGTGTCAGGAGGGTGAGCACTGAGCGTCCATTGTGTGTGCTTACCAAAGCGGAATGCCCGGGTGACAAAAGGGGGAGGAGTGGGCTCAGGGCACACAAAGCCAGGGGGAGGAGAGGGGTGGAGGAGGATGAGGGGAGGGAAGGAGAGGGGGGCAAACTGCTGGGGGCTAAATAGACCCACTCAGCCCCAAAAACTCTAGGCACCCTAAAAATCTTCCCTCACTTCCCCCCACTAGCCTCTCACCCTCAGCAAGCCTTCCTGCCCCAGGTCTGTGGTGTACAGTACATAGGCTGCTGGAAATTGCCTGTTTGTTCCCAGCAGCGTGAAAGAAGAGAACACACAACTAGTGAACCTTCAAACTATTAGGTGTTGGTTTTGGTGTTATGACTCATGGCCCTAAGGTCTAAAACAGGATGCATTTGCCCACAGTAGTCATGGTTTCCAAGCTCTGACGTCAGTGGGGTTTGTCCTGCAAGCCCCATTTATCACTGTCAGATGTTTACAAAACAGAATTATTCTCTAATTCCAAGCACCATTAAACTTTATAGTAACTTTTTGCCTGTTAATGTCCCCTTTACAATTTGCACAGTCCCTAGGACAGTTACACGATTGAGTCTTATCACTGTGACCTGTGACTTTGTTTTGGATGGAAGTGTGTGCATAAGTGGGGGGTGGGGGGGGGGTGAGGGGCACATGTGCGTGTACTCACCTGCCTATTCTAGAAGCTGACAGCAATCTTAACTGTGTAGTATCGCATATGAAATCCAGTCTTTCAAACCCACACAGGACCTGCGGCAACTGTGCGGCCACTTTAAAACACATAAGACAAAACCCTAAATTAAGTATTTTGTTATAGCAATATATCTCTTAAAGGTGCAAGTAGCAGCAGCTCCACTTTAGAGCTGCAGCTGTAGGATGTCGTCTTTAAGTCTTTAAATGTCTCTGAGTATAAGCCTGATGTTCATAGCTTTGACAACAATGTATTCGGTGACATAATACTCAATATTACATTACAAATTATTTGCATTTGCTTTATAAGCATCTCCTGGCTATGATGTGTATGTCT
Source organism: Ctenopoma multispine (assembly GCA_034779795.1). Lineage (NCBI taxonomy): Eukaryota > Metazoa > Chordata > Actinopteri > Anabantiformes > Anabantidae > Ctenopoma > Ctenopoma multispine. The sequence goes on from JAUYWH010000002.1 coordinate 13,810,937, forward strand.
CATATAATACAGCTCAGAGACTGCTAACACTAAATATAATTAAAATTTTAGTACCCCTTTATCGGTTTTATTTACTTTTTATATGCATTTACTTTATATACATGCATTTAAATAGGGTTATTTATCTTTTTAAAAGCTTTTCTTATAAAGCTTAAAAAAAGCGGATTCTGACCATTTTTTGCATCTTGTCCTGTCATGTGTACTTTTGCATATACATCCTGGGTGATGGTGCAAAGTTACTCAGTGACAACAATATATTTATTAATTGTAGCCACAACTGGCCTGATGCACCACTCGGTTATGGATGCTACTAGTGCCAGTGAAGCCACGGGGTCACTTTGAAGCAACCTTTCGTCCTTTGAGGTCTTTCCTCTTTCCCAAATTGATGACCATGCAGATCAAAGGGGATGCTCTAAAGAAAACTCTTGATGGTGACCTCCCCTCCTCCCTGCCGCCCCCACCCCCACTCCCCCTACCATTCCACTCATATGCACACTTAACATGTGAACTCCCCCATTCTTTTATTCATGTCTTTCCTGCCGTATTTACATATGCCACTGCAGGGCAAAGGTAGTTTCCCGTTTTATCTGTGCTGAGTTCATAGGAAGTAGCTTGCTGAGTTGTTTTGGTTTATGTGTTTTTGGTGAAATGCAGAGGGTCAAATGCAAGCCTTGGGGGCATGTTTGGGTCACAGACTAAAACTTGGCAAAAGTCAAGCACAGAGGCTTTGTGACTGTAACAAAGTGTAAATGTCGTAGTGATTGTGTGTGTGTGTGTGTGCGCGCGTGTGTGTGTGGACCCCAAAGTGTGCTCGTGCATATATGCACATCAGTGCATGAATGTCAGGTGAGTTTGTGCTGTTTGTGCTTGTGCATCCTCTCCATCAGTGCTAACCCAGGCAGCCATCATTGTTCTCGGGCTGTAAATCACCCTGCTGCAATCAGGGCCCTGATCTAGACTTCTCAGAAACCTCTCCACTCCAGATGATTCCCCTCCTGATTGGCCTAACTGGACTCCTGTCTCTGGTGGCAGATTAGCATGGATTGTTTTTCCCCCTGGCATACAGATTGAGACATGTTAACATTCACACCTCCACACGGTGCACCAGGACTCTGTAGAGCCTCCAAAATGCGGTGGAAGAGAAGACAAAATATAAGTCCTGAACAAAATGACAGGTACACCTGACAAAATTCACAGTTTCTCTAACATAGCCTCAAGAATGACTTATTACTGTATTTTTTGATACAGTATAAAAGTGGTGTTTATTTAACAAGTTAATTCATGAGTCCTTAGTTTGAGTTGTTGTTTTATTGAAATGAATTCAGGCATTTCCCTTGTGTGACAACTGAAGTGCTGCTGTTCATTCAGTGAAATTTAGTTTTTTATGTTAAAAACAGCAAGTAAATTAACACAAATGAACAAACATGATTTTTCTGAATCTCTCAAACAATAGTTTTGGTCGTACTTGTGTGCTAATCTTTGACTGAAGACTGAATTTAACTTCACTGTCTTCTTCTGTAATAAGTTACATATGGCTCAGTTCTTTTCCTCCTAATTGCTTTTTACCCTTTTTCATTTCATGATACTACGACATTCATAAGTTGATCAGGTGAGACTACATGTACCTGCAAGGTTTGTCACCTACTCCTGGGGTCTTTTGCTCTCTCAGTGGGAGACCATTAGCCTGAGGATCTTGTCAACAGCAATCAGGGAGTGACCAATAGCTAGGAAGGCAAGCCCAGTAGCTCCCATGGAGAGATACTCACTTATCTATCAATATCTATGCAGTTCTTATAGGAATGGCAGTTGGTCTATGATGTGACACTGGGAGCAGTATGGATGTCAGAGATGTAGGTTATAACACAGGGTTTTAGGGTCTCTCTCTCTCTCTCTCTCTCTCACACACACACACACACACACACACAAATTCCAACCCATAGCTGGTTGAGTTATGTTGTCGTGGAGACGGTCATTGTGTAGGCCTCATGGAATCCTGATGACATCACAGTGATTGCAGACTGTGTGTGTTCAGAGATCATGAGGATCACAGGTCTGGGTCCCTGCAATGGATGAGAGACTGACAGAAACACAGATAGAGAGTCTCCAGTTCCTGTTGTGGTACAATAATTTCAAGTAGGGTATTTAGTTATTTATAAGGTACATGGGAAAAGCAAAGCAGTTAACATTTAGTTATTTGGCTAGTCTCTTCAAAGCTTTAGAAACATGTTACATTTCTATCTGTATGTGATATTTTAAAGGGAAATACAACTTTGCTATGTGGAGACATGACTTTCATGTCATTGCTATTCACCTTGTAGCAATGTCATGAAGACATAACTAAAAGCTTTTACTGAAATTCTTGTAGTCTGTTTGAGTGAATATAGTACTGACTTGGTTCTCCACACATGCTCAGTAGGAGAAACTGCTTTCTCAGTAATCTTAGTTTAAAATGTTAGCATGTTAACATTTAAGCATAGCTGAGGCTTGAAAGTGTCAAATTATTTTACAAACTACATTTTGAACGTCTTGTTGTAGTGTTGTTGTGTTGATCCTCAGGGGACCCTGAATGCCTGCAGCAAACCACCCAATAGTTTCCAGGATATTTTTACTTACAGCCTTAAGTGTTAACCTGTTGACGAGATGAAATGTCGGGGGACCATAGTGATAGTAGGATTTGTTATCAGGAGACCATGCAGGCCACAGTAGAGATCTCCATCTTAATAAGCCTGTTTAACTTAGAATAGTGGAAAAAAAACAATGCAGTAAGAATGGTGTATTAAAATATATAATGACATATATATATATATATATATATATACATATACATATATATATATATAATACTGTAAGTACTGCAGGGTGCAAATGAACATAAAACCTAACCTAATAAATCTGCTAATAATTACTGCAAAACCTTAAAAGAAGCTTACTGATTTCTCTTTTTTTTTCTTTATTTTTAAAGAATATAACACTTGAGGACTTGAGGTTGAGGAATATAATTTGAAAAATTGTAAAGTAAAAAAAACAAAATAAGCACAAATAATATTTCTGTAATAAATCTAAGGTGAAATATATGTATGTTGTACAATTGTATTAAAAGTCTAGTTGGAACTATAATCAGTTATGAATTAGATGACAATCTAAAAGAGAGTGAGTGACAGAGAGAGAGAGAGAGAGAGAGAGAGAGAGAGAGGGAAATTGCCTGTGGTGTACATATTCTCATGTCTGATAATCCCGCCCCATGTGTCTGAACGAGCCTCTCCTGACATGGGCGTAATTGTAATTATGGTGATTTACGACTAGTTCCTCCAGTTGCTACCATTATATCACATGGGCTGTGTGTGTGTGTTTTTTCAAAGAAAGGAGCGGAATGGCTTATAATAATTATGTGTAATAAGAAAGGCCTTTGGACTTTGATTTGAACGAAATGTACTTTATTTGCTCACTTGGCTCAAGCAGTTTTGTGTGGGTCTGTCTTTCTTGCATGATGAAGGCGAGTTTCTCAGGCTTGAGCGTGTTTGCTCCAGTGTTTGCCTAATGCTTGCATGTGTATGTGTTGAAGTATTATGTGTGTGTTTGCTCATCATTGTGTGTTTGTTTACCTCACAGGATTGGATGAAGGGTCAAAAGGAGTAAACAGGTAAGGAGGTGGTTGGGTGGTGGTGCTTGGACCTCAACTCCCAGGAAGCTTTCAGTGCTCCAGAAACTTGAGCTCCAGGCTGTTAAAACAATGAGGGGAACACGTGAGACTCTGGCACATGGTGGCTAGGGTTACCTGCTCACTTTGCCTCACTCTGAACTTTTGGCCCTGGAAGCAAAGCCTCCCCACCCTTATGACTCTTGTACTACTCCACCTGCCTCCTTACGCTCTGTCCGCCCTTCATTTGGTCCCTCCCTTGATCTAGCTTGTTCTTGTGCATCTTTCTCAAATCATTTGCACCCAAAAGGTTTGTGCCCATCATGCTTCAGCTCTTTATTTCAGTTATCATTGCTTATACAATTTTGCCCAGTACTCCTGCTCCTTCACCGGGCTACAGGCCATTAAGACTAATACTCTTTTTGAGTGAACTGCCCTTCCACAGAATACCTCAGTGTTTTTCATTATTTCTTGTTTGCTGTCTGTCTCTCCAGACAAAAGACTGGCTGGGCCCTCGCCATCAGATCTCCATCAATCCACAGTCCACAGGTGAACTCCTTCCACCAGCCGGGTAAACCTGACTTTCAAGTCTCCCACCCACACCTATGGGACTGCTGTCCTCTCACCTGTGCAAATATAAAAGAGAGAGAGAGAGAGAGAGAGCGTGGAAAAGAGTGAAATAGAAAGATATCCAGGCCTTTGGTTACTGGGTGGGGCTCAGAAAAGAATACCGCACAGCTGAGCAAACCTCCATAGCCATAGGACTTCACCTGTACACTCTCCACTTTTCTCCTCTCTGTTTTCTCTCTTAATCCATTCTCTCTTTCTATAACCGGCTCTACAGTGATAGTGGGTTAAGATATTCTTTTATGGCCATTCAATAGAGATTTCCTTTGAGGTTATGGAGTTGATACACTCTCCGATGTCACTTTTGTGCCGTGGTCACAATGTAGAGTGATTTACTGCCTTAGGGGACACATACTCTCTTTAGAAGTGTTCCCTTGAAGGTATTATCTGGATATTATACAGGAAATCTTTTTACAACAAAATCCACAGCAGAAGTTTGATGTATTTTGGAAATCTTGCTTATAATCTTGGTCATACTACACTAAACAAACTTGATAAGTGAGCGTCATAGCTGCTGGTATGGTATGTGTTTAATATAGTAAAATGAAACTGAATCTTTTAAAGTTCAATTCATATTAAAAGCTGAACTGTGTGAACAGTTGAAAGCTAACTCTACATGTTAAAAACAGCACTACAAATAGACTACATTTTGTACACATTCCTGAATCGCATGACTACTGAATTACAATGTGTTCATCAACAGGGATGTGCTTGGCTGCTTGGCAAAGCAAAACAAAGATACCCCACACGCTTGCTCGTTGCACTTTGGTAAGACAAGTCTGTAGATATGTATCTGAGCAGAAACATGAAGTAAAGAAAATCATAAAGTTTTGTATGTGTTGATGTAAAAAACTTTTTAAGAGCCCTTTTGTTCAGCATATTAACAACTGTATCTCACTTAAGTTACTAAGTTGACAAGAACTGTATTTGGTTTGACTGTGCCAGGAGCTTTTAGTGATGGTGAGGTAGAAGTGAAGCATATCACACGAGGACAGACTCTCACACCTATTTACTTTCTACCTCTCTTCTCTCGCTCTCTCCTCTGCAGGTTTGGGCCTGAAAGACGTGCCAGACCTGCTGCCAAAGCATCGGCCTCCACCTCACCCTGCAGACATGGCTGAACACACACACACGCATAAACACGTACACGCACATACAGTACAAATCACACTTATATGTGTTTTCAAGTGTGTACGCATACTTCACTTTCTCATCTTTCCATACAGTCTACCATGCATAAATTCCCAAGTCCCTTTACAGTGCATACACATTATCTTGCCATCTTTAACATCTTTAACGACGATTATCACCGTCTCTGGTGATGGAGTCGTCAAATTCTCTCAAGCCACATGTCAGACCTAAGCACAATCGAGACACATTCGCACGGTTTTTCTCAACACAAACATAAACACATGCATGTGTTCAGTTTGTCAGTTGTATCTCAGGCATGCCCTATTTTTAAAACTTCATTGTAAGCACACCTACACACATTCTCCCATGCTTCGACACACCCACTGTGGCCCATGTCATGCTATTACACTATCCTCATCTTAGAGAGCACCCTGCATAGTTGTAATGAAGGGAAACTTTGTCAGATGAAGTAAATCTTGATACCTGACACTAGTGGTCTTGCTTTAAAGTTGTTTGCACCACCACCCCTGTTACTTAATTGCACAGCACCTAGCATACTGATTATTGCATGCTCTGAATGAGTCTGGTAATTGCACAGCACATACCTGTTCAGGGTGTAAGCCTATCCGCTGAACATGGGGCCCCTGTGTTAGATGGCTCACGTTATTGTCGTAACCATAAGATGGAGCCTCCTATCTGTCACTGACTATCTGTCACTGTCAGTGTGGCACAGTTTTAAAAAAAAGTCATGGAAAGGTACCCTTTTTCACTGTGTCAATCAGCTGGTGTTTTTGAAGAGTTCCATTTAAAATAGTTCAAACAAAGTATATGATAACACACAGCATGTGAATTACCCCTTCAGAAGTTAAGTCATGAGGACTTTCGTCATTTTGAATGTGAATCAGTGCACAGTTCTAAAACCTGTAGTTATTTTCATGACATTTGAGTGAGTCAGGCTCTGTGCCTGTGTTTTGATGGTGGTGACGTCTGTGTTAGTACAACACAGAGTCTGTAACCACAAAGGCATTGCAAATATCACATCAGGAGATTCTTTTTTAGTTATTTTGGGTGGTTGATTTGACCAATATTAATCTGTAAAATCAGAAACAACATTTTCCATTGATTATATCAGCAGCCTGTTTTGGGTCATCGTATAATTGCAAAAGCACTTACTTTCTTATTTTATGTGTGCTTGTGTATTGGCTGTGAAATACAATATGATTGTGATTTTCATTCCATTATTGTTAACTAATTCTAACCAACATAGCCTCGTAAGATAAGGATTAGGCCATATCGAGAATGTTTGTGGAAAGGAGCATCATTTATTGGTATTATTCAAAAATAAGGATAATTGGAAAAGAAGGACAGAAGTAAATTAAGTTAAAGTAAATTAACTCTAACTTCAGAGTATTTGCTAGCTTGATTCTAGCACAAGCAACTGAAATGAGGAAGGATGACAGATATTTGTCACACAAGCTCGGTCTGAAAAGACAATTGCACGTGTATCTATTTAGAGGGAAACAACAACATCATAACAATGCCAAAATAAAAAAAGAATGTCTTTACATACAGTAGCTTGCTTTTTCTAACCATGTGTAATGTGCACTGTATTATTGGTTGCTTCGTAATTTACAATTTTATGCACAATAAAAAAAAGCATTTACATTTTTAGCACCCTTCAGAACAAAGCCCAAGAAATATGATAATTTTATGTAAACTATTTAGGACAAATTTGACATATTTCATTTAATATACACAGTAAACATCATCATATTCCAAATAAAAGGGAACACCTGAATTTTTTTATATTACCTTCATTTTATTACCTTTATATTATTTTTTATTATTTATAATATTACCTTTATTTTATTTTATTTATTTGTGTTCACAGGTTGAAGCATATTAGTAGATTGGTGATTTGCTAGCTAACACAGAGAGATAAAGGAATCCACAGATTTCCGTCGGTGACGATACATTAACACCATGTATGTATATTAGAGATGACATTGTGACAGTAAACTGTATAAATAGCACAGCACTGGCTCATGTGAGCTTTTAATAGAACTTTGAGTTAGTGTGTATGACTGACTTACAAATGAAGATCCATTTAAATCTGCTTTTTAAACATCACTGACCACTATACCCCCCCCCCCCCCCCCTTTTTTTTTTTTTTACAAATCTCCAAGTAGTTGTGAGATGGTGTTGTGTTTGTTAGGAGGTAGTTGTTGTTGTCATTGATAACCACAGGCCTGTGGCTCTTCCTGGGTGACATTAGCAGGAGTTAAAACCTGTAAATCTCCAGGAGACCTCCTTCCTCCCCTCTAATTCCTCCTGGTAGGTTGTCTCAGGGGAGATTTAGAAGCCTGCAGGGATGTTTCAGTGGATGAGAATGTTTTCCTGAGTGTGTGTTAACCTATGTGGTGAGTGTGTAGGACCGCAGGGAAGGACTGTGGGTCATGGCCTTAGGCAAGGTGTATGACCACGGACCACAGGCAGGTAACACCATATGGGGTTACCTTGGCTATGTGCTTAAGTGTGTGTGGTTTCACACTCCAGGGGAAAAAATGCTGCATTCTGACTAACCTTTTTAACAACCACGACCTAAATTAAGAAGTAAAAACTCAGCTCCTCTCCTCTCAGACAGTTCAGTCAGATGAGTATTTCACAGTGTCACATCTTGTCAATCCTGTTAATTCTGCCTAATTTAAAGACTAATGAAGGGACTCACCCTTTCAGTCCACATCAGTGTAACCTAACACCATGTCCGTGCAAACTCACCTATCTATTCATCCCTGTGACTTCTGTGTCTCAACCTGTGTCTTTGAACAAATCTATAAAATCACTGTTGGTTCTCAACACTGTTCAAACAACTTTTTCAGAGTTGCAACCTGCAGGGGATCATGTCATCTGTTTGCTAGCTCCCACTAGTGGTAAAAGTCAGTAATGTCAAAGCCGACCTGTGGTGGTTAAATAATGATCAGCTTGTCTGTTTAATTAATTTAATATGTAGCGAGAGAGAGAGAGAGAGAGAGAGAGAGAGAGTAACGTTTTGTTCTGCTGGAGTAGTTTAGCATTTACATACATCTGAGGCACATGTTTTATTACCACAAATGATTTAATAAGTGAATCAAAAAACACATGTACTTTCTCATTTTAGTGTGGTCTACATTTATAAAAAAGTTGGTGTGATGACTTTTTCCTTTCTTCACATCCTCTTTGTGAATGCATGTTGTTATAGTGCTGAAGTGAATCATTCAGCAGTTTGTGTGATCCCCTTCATGGCATTGTGTCTCCAGCGACAGTCTTTACTGATAATTGAGTAATTACCTGTAAAAGATAGCACTCCTGTGGTTCTGTTCAGCTTTCCAGTCTGTGCAGATCAAATTTTAGCTTGGGAAAAAGCTAAAAACAACAGTTTAGCACAAATCATTGTGCAAATGTGTGTGTGAAAGCTACATACTGTATGCACAACCACTCACTAAAAGACACTATGAAATCACAGGCAACACGAAAGTGTTTCAAAACTCATTTGCCAGATCTGACAAGATGATGGTCGAATATTTGAAGTTGCACAGAATCGTAGGATGGTAATTTCACAATCCTTTGTAAGTTTAACAATCCCACTGTGAATGGAAAGTTGTAACAGGCACTTTGTGCATACACTAGTGGCCTCACCCACAATGGCACTTGAAAGACAAACAGCAGTGCATGCTGCTAACTGGAGCTCCACAGCAGAGAAAGTGGTCGTTCTTTCTGAGTTACGGCAGCCAAAGTTCAGCATGATGTCCGTGTCATTACAGTGCAAAGAAACCTTTGTAAATCAGTCTTGTCCCATTCTAGGTCTGCTTGAGCTAATCTCTTTCTCTTAAAGTTTGCTGTGTCAATCTTTCTGTCTGTATCTCTGCATTAAAGGGGATTCACAGTTGTTAAATTCTGCCTGAAAACAAAAGTCAGGTGCCTGTACAAATACATTTAAACTGACTGTTCAGTTTGCTTTCATGAATTTGAGTTGGTCAGTTTAAAAAAAAAAATTTTTTTACTGCATATAATTTTTTCCTCTTTGCTCTGAATGGACAGTTTCCCCTTGCCCAGATGTAGGGAGGGAGAGTAACACACAGAGGGAACTTTGCACTAAAAATGACCTAGTTCATCAATTCTCTTGGGGAAAATGTTGCTCCGTAGTAGCGCATCTTGTAACCAAGAGGAAACAGGAATCAAACCACTGACCCTGGGGTTCATAGACAACTGCTCTTCCAATAAGAATGTAACTTTGAAAAGCATTTAACTCACATTACTGAAGCCTCAAATTAGCTATTCGCTAACACGAGGAGAAATGATTACATCAAGCAAAACCTGTTTTACCGTTCATATCGGCACCTGACTGTTGTTTGACATACAGTTGTGAACCTATTCATTAATAAAACTTCTGCTCATCACACTCCCTCCTCACGTCTGGTATGGGAAGCAGCACAACAAGGGAACCTCACACATCTTGCTATTTCACAATCATGTAACCTGATTTCTTTTCCTCTATCTTACATTTCTTTTCCACAAACTACTCATTCCAAACTGGGCCTCGAACTAGAACTGAGTGGTACAGGCTAAAATATTGGGTTACGGATGCATTTCCATTTGATTGTTCTAAAAGGGGACAAGAAGAAGTAAGCGATATGACTTGAGAGGATCATATTAGTGTAATGCACACACACACAATAATGCCACAGGACTTCCTTTCCATTCCCATTAGAAACCACACCCAGGAGGACAGGTAACAGGAGAACACCTTTCACAGGGTCAGATTGGAAGAGGTGGGAAAACCGGGCAAGACTGCTCTCCGATTAGTGTCTCCTCTTCATATTTATCTGTTCGTGTCTTTAAACATTTGCCTCACCTTTTTCTCTTTATTTCTCTTTCACTTTTAAACCAGTTCTTTCTCTTACCAACTAAAGATCTGATCCATTCTGATACTTGATAATTTGAAATGCAGTGTGAGTGCCATATGCCCAGACTGATCAGTCAGTTTTTTCCCTCCAGTGTTTGCCTGAGAGTTGGCTCTCTGAAAGGGACAGTAATATTCACTGATGTAATGTGTGAGATAGGGATCTTTTGTGGGGTGCGTTATAAATTGTCACCATAATGCGAGTGTGCAGGGAGTTGGGTTGAGGGGAGGAGGAGGGACTGACAGGAGGGGTGGGTAGATCAAGCAGTGTCACTGGAATCCACAGTGTTGTGAGAGCCCCATACCTTTCAGCTTCATTAAACCAATTTCACGCCGAGGTGAGCTAAGAGAGGAAGCTCTGAATCTCAGCAGCAGCAACAATGGTGCATTGAAGGGATGAGGCGAAAGTAAATTAGTTACCACTTCACAGACGGCAAATTAAAATCTGAAAGTTGGATAGAAAAAGTTGAGGGTAGATGATTATGTCTTTATTGTGCCCTCCCTCCTCAATCTAGAAAACCCTCCCTTCCTTTTAGCAACCACCTTTGCCCCCCACATCCTCACAACCCAGTCCTCTAAGAAAAAAATAATGATCTATTTCTTGTCTGGTAATTGGTTTCTAAGATGCTCCCACTCAAAGACCTGATCTCCAATACCAAGCCGCTCATGGACGTCCTTTCAGCCACTTAATTTGCTTGAGCTTATCAGTAAGATTTCATATCCAGGAGAATCATATAAATTAAACATTAATGTAGGGCTTATTTCTGTGCAATCATTGACCTCCCATGGCCATTGAGCTCCTTTATCAGACTCGGGTCCCAGTGTTTGTCAAAAGTGATGTGAAGATTTCAACAAACCCTCTTAGACGCAGATTACAGCCTCACACTTGAGAAGTACTTACCAAAATATCTTTGGATAAATGTTGTTATACAAGCCCTTAAAAGCCAAGGCATTCCTTATGCTTAGACTTAAATTTGATCAGTTTAACAATTTAACTCTAATTGTGTAGAATGGCAGCAGTACAATAATGAGCAGTGCCACAGATTCAGAGCTCGTTTACTTGACAGCTGGGCTGTGATCATCAAAGGACCTGATTGCACACAAGTGTTGAAAAGGAAATTTTAAGAAGGAGGTAGGTTTTTTATTATTAATGGTGCAAATATAGTGACTCATTTTACTCACTTTATTTTTTTAGTAAGTAAAGGCACAAATAAAATGAAAAAGTATCCAGATTAAGTCCATTTAAATGTTTTGGCCAAGTTAAAATTAAAAAATGTGACCACCATAATATACTTGATCATCAAAGATAAAAGTGCTCATGATGAAAAATGTTGCAATATATATAGTTATATATGTATTGTTTCATTACTAATGCCTTAGCTATAGCAAAGTGCAGCTGCTGCTTATATACAGCAAGTTTTATATATTAAATCCTAAACCAAACCTAAGTGATGTAAAAAGTGTATTATTTTTCTCTGAAGTGTTTTAAAGTTGAAGCAGAGAATGGAAACCTCAGGTAGTAGCTAGACACACGCAGATTTGAGATGTTTCAGTACAGTGGTGTCGGTTAAAGAGAGCTAAGAGGAGGAGGCCCCTCAATATGGCTCCATATATGTTTATTCACATATGTGTATGTGTGTATTTAATTTACAGTAATTGTTTGTCTTAATGTAAACGCCCCAATGGATGCATGCTGTAAGTATATGGGTGCTAAACAGGGCTCTCTTACTGCCTGGTGGGGTCACCCTGGGAGCCAGGGGGGGCCCACACAATGCCCTGGCAGCCGTGTGGCTTTTACTAGACCTCGCACCGCTGGCTTTATGAGAGCCAGACAGACGGATCCCCTTCACGCCATAAAGCCATCAACAAGGGAACAAAGAGGGCAGGTGCTGAGGGCTGCATTGAGAGCTCACCTGCACCCAGCGGGGGAACAGACTGTGTCCAGCCAAGCCAAGAGGCCCTCCACATTCACATCCCCACTTACCAGGCACTAACAGGCTAGTGTGGATCTGCCACCAGAAAGAAACCATTTATCTTCACAGACAGAAGCAGATCCTCAGTTGATGGTGTACATGATGACATATGCATACGCTGTGGCAAATGAAATTGTTCAATGAATGTTGGCTGCTGTTGGACCCAAAAACAGGCCACAACAGGTTGCTGCTAAACTCTGTCATTATCAGCATTTGACAGGTAGCGAGAGTGAGGGCTCTGGGAGCCAGCCAGTTAGGATTGCTTTCCAGATTTTTTTCAAGAGGTAATTTTAGAGGATGTCAGATATTAGTGTGTATCATAGGAAAGATTTACATAATAAGAAATTTGAAATAGAAGGTAAAGAATTAGAAATTAGAGGGACTGAGAGGAACTCAAGAACAGACCCTAAAGCAGAGGCAGATGGTAAAGCTTAGCAACAGCCCAGACCCCAGCCACAGGTATGCATGGCGTCAGGCAGGCAGGCAGGCTGTCAGCGGGGGCAGACTATGAGCTGTTGCCCCTGCTGAAGTGACAGATGTGTGGTGAATCTTTAACTCTGCTAGTTCCCCACTGTCACCGCATCTGTCCCTGCACTCCACAAAGTTGGCTCAGCCCCCTCCTGTGTCACAGAGCCGACTAAAAAGAAGAGCTATCACTGGACTTATTGATTAGTCCAGAATGCCCTGCCTGGCTTCATTTAATGACCTCTGGGAGTCATTATTGAAAAGTTATTGTCTTTGTGATTAGTTCACACTTTCCCCTACCATATGGGAATCCGCCTGTTGCAACCTCAAGGGTAAAATTCATAATGTTCTGTAGAATAAAAGCAGCACTGACTGATTAAAAATATATCTACAGATATTTGATTTTTGTTTGCATATTTAATAAGCTTTTGAAAAAATGAGGTCATGCTGGGGGGACATGTTCAACATCAATAACATAACAAGAGGCCAGCATATGCTTTCAACTGAAACGACAACCCCTTTCATTGTTTTCCTTTAAATCCTACTATTGAAAAACATATCACTGACAGTATAAATGATACATCCCACGTTATTCTCATTTATACATTGGGTCTAATCTCCTCAGATGGCCCAAATGGCAGGGACAGTGTCCCTCTCTCTTTCCCCACTCAGCCATGGCACTGGCTAGAGATGGTTTATTTTAATTCAAAATTAGCAAAACAAAACAAGGGCAAGAGGATCCCTGAATGGGGCCCCTTTCTCTGGGAGCTCCTGTGCCGTTGAATAATGCATATGGGAGAAAGTAAACAGCAGCCGTGGGCCTTGCTGGGGGAACAATGGGCCGCACACAGCCCAACCAGGGTGCCTGATTTTATTACTGGCCTGTCAATCCCCCCAGCCTGGGAACTATGGGACCTAGGCCAGGCAGCAGCTGCTGACTGCTCTCCACCGGCCCAACACACCCAACAACCTGCAGGATACAACTCTCACACCGCTGCATACCTCCACTGACTGCACTGCCCACTACTAATCTGTCCATTGATTTGCCCAAAATGGTTGCAGATGAAAATGAAAATGAGAACAGAGTTGAATTCATTTCCTGTTTGACTGGATAATACATTTTATCTGAACCAACAGGGAGTTTATTTTGAAGGATAACATGTTGGAAAATGTGATGTGAAAATGTATGTGTAAATTTATTTGATTAAATTTCAATCCTTCTGTGAAATGGAATTTGCAGTTGAGTGAGCAATTTCCTTCACACATCTCATATGATGGTACTCTAAAGATATAATTTTCTTTTAACTTGCCGGGTTTTAGATCAGCTCTATCCCATCTCCGAAGCTGTGGTCCGGGGTCACTGTGGCCACCTCTAAACTTTTTCCTTCCGCTAGAACATTCTTTGTGTGTGTGTACCCTCTCTGGGCATTTAGATTCTGGTCTTGCTTCTGGCTTCAGCCAAGTCCCGGTTGCCATGCCGACTGGCAACTGGTCTCCCAGGATGAGTAATGATGTGATGTGGCTGTGCTCTAAAGTCCCAACAAAGACCTTATTACCGCTGCAGCACCTCATAACACACCATTGTTGTCAAGTGCTCCTGATATTAACCTGCCTGCACCAGGGCTTCCTCCCTTCACAGGGGAAGTGTGTGTGTGTGTGTGTGTGTGTGCGTGCGTGTGTGTGAGTGTGTCTCTGTGTGAATACAATCGTGTTAGGATTTTGGGGGCTATTTCTGATGAAAGTTGACCAAAAAGAGCCATGCTCAAAATTTATAAATATAGATATTTCTTATGTTACAATGAGAGTCATCACTTTATGATTTTTTTTTTGGCTAAATATGTAATTAATTAGGCTATTTAAATTAAGTTACAGACTTTCATTAAATTATTTGTTTACATATACATGTACATATTTCAACACTGATTTTATATTATCAGTGTTTAGGCCTTAGTTAGCTTGATATGAAATAGAAACCAACATTTCTAGTCTGCCATAACAGATCCAAGATCTCCTCACATAAGCAAACAGCATCCCTGAGCCTGTGAACCATCCACAGTGGTCAGACCCCACTTAAGTGTGAACTGCCATTAAGGAGAATTGTGTATGTGTGTGTTTGTGTGTGTGTGTGTGGAGCTTTGTGTCATATAGGCAGGGTGATGCCACAGGATGTTAGAGTGTTTGAGTTAGTTTAACAACATCCTCTGATAGAGACACCACAGGACTCAGATGAGGTGAGAGATAAGAAACAACTGTGATCCAGGCATTCACCCTGGCCATTGTTCTGCTTATCTGTAATGTAGCGCTATCTGCTAATAATAGGGAGGAGAGAGGAGGAGATAGAGGGAGGGGTTGTCATTGATAAAGAACAAAACCTCATTTTCTATTAATTAAGCTGTGATTTTGGGACACTTTATTCTATTATAGTAGACTTTAACCCCCTCATAATGTGTGTTCATAAATAGATGTTATGTGACTTCATATATTGTGACATGAGTTGGCAAACTTCCCAGAAATGGCAAAATTGTCATACTGATACAGATATCTGTATATGCTCACACAGGACATGTATGTATTCATTACACAGGTATCACATTTACTAAGTATGTTATATTGATGGGTGCAATGTGCTGGTTTTAGAATGGAGCTCTCTTTGTTTCAGTCTGATGAGGCGTACACTCAGGTGCGTCACACAGGATGTCTTGTCCTCTCCAGTTTCTCTCGCCCCAACCGGGTAGGGGTGCGCCAAGGAGGTTATCGGGACAAAATCACTACTCCTGCTTCAGACTCCACCAGGAGGAGGAGGGGGTGAGAGAGAGAGAGAGAGAGAGAGTTTCTGGCCCTGCGTACATCACTGTCGCCGTGGGAAACCACATTCATCAAATAAAGTCAAGCATTTACCTGTGTGGCTCAGGTGACAGTGGAGGAGGGGCAGGGGGACTGAGAGAGGGGGAGATGTAGGTGGCCCAGGGGTGATAGAGTAACCCTGACCCTGTGGAGGTAGTGGAGGGGAGGAGGGTGAGGCGGTGGGAGAGATGGCCACTGTGGGCGTGGCTGGCAGCGCACCGTGGCCTGGCCCTCTGTCCTGAAGGCAGACAGGGGATTGTGGGAATTTAGCCTTTATCTAAGAGAGCCAGGTGTCCCTTGGGAGATGGTCCCCTTTCCAGGAGCATCAGCAGTGCTTCTTCCACCCTATTTGTTCTCTTCCCAGTAATGCCATGCAGGACTGGGAGGACAAGTTCAAGATCTTCCTCTTTTTCAGGGTTTTGTTTTATTGTTTGTAAAGAGGTAAAGCTTAAACACCAAAGTGTAGTTTACATTGTGTTTGACCACTGGATTTGTAAGTGCCTTTGTAATTCAACTGTTAACCATTTAAATAAAATTCAGTTAGAGTAAAAAGTCAGGTTACGATACTATAACGTCTGCTATAATACTTTTATTTATGTTTGTATATAAAAAAATTGCACTTTGGTGTTGAAATCTTTATAAGGATTTTAGTGACATCCTTTACTTTACTTTAATGTCTGAAAATGCCATTCATTTATTTTTATTTGTCTCCTCTCACCATTCACATTAGTCTCCAAGTGTGCATGCATGTGCGTCATCTGTAAAATGAACAGGGTGTGGTATTTGCTCCACAATGATCATTGGCTGTGCCATATTTCATAGAAAAAGTCTTATTTCAATATTCTTAAGGAAGTAATTAAAAATAAATCACCGCCCTCACATTTATTAGAAACTCTGTTATGGAAACTGTAGATTAATTAATTAAACTCCAAAGTCATTAAAAGTAGACTACGTCTCCATTTTAATTACCACATTCTTTAATATGATCGCTTTGAAAATTTATCATATTTCTCATACCCTAATGAAGACAACTTCCATTGCAAATATCACACGATTCCTGTGACATATGACATATTTATATTCAGGTTCCCCTGAATAAATCACTTCTGTGACAATGCAAAACAGAGTTCAAGACACCTTGGCTGATAAGAAGGATATTTGGTTACACCTGGTGATATGTAGATAAGATTAAATTTGAGACAGAGGATGAGGGAGTGGAGGAGGAGTAGGGGGGAGATAAAGCTTTCCTCAATAGTGCATGAAGAACAACATCTAAGGTGGTTGTGGCAGAGGCCAGGGGGTTGTCAGAAAACCTGGTTAGACTGCGGTCTGTGTGCACAGGGTAGACTCAGAGATGGATGTTGGTGCTCAGGTAAATATAATCCTTGGATTTAGACTCAGACAGTCTCAGGACAGTGACAGGGGCTGCTGAGAATCGGGCTAAGTAGATGGTCGAGGGGTCAAAGGGTCATGTTTACCTGCAGCAGGTATTTCCTTTAGGAACTGATAAGACTCAGGGAGGGGAAGTGGTCTGTTCCAGGTGAGTGCTGAAGGGACCTGCAAAATGACACCACACACACACACACAGTCCTCACCTAAACCCCCTCTCCCCTTCAGGCTCCACCCCTACACACACACACACACACAGCTTACCTTTATACCTCATGCTTGTACCTTCTTTTGTTTTTCACATGGTTGATACATAAGACACAATCCTTATTTAAAGTATTGTGCCAGATGTTTTTGAACTTTTCCTCAATTTTGCACACATTTTGTTATAATAATGAAATAATTCTACTGTAAACTATTTTAAGGCCTAAGATGAACTACGTTTGTTTGATGTCTGAATAAAATGAGTTGTTGTACCTGGGCACTACTTCTTTCAGGTGTGTCATTGAAGCAGGCAGCTGGGATATGGAGGTGTCACCTTGTTTGTTTTCCTTCTCTCTTCCTCTTCCTCACCTGGTCCAGCTCTGAGGCCCTACCCCCAGGTGCTGAGAGGAGTCAGTGAGCTAGAACATGTTAACAAGCATAACCTCGACCACTGTATTGAAAGACACACACAGACACACTCACTGCACAGGGGGTAACTGGGGTGTGGACAGCTTAGCGTTTGTACTGGTTAATCATATTTTTGGGGGAGTAAGTTTTTATCACTCCTTTTAGACTTTTCACTTGAATGTGGAAAACAACTTTGTGTGGTTACTTTTCTCTTCATGACAGATTTAATGTGTTTTCAAGGTTTTGTCATCGTGGGAACCAAATGTCTAATTAAACAATATTTATTATATTTTAATTATCACTATCTACAAAACATTTATAGTTATATTGTATATTATATTATGTGAGATTTGGCACCTCTGTGTGTGTATGACAGAGAAAATACAGTATGTGCGTGTTTAACCTGTATTATAGAAGATTTTTGGTGTCTCACTTCAAGAGCTTAGCATATCTTTTATGAGCAAAGGAGGTGAAAGTGGTGTGTGAGGTAGGTGTATAGTGGTACACTTCTTCTGTATTCTCTTCTTCTTCGCCTCCTCAGGCCCTCTCCTCTCCTCTTCCATCTCCACAGAAAGCCTCATTAGTGCCAAGGAGCTGCTGAGGTAGCACACGGCTACCATTGTGGCCAATCCAAACATCAGGTCCTCTCCATCCGCGCCCCTCACTTCAGAGCCCCCAACCAAATCCCATTTTCAGGCTCCGCAGCTGCCCTGCTCTGCCAGAGCACTTAGCCATGTCATTCTATCCGGCTTTCCAGGCTTCTGAGGAAACAGGCCTGTTTTGTGCTTGGCAGTCTCTGATATGACTCCAGAAATGGAAATGAAGCCATGGATCTTCATTAGGAGAGGCAGGTGTCCACAGAGACCCAGTCCAGGTGAAGGAGTGGGGAGGGGGGTGGCTCAGTGAGCAAGGGCAAAGCTGGGTGAGGGGGAATTGGATTGGTGGGGGTTTTCGATCCTTAAAACCCAATGATGGGCCTCGCTTACCCCCCCATACACTTACACACACACACACACACGTACACACTTTTTCGCCATCGTCCTTCCCGCCCCACCCCACTCCTCCAGCACTTAATTGCCCATGTAATGAGCTGCAGTGAATGGGATTACTTGTGTGGAGGCACTTGAGGACCCTGTGCATTGGGGGCACCTCCTGCAGGCCCTCATCTCCAGGGAATACATTTAGGATGATGTTTTCTATGAATCGCAGGGGCAAAAACCTCAGCTTTCCTTGCTGCATCTGGCCCAGTTGCATTAGGCCTTCCAAAGCTCTACCCTCCTCCCCCACCCTCTCACCCCCACTGGGCCTTTTGTTTCCTTAATTATTCATTACAGAGAGGTGGCCTTCGCTTTGAAACCTGTGGAGGTGGATGAGGCTTGGCGATGACCCACGAAGCACCAGAGCATCCTGGAGCCTGAGACATGTCTTTGTGACAGGACACCTGTTATTTCTCCATCCTCTATCACCTTCACCGCCTTGTCTCTAACCGCACACATTAACATTTCAGAGGAAAATACAACATCCACACATCTTTGTGTGCATTAATGTCTAACATATGACCATCTGTCCTTTCTAATTATTTAATATTTGGTAAGATATTTTTTAATCACTGCAAGATTAGTTTAAAGTTTACATTTTTAATTATGAAAACAACAATGACTAAGGCAAGTGCAGGAGTTGAATCATAATGACTATAGTCAGTGACACACTCAGAAGTCCTCCCGTTTAGCTGCTATGCAAATGTTATTTTGTGAGTTCCATCAAGTAAAACAGACAGTATTTTTTTCTGCTAATGTGTGAGTAAAGGGTGAAGAAGCGCTCTCCATGGTGCCCTGCGCTGCTTCTCTTCTCACGCTGTTTTTGGTAAAATATTAGCCCCCGTATCCCTTTGCAGGGCGGCTGACAAATAGAGGGCTGTTGTCCCCCTTCTCTCACAGGGCTGAGGGTTAATGATCCCAGTTTTGGGGGTTAAAGCCTGCCAGTAGGCTTTTCTCCTACACCCCAACAGATGTTGCTAGGACTTTAATGCGGTTATCAAATCGGAGTGCCCTCTGAGCCCCAGGAGCTCATTGTGTGTTGGTGCATTCCAAGGCCTCGCCGTGGTGACAAGGCATCCCGGGGGCCAAGCTGGGCTCCTGCTGAGTCTTCCAGCAGCCCCTCAGAGCTGACAGCTAGGGCAGCCCCTTTCCCCATACCACCTCCACCTCCGCCAGGCCCTCTCTCTTTCTGCTCCTGATCCTGTCCCCTCAATGTCATAAAGTCATCCTCTGTCTCCCCTCTATCCCACAGTGGCCCGCACAGTCACACTGCTCTCACAAACAGGCCCACTCACTCTCACTAGCCCACTCACATTTTTGGTCACACACATTCATGTTGCCTAGACACACATCCACCTACGGTGTTTGTAAGCACAAAATAAACAAATGTATTTTAATGTTTGCAGAGCTTAATAAACTTTAGTTTATATATAGTTAGTTTATACTGTATATAATTATATATTGAACATTATATTTACATATACATTATTGCATACAGTAATTTATCTAGATCTTACTGACCTGCAGGTAATTCAGTCTGTACAATCTCATTCTATGCAGTTAAAAATTGTTTTAACCCAAGTCATTTTATTTTAAATTCAAAGTTTTCATAGAAGTCAAATACATACATTTTTCACGCTGGGAATATGTAAACAATGCACAAAACAGCTGTACAGCTGATTAATAATGTTTGTGATACCATCAAATGATGTGCAATAGAGATTATGTTCCCAAACCTAAAACTATTTAAGATGTATAAATGGGAAAAGGAGAAGAAGCAACAAGGAAAAAAGATTTTGAAGCTTTATTTACTACATACACTTATTTATTAAATATGTGCCCTATTACACTTGTGTAAATAAAATATCTAGTGGGAATATACACTTACAGACAGCACCTAATTATTTCTATTTCTTTTATTTAGCATAATGACACAAACATTTATTCAGTGTTCTCTGTCAACAAAGAGCACACACTGTGGTAAACAGTATGGGACAGCTCATTTGTAATTGTAAACAAATAGAGTGTTCATAGATGTTACAAATACCTCCCGGATGAATAGGTCGTGGTCTTAGAGGCGATGCTGAAGCCCTGGGGTCAACCTGGGCTTTCTCTGCACTTCTGTGCATATACAGTATCAATGCCAGCAGCTGTGGGATTGTTTGTACACAGATGCAGGAGTGCTTGATGATAATTGCCTTGCAGCTGCACTCCGGGGATGGAACTGAGTGGGTTTTTTTTCCCTTGGTGGCTCATATTGTGTGTGAAGCGGAATGTGGGAAACAGTCGCAATTAAAGTATTCTGTAACTCAATTAAGGACTCTTCCCCCACAGTCCCTCACAGCCTTAACTGTTATCCTACACCTATTCCTTGTTAAGGAAGCCTGCCTGTGGCCTCTGCAGCTTCACTGACCTGGCCTTGGGCCTTCAGTGTTTAACTAATGTCAGAACTGCCTGAAGTGCGAAATAGAGATTTGTTATGTGAAAATGTGATGGTAAGAGGGAATAAGAGGTGGAGAAAAAGACAGTAGAGTGGAACAAATGGAGAATTGCTGTTCCACAGAGGGCTGTGAACCTGGTTACTCAGAGGTGAATCACTCATTATATCCATGAGCCATTTTTCATAGGCTGTTATCAACTCGCTGTGCACAGAAGATGGATGGGTGACAATTACACTGATGAAAACTTCAAATATACTTTGAGACAGAAATAAAATTTTCCAAATAAATTATTTTAGAGTTTTACTTTTTCAAAACAAAACTTATTTATAAAGCACGTAAAATAAATTGCAGGTTTTGCTTTGTAATATTTTTTGAATATTTTCTAAATATTTAGAAATGTGATATTAATATAACAAAATTTCACTACAGTCATGCCTTTTGTTCTAATTCCCCAAAACTACCGCAGACTGGATGCTAGGAAATATATCAGAGTGGTTTGAACAATGACAGGCAACAATCAAGGTGCTCAATTAACTGTATAACGATTAAGACATCAATTACCAAATTGATTGATGAGGCCAAATGATCCGATTCATTTTCTCCATCCAGCGTGAAAACTGGGAGCAGCAATATGAGCAAATTTGTTGATTAATGGTTTCATTGTGCAGGAAGCCCTTCGTCCTTAATTTTCTATGCAAGTTAAAATTACGGAAAATTGTTGTAAATATATATAAATATTTAGAACATTACATACAAATATGAACATAATAAAATAAATATATTGAAAAGGGGCATTACAGAGCTGAAGTTATTTGTTACAAAGTGAAAATTAAAGTTTTAAATTGCAACTCATAAATAGCTGTAGTTATAAATACTACTACTTACTTTTACCTCACTTAATACTTTGATTGTATACAAGAGGTTAATATATCGAATGAATGTATTTCTTTTCTCTGTTGCCATTGATGTTGATGATGTTCCTGTGCCCCTCTAACAATGGCCAAAACAATGTTTGAAGAGTGCCTTGAGACCAGCTTGGACTAAGGATTTAGTTTTTATTCTGTTCATGTTGTCAATGTGTAGAGGGATAATTGAAGCGATCCTTGACTATGGGATCTATTTATACAGAGCATAATTCCCTCTGTATTCAGGCATTATCATGGTGTCAGAACAAGCACAATAGCACAATAAGGTCAATATAATGAAACTCCAAAACAATATGGTGTCATTCATATAATAAAAAGTGAGCCACTACCAGATTGTTTGGTCTTGAAATTTTGGTTTATATTACAGACTCATTGCAAAATTATCATAATGTGATAAACATACTTTCATATACAAACGCAGTTCTCGGGAACATCTTACCAACAAGTGTAGCTATATATTTAAATTATAATGACTTTAAAAACTCTAAAGTATTTTAAATGTAGGAAAAATAATTCCAGTTATTTGTTGTATTTGATTCTTAAAAGTTTTTTGTTTCTTTCAGTTCTACAGAAAACTGTACAACTGTTCATTTATCAGTTGAAGATAATATTTTGTACCCCTTTTTGTAATATAAATGTTCTTATATTTGTCGTTATTGTATTGTTATTAGGCAGTTGTGGTAGTAGTTGCTGTATTGTTGTAATCAAAAAATAATTACCATTTTATTACTAATACTAATTTGTGCCGCTATGACTGAATTTCTTTATTTTTAGTTTACTGTTATACTCATGAGCACCTGAAGCCAAAATTACATCAGTTATCAAGAGCACCTGGAGCCAAAATTACATCAGTTATCCGCTTTTTCCCATTAGCAATTTGACAAATACCCTCTTTATAACAGACCCATATCATTCTGCTTGACTTTCCCCTGCGCCTGAATTCAGTTATTGATTGCCTGTTCAGTTTCACTTGGAAAAGGTTGATAAAAGGAGGTTTTCACTTTCTCAATTCGATGTGACAGCTCCCTAACAAGAATAATGGAAAGCTCCCATTCACAGGCAAATCAAGCTAATCCAGCGTGCCCCTCCAGTCTCAATGGAGAAGTCACAGTCCTTCCCGGCCCATTCCATCACAAGCTTCTCTCTTCAGAAAACTTCAAAGTTAGCCCAACTCCTCCAAAAAGACAACATCACTCTTTGTATGCTCCTCTCACTCACCATCGAATGGATAAATAGGTCGATAAATGTATACAAAGTCAGAGGGGAAACAAAACTGAAGCATATAATCAGGTTGTTTTTATGTGTAATCTAATTTGGCTGATTCCCACTCCTCACTCTGTTTGTTTTCAGTGGCTGATGGATAGATAATATCAGACCGGTTCATGTGAAAGCACACTGGACCAAATTAAATGAAATGGCAGATGTTGAATCACATAATAAATAAGAAAGGCACGCTTATTTGTGTTGTTATTAAAGAAACATAAGCTCTGAAAGTGTTTCATTTGGCTGAAGTGTCTGTAGCATGTGTGTGGTATAAGCAAGGCTCCTCTCTCCTCTCCTGTTCTTTACAGGTATGAGCTGCAGCTTTTCTTCTAATCCTTTTTCTGGGCAGGGACCAGGTGGCACAAAAGAAAAAGGTGTGTTTATATCTGTGTGAGTCATGAGGAGTGTAAGCATGCAAGCTTTATTTATGTGGATATGTGCGTTCATATGTGTGTTCGGTGTGTTAAAAAATTTACATTTCAAAGCAGATACGGAGATATTAATAGGTTTATAGGTAATATTGAATATTACAATACACCATCAGGTGTAGCTGGAACACTAAGAGTGGCTGGAAAACTGCAGAACATTATAATCTAATCTCATTCTTATATTGTCCACTTCCAGGCTCATTTATAGGGTCCTCTGAAAACAACAAAGAAGAGGTGAAATAACATAAACACACTGTAACTGCTTGTACTTACATTTTTAAAGACTGCTTTGCTTAAGTGACTGAACAGATCCTATTCATGTTTGACTTTACAAGACTGAACAATGACTTTGGCTAGACCATTAATGCCACAGGTTCAATCTCATTCTGCCTTTAGATGAGAGAAAAGGGAGATTAACATGATTTTGCTTTATCCACCAAATACAAGCCTCAAAACCATAAAACACAACCCAAAGGCATCCCTGTTCTGTGCTGAATGCACACTTGTTACTGCTCTCAATTCAGCTTTCAGCCTCCTCTAAAGAGACAAGGCCCAATCACAATATTGTCAAGGCTCTGTTGGTTTTCTGGTTCAAATCCTTGTTCACGCTGTTTGCTGAGTACTCATCTGCTGTGACAGCCTTCAGACAAACAGTGAGTCCTGAAAGAGGTCTCCCACAACCAGATCTTTCCTGCTGGGCAGCGGCTGAAATGCTCCTTTCTCTTTCCATCAAGTGGAACCCAGGCTATTGAGTTGGCCCCTGGGATCCCTCCATTGAGGTGAGCTATGGGCCTTCACCCCTCCTTGCCCTGGGCCACCCTCATTCTCACAGGACACCTGTACCCCTAAACCCCATCGTGGGAACCTCCTTGCTGCCTCTGCCACCTGAGCTGCTCACCGTGCCAGCTGGGCACATCTGACAACACCATCAGGAGTCAAAGCACACAGAGAGCGAAGATAGTCACAGCGTGCCAGCTTGATTAAGTTCTTACAACTTTATACTGGCAAACCGTTGTAATTACGTCGTGAAGGTAGAAAGATTAAAGAATCTCTGCAGAAGTTGTGAATCAAACTTGTGTCAGTTTGTGATCTATAGCAACCATTTAAGATTTGCATATCTGAAAAATACACTCACAAAAAACATTTGCAACCTCAGATCACAGTTTTCCCTGCTTACACACAACCTCCCTCATGTACCCCTACCCTCTAAATCTCCATGGCACACTGCAAAAAATGGCATCAATTAATCAACATTCATGAATCGTTTACTTGAGCTCCCCTTTGTGTGCTGCAGGGCCTAATCCAGACAGAGACCAGGCTGTTTTGCAGCAGTGCAGACTGCGTCACTCCACCCTTTGTGGGAGAAACCCATCAACTGGTGTTTCAGGGAAATGTCTCCCCCCACTGAGAGCCTAACCTTCCCCCTCTCTCACCCTCTTCCTCTTGTGCCCCCTCAGTACTCAGGGCAGGAAGCTCTATCTCTTAGAGGAGGCCATCCATCTATCTTGCCTCTTCCAATCCAATTCACAGCCGCTTCACATGTATGAAGACATCTGTCCATATTTGATCAGATATTCCATTTTGCTGCAAATGATCTCACCCTCCATCCCCACCCATGAAGGAGGCAGCTATTTAGATGTGCTGATACTTTCCTGCATAATAACCTGCCAATTCTTTGCCTTGCAGAAGAAGCAAGTTTAATTGGGCTTTGCATTTAGAGCTCTTCTACAATTACACAATTACAGCGGAGATGCATTTCTGCACGTTGCGATGTTTGCCCCAATTTACTGCACTTTTCATACAGTTTAACTCTGGTTCCCTTTTCAGAGGATGCAAATTTGGCTCATTTGGCTTCAAATGAAGCATAATTGCTCATATTGAAATCTACACCTTTCTACAAGAGGTTCCTGCCAGTTAGTTCTCATTAAACCTAAGGAGAACAAAAATTCCCAATTTCATTTCAGCACACATGCCATCTGTATCATCTTGTGTTAAAAGCAAGGAAATTGGAGACAAAATGAGTGCATGGATGGAAAACTTAAAAATCAGTTTGTTCAAGTTCGTGAGAGCAGAATAACCTTTTTTCCCCTTGAAGCCTGTTTTCTAAATTTCTTAAAGGTAGAATGAATTGGAAATTTAGCAGAACTGTTTGAGTAAAAAAAAACTAAAGGGACGTGGGTGATTGAAATTAAAGCTATTTTCATTGTTTTCAAATAGAGAATGTGCTTGCTGTGTGCAACTTGAAAAAGCATTCAATTAAGTGCAGCCTAATTAGTTCGAAGGGCATGTACGACTGGCCTCTCTACATTCAAAAAGCAGAATGGTGTGTCAACCCTGACATGTGATCACCATCAATGTTTTCCACTCCTTCCTCTTCTTTTATATCACTGTCTTGAAAGTTATAGAAAAAAACTTTTTTTCCAAAGGCCCTCTGAGTCTGAAGTGGTGGCCTGAGCCCACTCCAAACAATGCCTTACCAGATACTGTTTAAATTCATATCCGCTCTTTCTTTCTTACAGGAGACAACACAACAAACCACTGACCCACTGATACACAATTAGAAGTGATGCGGCAGTTAAGGCTACAAGCAACTCTGTTTAACAGTCTGTCTTTGGTCCTTCAACACTGAATAAATATAATGCCCCCAATGAGAGTAAGACACTGAGGTGGAGTGAAAAGGGAGCTGGGGAAGATTTTAAGCCACAGATAAGTAGTTAAAGACCTTTATAGAGTATAACACCATTATCCCTGCTGAATAAAAATAGGATTTAGTGTTTTTTCCACTTAATTTAAATCAAAAGAGTCCCCACCTTACATATTGCACTGGTAATGTAATGGAGAGAGACCCACAAAAAAGGCTTTGTGGCTCTGACACCTCCTATAGTGGGACTGTGTTGTCCTGTGAGCAAAAGGGAGAGAAAGGTTTTTCTTCCCTGCACTGCTATCTGCTAACACATTCTAATTGATGCTGCTGCATTCCTCCACTGGATGCATTCAGTGAATAACGAGCCTTGGGCTGAATACCCATGAATTGGTCCCCACCAAGCAAAGCAGTAAAGCCTTTGGCCCCCCATCCCTTAGCCTCCCTGCACCGCCACCATCGCAACCACTACCAAGCACCACCTCCCCTCCAAACCTTCCCCAAAGCTCTACTCTAGCTTTACCGCCCATTAAAGCATGACCATTGTGCAGAGATGCAGTCCACAAAAGCTGTCAATCTCTCTGGGTCCTCCAAAGCTTGGACTCACACAGTCTGGAGTGACAGACCTCCCCCTGCACCCCCAACCCACCCCTTTTCCCCAAAATCCTCACCCTGAAAACTTCTCAGCTAACTATCCCCCACTACCCTCTCTCTCTTGCTTTCTCTCCCTCTCTCGCTCTCTCCAGTCCTAGTGCACAAAGCATCAATCTGTCTTCAGCCCCAGCACCCTTGGCCCTTTGTCCCATCTGCAGGTGCCTCTGAAAGCACCCACGGTCGCCCCAGCCTCTGCACACGCCACGCCTAGTCCAGGGACAGGAACTGCTGACAAAGGCCCAGTGTGGGAATGAGGGATGCGTGGAGGGAGGGAAAGGGGTGTTAAAGGGGGGCTGCTCTAAGACAGATGGCTGGGGAAGTCTCCCAACTCCTCCAAAGGGGCTGTCAGTTTAAATTCAGTACTACGAATAAGATGCACAGGGGAAGAACCAGTAAAGGAATGCCCACTAAAATCAGCAGCTACTGTATACTTCATACAGGACCAGGACCAGTAGCTCTATCTGGTTATCCAACACAGTCGTCTCATATCATTTATACATTTCAAAAGACAATTATTTTGGAATTGGAAAATGTGAAATGTTGAATTTTTAAATGATAAATATGCCTCATATTTCACACAAAATGTTTAATACAAAATATTTTTGGCTATATTTTTGGCTGTATCGAATACATCAGTACTAATAAATTGCCTCCAGTGAAGAGAAAAGAAAAATAATCACAATCTAATGGCAGATTAAAATTATTTGTATTATCCTCAAAGATTATTATCCCCTGAGTCTCTTATTTTAAAATAAAATTACAATTTACATACAATTACCTTGAGGTACAGATTTAATCTTTACTGTCAAGACACAACTGATTGTACTGAAATATATTCGGACATAATGACTGTATACCCAGTTTGATGTTTCTTTTTTTTTAATATGCATGAACATACATTGTTTTGAGTTTTGCTTTCATTCTTCATTCATGTAGAAAATCTGAAACACATCCTTCAGAGGGCCAAGCTGCATAGACGCCTGGATGTTGCGCAAATATGTAATGTTCACATCAATTTCAATCTTGACGAGCAACAATTCTGACAGTTCAGTCCTCAGAAAACTAAACACAGATCCAAGACTTCTGGCTGCAATGAACAAATCTCACTTTAGACAAAATATAATAATCTCTGCAACCTTGATTTCCTTCTTAAGTGCAACACGTTAGTGACATCTTTTTGATGTTACTACGCTGACACCATGTGTACATACACTGAATTACAGCAACCAGTTGCACTTGTATGTAAAGTAATACAGAATTTTGAATTGAATTAAAGTATTTGTGTCCATGAATGAATACTACATTTCTAAAATCTTTATCTCCAATATAAATTTGGTATTTTTGTCCTCCTGTTGGAATCAGCCAGAAACTCTTGTGACTCTGCAGCAGTTAAACATCTTACTTTGTGTTACTTCATGAGTTACATTTTCACTTATGTCGCCCCAGTCAGTGACATTCGGTTGATATATTTTTTAGAATCTCAAATTTGTCTGAGATTTAAAGTTCATCAATGGCTTTTAGAAACAGCAGTTAACAAAATAATTTTACCATAAAGTCCATTATTAGCCTACTACAAAATCTGACTATGCAAGAGAATAGATAAAGCTAAACAGATACTAAAATGGCCTCATGGTGAAATAACATCAAATTGAAATCTGTTGCATTAAAAAAAGTTTAAATCTTGGCTATACTTTATTGTGTTGATACGAGCCACCTTAAGAGATCCACAAAATGTCTAATATAATAATATCTGTGAACCTTAACCAACCTAACAAGAAAGAAATCCAGTTGCCCTGACTTGACTTCCAGATACTCAGATAATAATGAGCCTAAAAGTTATAACTGTAGGCTACATGTTATATAGATTACTTTATTTCTGCAAATAGTTATACTCTGCATTAAATTAAGCTCTCTATATACATCCAAGGCTCTGTTGTACAGGAAATGGACAGGTTTATTTGAAATTGTAAGAAATAGTGAAAAAAGAGAAACAAATTTTCATTTGGCCACATGGTGGCGATAGAGTCAAACTTACAGCTGTGTAACAATGCGCAATGGAATCATGGGATGTGTCAGACAGCTCCTCTTTAGGCAATAATGGATTTTTTTCTGACTGCTTTAATTACTTTTACTGCTTTTAAAGGTCTATATATAA
Source organism: Ctenopoma multispine (assembly GCA_034779795.1). Lineage (NCBI taxonomy): Eukaryota > Metazoa > Chordata > Actinopteri > Anabantiformes > Anabantidae > Ctenopoma > Ctenopoma multispine. The sequence continues at coordinate 13,840,099 of JAUYWH010000002.1, forward strand.
TATAACATGAACATTATGTTTATTCCTTAGACTGAAAGTGAACAGAGTAAAATCACTGCAGCTTGGAAACATGTGACATGTGACAGCTATAGAAAACTAAACAAAACATAATCAACTAGTACATTATATACATATGTATATATTTTTTTTATGAATTATCCACCTAGTGGTACACAGTTTACAGCAGAATACAAGGAAATAAGTTTTTGAATCTGTACATGTATTAAACTTAACAAGGTCTGAACATTTTATATTTCTGCAGAAATGTTAATGAATGAAAGAAATGAGGCACAAATCTGGACTAGACTTCAACAGTGTTTAAAATGTGTGTGTTTTCTTTGGCTCAGTCAGATTGATGCCCAGAAAGCTCTGATTTCTTGTTATCCAAGAGCTTTTTTAGACAAGTACATGCACTTTTACTTGAGAATTAAGTTTGTGATATACTGCCATCTCTGGTCTTTACCTTACATGACAACATCTGTAATTGTTGTCGTTTTATGTTGCCTTGTTGTGACATTTTGTGTATATCGTGTTAGCAATTTTAAAGTTACTTCATGATTTTACAGAGTGTGATGATATTCAACAACTGACATACTGAATGCACAAAAAAGGATTGTCCTGTGCTGACATCGAGAACTCATAACAGGTTAAACAGGATTTTACAGCTTTTAAATGAAAAGATATAAACGTTTGCCTCATTTGCTGAACCACAATTCTCTAGCATATGTGTAGAGATAAACACAGTGGTACAAAGTGTATAATGTATATTTTGTTATGGACTGTCTTGATATTGAGTTCCCCAATTGTACTTGTAATATAAATATAAATGTATGCTCCTGTGTTGTTTCCGTGAGGGTTGACCAGTAATAGTTTCCACTGAACAAAAAGCATAAACCCCTATGAGATCATCCAGTCAAGGCTTGTGCAGGTCAGACTAATAGTGCGCACACACATGCAAATCATGTGTCATGTAAATAGCTGAGTCATGCGATCACACACAAAAATACAAATTAGCTTTTCAGAACCACAAAAGAATTTCAATATATGACCTTTAACCTATTGCATGTACCTTGAGCATAGTTTTGATTTCACACTGCCTGCTTTTTGATTGTAGCGCAAAGGTTAAGACATTATCCTTATACGCAAAGTTTTAGTAAGAGTTTAAATACAAATTGCATAATGCTAATCTATCTTTTCAGTCAATCACAGTCAAGGAGTGAGACTACAAACTTTTGATAAGCAAATTAAGAGATCCACAATTTTGCATAATTGGTTTTAATGATACTTCCACGACTTCCTTTTAACGTGGCAAAGATTATTACCTTTATCATTTTTGCTAATGCATGGTGCACAGAAGCTGTGTTAGACTTTAGACTAATGAGTAAGGAAGCAGTTACAGGGGCAGGTAGCTGTGGGCTGGTTCTCTGAAAGCAGAACAACAATGGGACATTTCATTTTAGATATATAATCCTTTCATTAATGCCTTTAAACTCGTTCACATAATCCTAGATTAAAACATTATTTCACTCTCTGTTTACTTTTTTACACTGCTTAATTATTTAACTGTTAATGCTGGTAACCTGTCTGTTGAAACTTTGCCTTTATCACTTCTCTATTTATCTGTATCTACCTTTTAGTTCAGCAGAACAGAATACTTCTCATATATGGGACTCATACAAGATAAAATATCTGCAACCACAAATTGTGGTTTGTAATACAAAATGTATACATTTTTAAGAGCACCTCTTTCAAGATCTGGAAAACAATTCATTAACATGCTGTATGTACAGCAGATTTTCCAAACAATTGGTGGCTGAAGTTTGAAAGATATAGGGTAAATTATCTTCATTAACAAGTCTATGTGGACATGGAACATATTATTAGTCTTGCTTGAAGAATATGCCTGTCTTATTAGGTCTTGTGTAATATACAGTAGTCAAAGTTTAAATGTATGCTTACTTCATTGTTTGTAAACTATTTCTTAAATTTACTGTCAATCAGTAGGTTGTACTATGGCCTATATTTCTTAGCAACAGCTGCACCGTATTTATCGTTATGTGCTAAGGGATGAGATGTCACTAAAGAAAATCCCTTCTGCATCGTCGAGTCAGAGAATAAATATATGAATTTTCTATTCTCTGCTCAATAATCCTTCAATAATCAATCTGCCACATGCGTCGTGCTCCTCCATTCAACGAGCATAGTTCATAGCGACACTACATTACCCATAATCCAGTTGGAGCGAAAGTCGCCGCACCTTCGCCGGGTGGAGCTTGTAAACGTGGGAACGTTTGTGAATTGCTGGTGGTTGTTGGCGTGCGACTAGAGGAGGAGGTGAGGCTAACAGTGCACAGGGGGGCTGAAAAGAGAAGTAAGTTTTTTTTTTTAGTAGCGTATCGGCGGCCAGTTTCTGTGTGAACGGCGAGGCGGGCGTGAGAGCGACAAATGGTTTGAACGAGTCTCAGCAACAGGGCGCAGAGCGACATGTCAGGGACTGTTTCAGCCTTGAGCAGAGAGAAGCGCGACTAGTACACCGCAACGCGGAAAATATTCAAGGAGGGAGATAATGCGAATGGTGCGAGGATACCGAAATCAAACAAAATGGAAACGATGTAGCGTCGCTGCGGTATTTCATGTAGCTAGAACTAACGTTAGAGTAGAGAGTAGATAGCTGAGGAGCTAGCAGGGTAGTAACTCACATACATGTAAAGTTATTCCCCCGAGAAGCTGAAGCAGAGCCTGTAGGCGTCTGTTGAATAAGAAGAGTTCACCAGAATCAAAGAAGACAAACAAGAAGATGCTACGGAGAACACTGAACCGTTTGGTATGTGTGTCTGCCATCAACACCACACACACACACACACACACAAACACACACACACACGTTAGCGTTTGACATCCAGCTAACGTTAGGTACGTTACTCTTGCTAATGTTTGTTAACCTCCGCGACTTGACCCTGTAAGGATATAAACAAACGTTCCCCGTTATTTCCTTTTTTTCTGTTATGATGTGTGAAAAGGTGAAACACTCAAAGCTTACAACAAACTGTTACTTCACACTGTCAAGCAACACGAAACAGTTGTTGTCTCACTTCATGCCCCCAGTAGTCATTTAGCTAGCTGCTAGGTAAGTTCTCCTCTGTCAGGAAGTCACGACAGATACACGCTAGCTAGTTAAACTACCATTTAAAGTCACAAACGGGGATTGTTGCGTAACATGATGACTTTCCATCAGGAAACTCACCTTTAACAAATTGCCAAGAAGACAGTGAGCACAACATACTGTATATAAACACTTCCAGCTGTTTAAATGTGAAGACTTGCTTCCCTTCTGTGCTTTTCTGTTCTTTCAAATTAAAGGTCTCGATGTTGTTGACTGTTGCTCAGTCAAAAAAAGAGTGAAGGTCGTTTTTCAGAGACTAAACTATTAATCAGTTAGTATAAAAATAATAAACAGTCATAAGTTCCAGCCATCATTAGGTGTATTTTAATGTTTAATGTTGTCTGCTATTGCATCCAGCAAGAAGTCTTTTTTTTTCCCCAACACAAACTGCCCTAACATCATATTTCACGATTGGTAATTTTAATGCTTACCCTTTTAAAGTTTGCTCATTGGTTTTTATTGCCCTTCTCATTCGTTAATCAGCCGTGAGGGGGCTAGTTGAAAGTGGGAGATCCACAAGGCCAGTTTTATAAATGCTGAACTGCCTTTACTGCCTTTCCTTATGCACCAGTAACCTGTTGTCACTTGTGGTTTGAATCCCCCACGGCCTTTGTGAGCAGTATAGATACCGACAGTGAATAAGGAGAAGCAATATAATAATTATAGTTCCTGACCCTCCTCCTGGCCTCACTTTATGTGTTGCCAGGTCAGCTGATTTTCCTGCTTCTGGAGAGGATTGCTGCTGTAATTTCTCTTCAGTGTGAGCTGTAAATAATATTTTGTGTGGAACAGCCAGACACACTGTCACTGATGCGCACAGTGCCGTTATCTCGGGTTCTGGCTCTCTGCTTCTGGATTCACACCATCCTTCCCTTGCCCACAGGAGGTACATGTACTTTATAAGGAAGGAGAAAGGGAGGGCAACTGCTCATAGCTAAAGCCACAGAGGAAGCTTCATGTTTCTCTCTGATACACTGAGGTGCTAAACTCTGAGTGTGTGTTTGGAAAATCATTAAAGATGGCTGTGGGAATGAGTGAGGCTGGGCTCCTCGTCAGAGGGGAAGCTCCAAAGGTTGTAATGCTCTTGACAGGAATGCAAAATCACACAGTTGCCTTTGATGTTCGTTCAAGCCCTTGAAGGCAGCAGTGTGATCTGTGAGAGGTGGAGTCTGGAAGAAATGTGATAGTATTCATTGTGGGAGCCCTTGCCCTGACTGCAAGGAGAACAGCACTGACGCATGAAAACACCCTCACCCAGGCAGCACCTCTGTATCTTTTTTTGCACCACCGTAACCAGTGGGCCTTCTCCTGCTCACTAGCTGAGTTACATTCACATGAGTGAAGTTTCTGCTTTATATTTCTACTCTTATGTATTACTGTAGCAAATACTCAGTGGAAAAGTGCAAACAAGTTTCTGTAAAGTGTCTCAGTCCTGTAAAGCCCAGTTAGAGGCAGGTGTTCTCATTTTGTGCACAAAGTCAGGAAGTGGTCACACTGACACAAAATAGTTTTAACTGTGGTTTTCATAATAATATGTCTAATTTATCTGACAATGAAACAATTATTAGTTTAATTTATAAGGTAAATGGGTATTTTGAAATATGTTTTTACCTGCAAAAATATTAAGCGTTGTGCCAGCTTCTATGGGAAACGTTTTAGCTTTTTGTCTCATGTGATAGTAAACTGAATATTGGGCTTGATTTTTCTGACATTTTGACATACTTGGTATATTAAATGATGGTGAAAATATAATTAGTTGCTTGCAGTCTTAACATTAATAATTACTTAAATACCTAATATGACAGTAAAAAAAAAAAAGAAAATATGAAAATTAAACTAGTTTAATCACTGTAATTTGTGTTTCCTGTGGAAAAGAGGTGGTGTCAAGGTAATTCAATGCTGATTCATAAAGCCTCCCCTGATGTCATGTGACAGTTTTTTTCCCATAACATAGAACATCTTTGAAAGTTTAATGGTATAAGTTTGTCTGACTTTCTTGTCTGACCCTGTCCTACTGTCCTTATCAATCTGTCTATCCTGCTGCAGGCTGATGCACTAAGGCTTATCAGTCTCTGATCCTTCTGTAGTTGGCTGTGACCTCAGCACAAGTAAACAGGTCCTTACCTGGCAGGAGATGTTATTATATGTGAAGAGGTTGTGATCCTGTTTGTCAAGTGCATTTGAAAGCCTCAAGGCTCTGCAAACCTGTTCCTCAGGTTACCTGAGATGTCTAAACATGCATTCACTCCCTACCACAAGTAAGTGAAGTCAAAACTGACATGCACAGTAGTTCTACACATTTCTACATCAACGTAATTTTGAATAGAACACCTTTGGCTAACATTACCACGACGGTTAAATATGTGTTCAGAGACTTTCTCTGGTATCACTCTTGCTAGAGGGAGGATTTTCTTTTGCAGTAAAATGTTTTTACCAGCTGTTGTACTATGCAGTACTTTCATCTCAACTGAAAGTATTTTTGAAACGCGTCTAATACAAAGCATTATAAGCTCTCACAATGCATTATCAGAGCATTATCTACCCTTCATCATAATGATCTGAATGTATTTTTATCAAGATTCAGGTTGCATTTGCTTTCATGTGCTCATGTTTGAGCTGCCAGTAGCATCTGTTGTAAACATGTTAGAAGCTTTTATTAACCGATTTGATAAGAGTCGTTGGAGTTGTCACTCTTGGGTGACCAGTTAGGGTGAGAGTGCATCTGAAGGCCACAGAACACAGAAGGCATGATTGGCCATTTGATTTATCAGCCCTGTTTGATTAGAAGAGATGCATATTGATTAGAACTGTGCTCAAATTTGCCACCATTAGTCTTGCACTGTGAACTGACTGGCAAACAGAATTGCTTACTCTGATTTCTTTCTCTTTTTCCTCTCCGTCTGGTCTCCTACACTCTGCCTAGTAATGGATACTTAGCCAAAGGAGCTCATCTGCAACACACAGCAGGATAATAAATATATTTAGAGTGGGGAGGGAGGTGGTGGGAACAAATAAACTGCTGGCTGTTGGATAGCAGGATGATGAAATATAGTGGGGGAGTCCTGCGTGACTCAAACCTGAGAAACTGGAGTGTAACCAGGGGGTGGACCTGCAGCCTCTTTGCACCTCTCCATTTCTTTCTCCATATAATAGACATACTCTTTCAGCCTTACTGCAGTTTTTAACGTTGGAGTGGGTGTGTCAGGTTGGATACAAGAAGACCATGGAAGGCTTTTTGTGGCCTTTTAAAGCTTGGTTGAATTCTCAGTTTGTACCTCTAAATAATTCAGGTTGTCTCATTTATTTTGAATTCCCCTCACATTGCTCCTCCCTCTCCTGACCCACGTGTCCTCACCAGGCTAGCGGCACTCAAAATGCATCCTTGTCATCCATATATGTATAAGGGCTCATCTCGAGATTTTCTGTGCCATGCTCCAGCTCTAGCGTTACTCAGAGCATTCGCAGTGAGATGTGAAGAGAATGCTGAGATGTGTGGAGGGATGATTTTTTTTTTTTTTTTTTGGCCTGTGTTTATGTTTCACTCTGTGTGAGCATTGAGGGAGGAGGACAGCCGCCAGCATCTGTGATGTTTCCCTTGTCACCTGAAATGGCAGGGTTCTCACTGACACAAAGAGAAGGAACAGTAAAATCCGTAATATGAGGATTCACAAGTGCTGAAAGACACATTAACATACCCTCTCCCACAACTGCATGAACACCTTGGTTAAGCAATAGCCTACAATGATTATCTTCACTGAAAATTTCCAGCTAGGCACGCAGTATTGCTCAGTCACAGGGAGGAAAAATTAGTTGTTTTAATGTGGTCACAGTTCAGTGGTACAAAACGCTTGGTGAGAAAAAAACAGACTCAAATTAACCATGCCCTCTGAAAACGGAAAGGAAAAAGCCACATTGATTTTTGTCATTAGTCTTGTTGCCCCCCTATGCACTGTCTAGGACTAATTAATTGAATACCAATTACAGCCAGTGTAGCCTAGAACATTATTAAAGATAATGTCATCAGTATCGTTCTTGCTGAGATGGAGATTTCTAAAGCTTGTCAGCGCTAGCATGTACTGTAAATGCCTTTTTGTTGGTATTGCGTGGCTCCTTGCCAAACACAGTGGGGGGTGGGGGTGGGGCATTTCTAATGTTGTGCATTTTAGTTAAGTTACATCCCATGCACCACGCAGAAAAAACAGCTGGATCAAGCACCTTCATTTAAGTACTTGAATCTGGTGATGTGTCGCATATACTCATACAAAATGAGTACAGAGTGTATGTGCACTTGGCTGTAAAACCATAGTCCATTTATGGCTACACTACTTTAAATTCTCTTTAATTATAGATTGAAGTGTGACTAGGCTGCAGCTCAGAATGTGCTCACTTTTTTTAGTCACACAAATTGTGGAGGTTTTCTTTTTAAGAACCTTGGGGAATAATGCACTTTGTCATTCTCTCCAGGACTTTACTGAACTGACTTGGATGATGGCTGTGGGGCAAAGTTGCCAGAGAAGGAGGAGTAACATATAATCTTATAACCAAAGCCTCAGTGAACGAACACTTTGAGTCTATAAATCGGTTAAAAAATAACTTACCTAGTGAATGTAAATCCTGGGTAGTTTGTTTTGTGAAATTTAGGCTACATTCCTGTCTTCTGTTTAGTCTTTGTGAGGCTCTGTTTTGAGGAACAGCATGCCTTAAACACGTGAATGACCACAGACCTCTGTCAGCATTGTGTGACTGGTTTACACATTTCCTGTGGTAATTATTCACCTTCGTTTCGGGTTCCAGACAATAGCTAAGGTGGACACTTGGTGTTTACACAGTGTTTGCATATACTCATATGCATAGTTTGCATTCAAAGTAAGAAACCTATGGTCACTTGTTAATAAGTCACAATGTGCCAGTCCGTTTTAGACATTTCAGTAGTGGTCAGTAGACCATAGGTGTAGTATGTAGTTAGCTCATGATCTGTGTGTGTAGCTTTTTAGCAACCAAATGATTGAAGAAGCAGTTCCCGTTGCAAGGTCTAGATGAGTTTCCCCTCCTTCCCATTGTCGAGGGACCCAGTGTAATGTAGGGCAGTACCAGCCAATGGTACAGTACACTCTGTGTCTTGTACAGCTGCAGGGATGCTAGTAGAACAATGAGCCTTTGCCTATCCACAACAGCTCCTTAGGATCAGCCCTCAGTTCAAGTTGAACTAGTATTACTTTGTGGGCCTATTTATTACTGTGTGAAAACAGCAGACGGAGGAGAGAGTAGCCTTTGATATGGGGTCTGTAGTTTGTGCCATAGCCCAAATGTGGGTGAATGCATGATTGTTATAGTTTCTATGAAGTAATGGCCCAACTTTTCCTTGTTTTGATAGCATTTGGTGTAAAACTGTTGTTCATTAATATTAATGTGGATGCTCTAATTGTTTACTCAATAGCTCTACACAGAGGTCTGTTGCATTGTCCAAAAATCTGCTCAACTCTTAACATATTTTTTTAAGCTGTGACAATTGTACATGGAAACAAACTGTTTGGGGAACTTTGGCAACGACAATGTTGACAGTAAGTGTTGCATTTCTTTTCTTAGTAGTGCAGAATTGTATTCACATTTGTTATATGCTATTTTTAAATTATCATGTCATTTTCACTTCCATTTAATGTGTTAGCTCCATCTGAGCATCATCAACACATTTAAACAAATTTCTTTGTCAATTGTAAGGGAAGGAGGTGACTTATCACTACTATAGTGGTAATAAACAAGAATGCATTTTAGGAATGGGAATTTATTAGAAGTTGCAAGAATACTGTTATGACTTATTTTAAAATGAACGTGTTGGTGTTTTCACTGATTAATGATATTTTTTAGATGTAAAGAGGGAAGGTACAAGGAGAGTGGAAAAGAAAAATCTAATTAAAGCCATAAGATGTACAATTAATACATTCCTAAATCAATTATTTTTGCATGAGACAACATTGACCTACTGTATGGAATAGGGTGGTAAATTATACTAAAGTATGTTTATTTTAAAAGGATCCATTACAAAATATAACAAAAGATCTTGTGAAATGGCTTTTTTAAGACCTCATTTGTTGAACAGGAAATACAGCAAACTCAATGGTAGATGTCATTATAGTGACAAAGTTTTAAATTTGGTTTCATGTCGATGTGTCTTTGTGCTATATTTTCTTCAAAAAATAATGTAGCCTGTGTGAAATCCTTTGCAATGGAGGCAATGAGCACTAGGATATGTAATCGAAAGTGAGAGTTACAATTAGTGAGACAGAGTGAATGTGCTGGAATAGGAGCAAAAAGGCAAGTGGGCTGTCAAGAAACAGAGAGGGAAAATGCGGAAAGTGCGGCCTGGTGGCTCAATGGGTTAGGGATCAGACTGGGATGCAGAAGGTCGTAGGTTCGAATCAGCCTGACTCCTAGCCTATCCCCCACCAAGTGTGTCCCTGAGCCAGACACTCAGCGCTAGCTGAGCAAAGCAAAGTAAAGTAAAGTAAAGAAAATGAAATAGAGGCAAATGCCAGATAGAGTACTGCGGTGACTAACAGCATTGACTCAACACACGCATTTTTCCCCTTACATTCAGTCATCGCTGAACTCTATTAAGCTTATCATAATAGCAACTTGATGTTGGCACTTTTACTGTTCTCATCAACATTTCTTGAAACTGTTAGCTGGAGGTTAGGCAGTTGCTCTGGCATTTATTCAGTCTATTACTTAAAAAAAAAAAAAAACATTTGATGTTAAGGCCTGTATTTACTTTAATGTCTTGATCTTCTCTTAGTGCATTCCCTTTTATGGCCTCTCTTCTATGCAGCGAGAGCAGAAACTGCCAATAGATACTGCACTAAATGGCAGATAAGGTTGACCTGTGATGAATCCACTTATAGAGAGAGCAACATCATAAACCTGATAAGATAGATAAGATGGAGCTGGAGACGATGTTAAGTAGTTCTATATGATAAAGGGGACACACACACACACACACACACACACACACACACACACACACACACACACACACACACACACACACACACACAC